>CM060952.1:141112236-141653443 GCA_030765055.1 Mantis religiosa | reverse complement strand
CAGTGTGAAGTTTTGTTTCTAGTTGCCAAAAAAAGCTATTTTTTCATGCAGCTTTTTCCCCTAACCATGTTCATAATCCCCTTTTTCCCCTTTTTTCTTTTAAGTTTCCTTCCATTTTACTCTATAGGAATATAATCAATATAAAATATTTTAGTTAATTGATGGAAATTAATCATTTCTCCACACTAGCCGTATATAGGCTAAGATATTTGATGGATAGAGTCAACATGAAAAATTCACTGCCATAGCCGGGATTTGAACCACGGATCTTCTGGTTTCCGTCCAGCCGCACTACCATTGTGGCTACTATGGCCAACGTGCCGACATGACATTAAATTCTCCATTTGACTCGTACCGGGGAAATAACGAGTCAAATGGAGAATTTAATGTCATGTCGGCACGTTGGCCATAGTAGCACAATGGTAGTGCGGCTGGACGGAAACCAGAAGATCCGTGGTTCAAATCCCGGCTATGGCAGTGAATTTTTCATGTTGACTCTATCCATAAAATATTTTAATTAACATCTTAGCTTGCTGTGAACATTGAAGAATAAATACAAATATAATTTGTAAAATAAAACTTCACTTATAATAAATGAAAGTTTTCTTATTAATTGATGAGGATCGCAATTTTGTGAAATAATTCTTCACATTGTCAGCTCAAGCCTAAAACAGCCTCGTCAAGGTCACTTTAACTAGAGATTACTATGTTTTTGCCAGTACTGCCAAAATCTGAAAATGAAATAAACTTTAAACAGAATCGATTACCGGTATTTCAGAATTCATTACGTGATGTTTATTTTTATAATAAATATTTTTTCCCAAACCATTAAATCTATCAGACCATTTAATTGTTTTAATAATGTAACTTCTGGATTTATTTCATGGTTAAATAACCAAAAATGATATGCTATGGCCGATTTCTCAGTCTGTTTGTACTTAATGTTACGAAAATGTTCTTTTGTTCTGGTTTCCAAATTATGTTTTGTCTTTCCAATATAAACTTTATCACAATCTAAACAATTAAATTGATAAATACCAGATTTTTTTATTTTTAGGAATTTTATCTTTTTTAGAGAAATGTAGTAAATTTTTAATACATATTTATTTTGAGGAACTAAAGTTATATCAAACTCTTTAAAAAAAAAAAAAAAATTAAAAATGTTTATTAACCCAAAGATAGTAAGTAAATTTTTTAAAATTATAATTGTCTTTTTTTTTTTAAGTATAGAAATATCATTAACAGTTTTTTGATATTTACATTTTTCAATTTGTTATGTATAAAGTCTTTATTAAAACCATTATTAAAGCAATATTATATAATGAGAAAAGTGCGCTCAGATTGAGCATTAATATACAAGCATTGATATACACGTATTTTAGTCCTTCCTTTAGTCTATTATAGATTTTGTTCTTTTTTTACATTCTATCATATGATATTTTTTGCATTGTTGACCACATAACACACATTTACAATCCACATTCGGTTCGTGAAAGATTTTGATAATACATATCTTATGGTGAAAGCCGTGTACTGAAAGTCTTGTCACATTTCTCTGGTTTCTGTATTCTCTGGTCCAGCTGTCATCCATCATGGCTGGTGTGTTGCAGAAATCCAGGTCTATCTCCTTTCAGTCAATGATGTTGATCAGTTCGTGGTATGGTCCTGTTGATGGTAGGCAATGTTAATAATATGTTTATATTCTTTATTAAATTCCTCTTTATTCAAACTATTAAAAACAGCAAATTTATGTTGAAAAAGGGTTAAAACTTTTATTTTTTTATGATATGAGTAGACTTCCTATAAATACCAAATTTTAATGTATTATTATTTTGTATTATCTTTAGATATAGAAAAGAAATAAATCCCTTAATTTCAGTCTCTAATGTGAATTTTACAGCTTTACCCTGTAAATTTTGACATTAGAGACTGAAATTAATGGATTTCTTTCTTTCCAGTCATGGCATTGAATTTTTCATGTTGACTCTATCCATCAAAAACCTTAGCCTATATACGGCTAGTGTGAAGAAATGATTAATTTCCATCAATTAGCTAAAATAATAAGAGTTAAATGATAAAGCCTGGGATTCAAGTATTTAAGATAGTAAATCACCACAAGTGGTGTATCTCGGATGCGAGAGCCCCTACTGATCTACCAGGAAAATATGAGTCAGATGGATAATTTAATGTCAGGACAGCACGTTGACCATGGTAGCTCAATGGGTTAGAGCGACTGGACGGAAACCAGTAGATCCGTGGTTCAAATCCCAGCCATTGCGACTAGTGCGAAGAAATGGTTAATTTCCATCAATTAGCTAAAATTAAAAAAAAAAACTGTCATTGATATACTTAAAATAAAAAATGATTATAATTTTTAAAAAATTTACTTGCCATCCTCGGGTTAATAAATGTTTTCAAATTTTATTTTAAAAGAGTTTGGTATAACGTTTGTTCCTCAAAATAAATATGGTATTAAAAATTAATTACATTTCTCTAAAAAAAAGTTAAAATTCCTAATAATAAAAAATCTGGTATTTATCAATTTAATTGTTTAGATTGTGATAAAGTTCATATTGGAAAGACAAAAACGTAATTTGGAAACCAGAACGAAAGAACATTTTCGTTACATTAAGTACAAACAGATTGATAAATCGGCCATAGCAGATCATTTTTGGTCATTTAACCATGAAATAAATCTAGATGTTAAATTATTAAAACAATTAAATGGTCCGATAGATTTAATGGTTTGGGAAAAAATATTTATTTTAAAAACTAAACATCACATAATGATTATACAAGTAGTTTTATTTGTATATTACTTATTGCTTCACTGTAACTAGCTTCATTTTCTACTTAATCACATAATGAATTTTGAAATACTGGCAGTCGATTCAGTTTTTTTTTTTTTTTTTTTTTTAAGTTTATTTCATTTTCAGATTTTGGTAGAACTGGCAAAAAACCAGTAACCTCTAGTGAGCATGACCTTGAAAAGGCTGCTTTGTGGCTTGATCTGACGATGTGAAGAACCATTTTACGAAATCGTGATCCTCATCAATTAATAAGAAAACTTTCATAATTTCTTATAAGTGGAGTTTTATGTTACAAATTGTTGTATTTGTATATATTTGTTGCTTCACTGTCAATAGCTTCATATGTTATGTATTTATGTGAAGAATAAGCCTAACTCTTTCAGTAAATGCTGTGCGAGAGTTGAAAGCACACCTACAACAATGGAAAATAATTGTGTATGGCAAATTCTCTTTATCATGCTTTACCAGTATAAAGCAGCCCGCAATAATGCAACTTACAATGACTCATTGAATATCTTTCTGTCCTTTTAAATTTCACCAGAATCAGTAGCTTACTGTTTATGAATATGACTTTGTTATTGGACAGCCGTCATCTGTTCACTTTTATTCCAAGGTCACACAGAGACACCAGTAACCATACATGCATAGTTCCAAGAATTGACTCTAGGTTCTTCTTGAAGCGATTAGAAATTGCTGAAACTGCAATTCCAGCATGAATGAGAACATTCTGGTAATTGACGCTGTGTTATATAAGAATGTGGACAGCAAGTGAATGAGTTGTGTAACAGTCACATTGAATTAGCAAGTGAACTGGTGTAAGTCCTGTGCTACGTTACTAAACTAATGTATTACTAGTTTTTACCATGCCAAAGGTGTCCAGTGCTTGACTTATTCTTCTGACTCAGGAATTCAAACAAGATTTCATTGACATAGATGGAACTGTTATTCCATGTATTATTTGTACTATTTCAGGAATTTCGTTAGATGAAAAACACCAGCAAAATTGCATGAAACAGCACATTTCCAATATACATCAAATGAACAAGACTCTTCAGGAAAACAAATCATGACAGCCTCTATTACGAAATGCATTTCAACAGTTCTTCAAAAGCCTTTAAGGACATCAACATTTGAGTTGCGTGCAGCTCTTACACAAGCAGGAATTCCTCTCAATAAGGTGAACCATCCAGCCTTCAAGGGATTAGTTGAAAAATAAACAAAGATGTCAATGCCGAATGAGGTTGGGTAATTTAAGAAAAACTACATGGAGCCAGTTTACCAAGAACCATACAAAGAATTAAGGAGAAAGTGTCTGATTTTGATGTGCGAATCATTGTAGATGAAACCATAAACTCAATGGGACGATATGTTTTGAACATTTTAGTTTTTCCCTTAGCAGGAGAGAAAGTTAAGCCCATGTTGTTAAACATTTATGAACTGCAGAAAGCCAATGCCAGTACAGTAATGCAATCCATTTTGAACTTTTGTCAAAAACTCTGGTCTGCTGGTATCGAGTTTGAAAAACTTCTTGTGATTACAGACCAGGCTCCATACATGGTTTCAGCTGTAAACCAATTGAAGTCTTTATTTCCTAAGTTGAAACGTTGACATGCTTGGTTTATGCGTTCACAAAGTTTGTGAATCCATAAGGATGAATATGACATCACAAATCAGTTCATTTCTACCCTGAAGAGGATTCTGCTAAAAGCTGCAAATTGTGTTGTGGTCTACAAGGAAACCAGTGGTTTACCCCTTCCATATTTCCAGGTCATTACTTGCTGGGGATCTTGGATGGAGTGTGCTGCTATGTTGTGTTAGAATTTTGACAAAATTAAAGAGTTTGTGTGGTGTTCTTTTTTTTTTTTTTTTTTTTTTTTTTAATCCTCCCAACACAGGTGCAACTTCTGTTATAGGAGAAAATACATAATTTGCAGACAGAACTATATTGTGTCCATAGTTACAAGTAACTGACTACAGCTATTAAACTTTTAGAAGAACAAGATTTGGAAAAGGAGAAACAGTGGGATATTTTTACTTCCATGAGGGAGAAGTTAGATGGATTTGCCAAGGACAATTTTGAGTTTAGTCTTTAGAAGATTCCTGACATTGAGTATTTTGCCACATCTGTGGAATTGCCATTCCAAGTGAATATAAGATTTGCCCCTCTGGTTTCTGTGGATATCGAAAGAAGCTTTAGCATCTACAAAGACATTTATCTTCTAGTAGAAACAGACTTACTTTTAAAAATATAGAGAAGCTTAATGTCTTGAAGTATAACAGCTTCATGCGTTTTGCTTCTTATGAGTGATATTTTGTTGTAATTGTTTGTAATTCAATAAATTTGAATGGAGGATAGAGAAATGTTGAATTAGTTTAATAAACCAGCAGCACCTTTTTGTCCCTTTTTTGCCTTATTTGAGCACCTTTTCTCTTCCTTTTTTATCTGAAATATGCACCTAAAAATCCTAACCTGATTATTAGTTATTTCCTTAATTTTTTTGTGTCAATAAAGACCTGGTTAGCAAAACAGTCTACAGGTAAAGACAATATTGAGGTATTAATTTATCCTAACAGATGAAATTACTCTAGAAAGGCTTTAAACTCTGCATGATTTACTCAAGTAATTTAAAAGCCATATTGATGAATAGAAATGGCCACATATAACCTCAAAATTAATTACCAAGTTAAAAATTAATTCCTTGACATAATCTAGTTAAGTGCTGTCCTACTGATCCCATAGTTGGAATTTCAAACCTGGCCCAGACTGATGGTTTTAACTGCATTTGAAAGCAATAGCCCATATTTACTGGTATGTAAATGCACTGCAGGGTAAAATTCTGGCATATCAGCAGTGTTGATATGATCTTGGCAATTAACAGCATTGTTAACAAACCAAATAATTCTGTTTTCTTTCTTGACATAATCAAACTCGAGAGTAGTAAAACAGCTTATTAATAACTACAAAAGAATAATTGAAAACTTCTAACAAGAAACCATAGTATATCTCATGGACAGTACATTTGTGATCCTAGAGTGGGATGATTATATACAAAAGGTTAACCTACTTTGATCTAGTTCTGATTGCATGAAAATGCCAAAGAGCTCTCTCTCTCTATCCACTTATACAAATTTGGTCAACTAAACTTTGAAAAAAATTACTTTAGTACCAAATGAGAAATTTACTCTTAAGCTCACTAACCCCAGTGTTCCCAGTTATATGCTTGAAACAGTTGGTTCTGTTTGACCCCAAACACAATTGCTGTTTTTATTATTTTGTGATGTTGTTAATATTTTTTATAATGACGTTAAAGATTTTGAAATGTTAAAAAAGTGTTAAAATGTTTATATTGTGACTATGGGAAAATATAAAATCAGTGATTGAAAGATAAGCAAAATAAAGAGTAGGCTGTAGATGTTTAATGTGTGTGGAAAAATGAACGGTTTCCAAGATGGCAGAAAATCAGTAATCTTCAGAAAGAGGGACACTTACAAGAAAGATTTTTGCTAGTCAGAAGAGTGGACGTGTAAGAGAGTGGTATAAAAACTAGATGTTGTGTAATAGTGTAGAGTATTAAAGAGTATTTTTTTAAGTGTTATCTAAGGGAAGTAATTTGCATAATTATTTTCACAAGTTGATCCAAAAAGAACATCATTCCAAGACTACGATCTTGAGTTATGAATTTCATCCACTGAGTGGGTCCAAACTAGGATAAAAAAAAATTGAATGATTACAAATTAATTACATTAGCAACACTTTGAAAACTGTTCATCAGTATATGCACCAAAAATAATAATAATAAAACAAATTAAAATTATAAAATTAATTCATGTTAATTTCAACATATAAAAGTATTTATCACAGCTTAGAAAATTTTACTACAAGTGAGCACACATCATGGAATTTATCTTTCATGGCTTACATAAAAAACATACAAAAAGACAACAATATCAGATCTATCATTAATCTAATCAACTCACCGGCTTACTATGGAACAAAGTGGTTAGTTTAAATTAGTCGTACAACAAATTTGAAAGCTTAGGAATTAAAAATTCTTTGGAACTGGTCAACAAGATCCAAGATTTTATAATGCTGAAAATCCACATAATGGTTTTCTATATCCAGGTACTATTCACAAATATTGTGTTAGAGAAAAACAAACCACGTGTGAGGAAAGTCTTTAACCACATATACTGCTGAATTAGAAGAAATTATAAGCTTGATAGAATTATACATTATTTCACATTCAATAGCAGATTAAATTTTGCCTCAAATATGTAGATTTCTTTGCAGTCATATAAAAAACTCTAGGAAGATGCTCTGAAATTACTCAATCTACAGGATATTGTATAAAATTCACTATGGAAATTGAAGAAAAATACACCTTATCCTTTATGGACCTCAAAATAATCAGGGACAAAGACATTTACATTTTGTATATACAAAAAATCAACACATGCAGATAATTTAAAAAAAAAGTTGCAATCTGACCTCACTCCAGTCTACAGTGCTCAAAATCGAATCCATAGGTTACACAATATCAGGGAAGAATTTCCAAAAGAACACAAACATGCACTACTGGACAGAAGCAGCAGTAAATGGCTTCCACTGGTTTAGCATTTTAAGATATTAAGATGTGATTCCCTAGCATCTTCAAGTGTCTGAGCACAGCAATGGCTATGAATGCTACGCCTGATGACTACATGATTCCTTAGGAAGCTTGGTGATATAACCTCGGCATGGCAGTGCTTCTGTAGAAGTTATAAGTAAAGGTGCAGTTCTCACAAAGTGTTATCAGTGGTTATCTTATTCTGTTGCTGCTAAAGTCATGAAGTTGAAATGAGATAAGTTAATAATTCACTGTTTACGACAAGGGCTCTTAAAGGCTCCAACACCTTACTCACTCACTTGATACGTATTGTCAGTGTATTGTTCAGTTCAGTATTGTTCAGTGTTAAATGGCAGCAAACATTTGCTCTCGTGGGGGTTACGAAAAATGTATTTATAGGAAACTAGCAATTGCTTTGGAATTAATTATAACTTAATGCTTGCTTTTATTTACACTAGCTATTTGGTGGTTTAATATCTGTCTTAAAATATGTCACTATTTGATGGGGTTGAAATTCTGTTTTATTTGGATAATTGCAACAAAAAGAAAAGACAAAAATGGGGGCATTGATGATACATTCACGACTTTCTCTACTCATTTTTCTACAAGCAAATTCTTACAGGTTTTCCAGCTAGTTCTTAACGGAGATAAATGTTCAACTTACACTCATATTTTGAAATTTCCTTGTAGAAACAGCAGGTAAAGCAAATCATATTTTTAAAAAGCAGGACAGTTTTAATTACATTCTCTCTGTATGGCTACGATATGACTTTTCGGCTACGATATAATGTTCCATTTCAGAAAAGTATATTGAAAATTAAAAGCAATTGCAAGAGAAATCTAAAAAGTTTACCTTATGTGGACACACATAATAAAATTTGGTGCTGTAAAACAAGATCTAGATTTTGTGTAATAAAATTTTGTCTATCTCTTACAGTTTATCAATTGTGCAAAAGTAATTCTGAATGAAGAGGACTCCAAAGACTATTCCAAATATATTCGAGATTATACATTTTGTCATTAAGTGTCTTAACATACCACATTGTAATATAAATAGTTGGTGCCATTTTTTAGGAAATAAAAAATTAAGAACTTTTTTCCATGTAAAGGATTTTAAGAAGAGGGGATTTTTCTTGAAAATTGTATCATATCCCTGAAGGACACAACTTAAGCACAATTTGGTATTTAACCTACTTTTTGGAGTTATGCCGTTAAAACACACATACAAAATTTAACTTTAAAACTGCTTTGTGGAGAGGATTCAAGTAGGTTCACTGTATGAAGTTCAGATGAAATCTTCCTATCAAATTTTTTGATGGAATGTAACATTTGTACTTAATATGTGTTAATAAAAGAAAAATTAAAATTTGATAGAAGATTCAGGGACTCAAATGTGAGCAAATATGTATAAACAGTATTATGTTTTTAAGAGAGTACAGACTTGCACAACATTTCTTTCCATAGGTAAATGAAACACTAGTTGAACATATTAATAATGCTGAAAAGATGCTGAGGTGTTTTCATATTGCCTGGTACGATAACTCTAAATGGAGTG
This sequence comes from Mantis religiosa, assembly GCA_030765055.1. Lineage (NCBI taxonomy): Eukaryota > Metazoa > Arthropoda > Insecta > Mantodea > Mantidae > Mantis > Mantis religiosa. The sequence continues at coordinate 141,644,471 of CM060952.1, read as the reverse complement.
TGAACTCATAGTGACTTGCTTTTGAAACAGGAAGACTATGATTCAAGCAAAGCTGTGTAGAAATATGTACATAGGCATGAGATAGAATGCTTGGACAGATAAAAACCAGATTATAATTAAAGAGTTTACTATAAAAAGTCCCTGAATTTAAACAACCCTTTGATCCAGCTTTACTCCTGACATCTTGAAAAATCTTGAAAATTCTCTGTGAGATAATTTATATGCCAAGATTAAGAGGGTATTGGCAATGTAAAACACAAATATAATACAGTAGAAACTGGAAATAACCAGTTGTTGAGAGACATCCTTTTCCCTGCATTATAGCCTTACTGCAGTATATAGAGATGTAACACTAGAAGAGAAGAGTTAAATGATGAAGCCTGGGACTCAAGTACTTACAATAATAAGTCGCCACAAACAGTTTATCTCGAATGTGAGAGCCCGTAGTGGTCTACCGGGGAAATATACAAGTCAAATGGAGAATTTAATGTCAGGACGGCACATTGACCATGGTAGCTCAATGGGTTAGAGTGACTGGACCGAAACCAGGAGATCCATGCTTCAAATCCCGACCACGGCATTGAATTTTTCATGTTGACTCTATCTATCAAAGACCTTAGCCTATATACGGCTAGTGTGAAGAAATGATTAATTTCCATCAATTAACTAAAACTAGAAGGGACAACTGCCAGTTGGAGGAGGGAAATATGCATGTAATAATAAATTAAAACACATAACATAACCTAGGCTGTGACAGCCCATATAGGGCCGGGACCTGGCAACCCGACTGCGATCATCCAACCGATACAATGAGATGTGGTCAGCATCTCAGCATCCCCCAGCCGAAATGTTGACTTTCGTGACCAGGGCTGCTTACCTATCATAAGCTCCTCAATTTCCTTACGATATTGTGTGGGCACGGTCCTATACCCGAGATTTAAAATCTGCACCCCAGGGGTGGGATCGATCCCAGGTCACTTTCCATGGCAGGGAGCCAAAGCATGATACTTTAGCCCACTATGCCACAGCACAGGACATAATAATAAATTACTGACGAAATCGATCTTTTATAAAGAAGGAATTATCAACTTCGTAAGTTAAGTGGAGATTCTGTTGCAAATATTTTTATTTGTGTAATATTGTTCAGTATTAAACTTTCGTATATTAGGTAAGTGTATTACAATAATTTTCTGTTTAAATGCTTTTTCATTTAAAAACTAGTTCCCTCATTCTGTTTAAGGATGATCTATGGCCCTGAATGTTAATGCTTTCTCTTAAAACAATAAGTAATTTACTGTAGGAGCACCTTTTTCCTGAACATAAACATTTTGAATTGTCATTCTAACGGCATATTTGTCAAGTCATCTAGAACTGTTACTCGTTTTGGAACACTTTATTTTTACCTGGAGTTCCAAAGATGTGCTCTGGTTTTCATTTTGTTTGCATTCATTATTAATTCTTTTTACTGTTCTTTCTGACCCTTCTATGTCATCTGATATGCACTTTAGCTTTTAGAGTCTTTTTAAAAAATCTCATGTAACCAGTTCTTTGCTTTTAGCTTCTTTCTTCATGTATGCTCCTACATTTGAAACATTTTCTTGACTCTTACTCTTTAAAGTACACTAATGACATAATTTATGCAATTATCAATGGCAAATTTGCTATACTCCTTACTGCAAAACTCAAATTATGTCTTCAATAGCACGCTGCAGAAAAGAAAGCAACTGTGAATTAGCAAGGACTGTGTTTAAGATGCAAACAAGATCACCTATTTTCTGGATAGAGTCAACATGAAAAATTCAATGCCATGGCCGGGATTTGAACCACGGATCTCCTGGTTTCCGTCCAGTCGCTCTTAACCTTTGAGCTACCATGGCCAACGTGCCTTCCTGACATTAAATTCTTCAGTTGACTCATATTTCCCCGGTAGACCACTACGGGCTCTCGCATCCGAGATACACCGTTTGTGGCGACTTACTATTGTAAGTACTTAAGTCCCAGGCTTCATCATTTAACTCTTATTATTTTAGTTAATTGATGGAAATTAATCATTTCTCCACACTAGCCATGTATAGGCTAAGATATTTGATGGATAGAGTCAACATGAAAAATTCAATGCCATGGCCGGGATTTGAACCACGGATCTCCTGGTTGCCGTCCAGTCGCTCTTAACCTTTGAGCTACCATGGCCAACGTGCCTTCCTGACATTAAATTCTTCAGTTGACTCATATTTCACCGGTAGACCACTACGGGCTCTCGCATCCGAGATACACCGTTTGTGGCGACTTACTATTGTAAGTACTTAAGTCCCAGGCTTCATCATTTAACTCTTATTATTTTAGTTAATTGATGGAAATTAATCATTTCTCCACACTAGCCATGTATAGGCTAAGATATTTGATGGATAGAGTCAACATGAAAAATTCAATGCCATGGCCGGGATTTGAACCACGGATCTCCTGGTTTCCGTCCAGTCGCTCTTAACCTTTGAGCTACCATGGCCAACGTGCCTTCCTGACATTAAATTCTTCAGTTGACTCATATTTCCCCGGTAGACCACTACGGGCTCTCGCATCCGAGATACACCGTTTGTGGCGTCTCCACACTAGCCATGTATAGGCTAAGATATTTGATGGATAGAGTCAACATGAAAAATTCAATGCCATGGCCGGGATTTGAACCACGGATCTCCTGGTTTCCGTCCAGTCGCTCTTAACCTTTGAGCTACCATGGCCAACGTGCCTTCCTGACATTAAATTCTTCAGTTGACTCATATTTCCCCGGTAGACCACTACGGGCTCTCGCATCCGAGATACACTAGCCTATACATGGCTAGTGTGGAGAAATGATTAATTTCCATCAATTAACTAAAAATCACCTATTTTCCCTTCCTTCCCAATGCATGATTTCATTTGGTAGAATTTTCTTGTTTAAGATGCAGACAAGATCACCATATTTTCCCTTCCTTCCCAATGCATGATTTCATTTGGTAGAATTTTCTGAGGTGATGAAAAAGACAAGGCCAAGAACGGTATCATTCATTACTTTTCTGGAAAGCAGTGGCCAATTTCAGCGAACAGGTGTGGTGGTGAAAATTATACTACAGAACCTTGGTTTGCAAAATATTTTTATCTCAACTTTCCAAATATATATAAAATAAATAAAATAATATCTACAATTATTAAATTTTAGATGAGTCGCATTTTTTAACACATCTGCTTCACTTTCGTACCTATTTTGAGGACATGTTTCGCAAATCTTCGCTTGCATCTACGGCTCTTGTGCGACTGACGCTAGATCCAGCGGTGTGGGTAATTCTGTGGTTGTTGCTGCCATCTGTTGATTTAGTGATGAACTGAAAAGTGGGATTCTCTTCTAGCGGGATTTCAAAGTTCATTAGTTGGTTTTTATGTTTTTCTATGATTTCTATTTTATGATTCGCTAGAAGAGAATCCCACTTTTCAGTTCATCACTAAATCAACACATGGCAGCAACAACCCCAGAATTACCCACACCGCTGGATCTAGCGTCAGTCGCACAAGAGCCGTAGATGCAAGCGAAGATTTGCGAAACATGTCCTCAAAATAGGTACGAAAGTGAAGCAGATGTGTTAAAAAATGCGACTCATCTAAAATTTAATAATTTTTCGCTTCACTGTGGTGTTCCAATACAGTTGAATCTCGAAATATCTACAATATTTTTTAATGGGGACATACTTTTACCTGCATTAAATCCAAATTTGCGATATTTCGAACTGCACTATTTTGGGTTCTACTGTAGTTTACTTTCAATATATCAACTGATAAGTGACAGGCTTTAATACTATCAAATTCAGGAAATCAATAATTGAATTTCGAAAGGATATGCATGTTATCTGTTGAAAGTTGACTGAGTCTAAATTTCTATTTTATTTGTCAAATTTTTAATAACATGTCTGTTATTTAAAAACTGTACCTCTATTGTTATTTTCTAAAATAAGAGTACACTTAATAGGAATAGGTGAATATTTAAATCTCCTTTTAAGAGAAAAATAGGCATGTTTGTTTACACTCAGCTAACTCTGCTTGGTGAACGTTACAGAAAAAAATCTTAGCGCTAATAGCAATAGCTCACTGAAGAGGAAATTGTTTTAATTTTACCAAGCCATGACCTGACGCATTTTCTGAAGTCAGGTTAGACGAACTTACATTTAGTGCAAAAGAGAGTTTGTATTTGTAATGTGTGTACTCTACGGCTATTAATGTACAAGTAGGCAATGCAATTATATCAACTCATGTTCACAAGCCAAACCCGTTCTGTAATAACACAAATAACATGCATTACGAGCAATTTTGGAAGGGGGAAAAAAAAAGGCAATCATTAAACGTGTTCAATTTATAACATGGTTTTGTCATTAATTCTGATATTTCATCCTAAATTTTCCTGGTGTGTATTTTGTAGTTTTCACATTTTAAGCCATAAAGACATATGTTGCCCCAATAGCTCAATTAGGAGACTCTTCTGCAGTGATATGACATTTTGTCTCTTAAATACCCCAGTGCCTGGCATCTGTACTGGTACCCAGACCATTCGGCTCAAAACGTCACTAGAGAGCAGTGTGAGTTTGAAAACTACTGCGCATGCCACACTGCTAGGGAATCCTACATTAAATCAGTAACACAAACTAGACACAAAGAAGTTCACATATTATCCATGGGCAATTAGAAAATTTGGGAAAGGGGGAAAAAATTCAATAAGTTGTTTGTCATTAGCTTAGTTTCTGAAAACAGTAACAGCCTGAATAATTGTTGAATAGCCACTCAAAAACACAGTGCCAGGTGCACTTATATCACGAGTCTCCATATCAGCAGTGAAGATTATGAGAAATTTTACATAGGAAATACCAAGACAAATTTGAGCACCAGAGAAATGTAAAATGAAAGAAGACAGACAAATTTTGGTCCAAAATTCACACAGTTTGAAATTTTGATAATATTGAAATAATCAAACCATAAAAATAAAACTAGTTTCCTCAACATAGAACTGGCTATTTGGAAGCAAATATTCAGTCTAGATAATATTGTGATAAGTACAAAAGTTGTCATCAAAATTATTAGTGCAATTTTGTTACCCAAATACACAGCTTCAATAAGTCTCTTTAATGTTTCTTTATGACTCTTTAGCATGCACCAACTTGTGCTGGTAGTAATCTCTCTGATGTACATAGGTTCACCTCTTAACATGGAGTGGCATGCTGATTCTGAACTCAACTACTCTGATATTCGCTCATAAACTGCTTCAGTGCCTGTTCCATCACTCATCAATTCCTCACCATAGAGCTACGCTTAATGATTTGTGAACTGCTTCCTGCACCATTCCACGGCCTTCCTGCTCCCACAGAGCTAAGAATACACCACACTTCTCTGCACAGCACAACTTACCGACTGATTCATGAACTGATTCAATGCATTAACCATGGAGCCACACTTGTCGGTTCAACTCAAAGCCTGAAACACACACGAGCACTAAACACTACACTGCTCTGACAAGCCCTGCATCTTCTTATGTAGTCCTGTCGGCGCGAGAGATAATTCTAGTAGTCAAATATACTTTACTTACATTTCTAGAATGGTGTATGGAAAAGCTTGTGATGTCAGGTAGCAGCGATGTGTTAATCTCTCATGGCAGGCTTTCGTCTTTGTGACATCAGTTAGTGGCTGCCCCATGGGAGGCTGTCTCTCTCTGCTCCCTCACACTGGCAACAGCAATGGCAGCTCATTTGCCCAACTTGACTCCTCCTCTCCACATTAGTTTCGAGTTTGTTAATGTGACACTGCTGTCTCCTCAGAGCTGGTTGCCTCGAACAGCCTTGTACTGTCCGCATTTTAGCTTGAGGCAACCTTTGGACATCGTAGTCATTCCCTTTGATCCACCACTTCACATAGTGCAGTCCTTTCTTCACTGTTTGGAGCCTGGGGAACCGTTCTTTAGTCCAGGTAGGGCAATACATGCCTTACTGCCGCAGTTCTCCATTGTAGGCTTGCCAATAGTGCTGGCTCTTCCTCTGATCGCTCACTAGCTGATGACATTACATGGGCTTCCATGAATGTTGGCCATCTTAGTGCACCTCCACACCCATCTCGCATACTAACCAGTCCAGCCATACTCTGTGAGATTACCTTGCAAACCCCAGGATGTCTGTTGGGGCTTCCAAACTTTACTGTGATTCTTCCAAATCACAGAATCCTCCTGCAGATGTCAGTCGTCACCTGGTGGCTCCCAAGAGCATTCAGACCAAGTGACATATCTTCAGCCAAGTTCGTGACGAACCCCCACAGACTTATTGTGTTCCGTCCCAAATTCAACTCCAGCCAGGCTTTCTTTCCCAGAGGCATGGGATCACTAGATGCCCTCACTGTTTGGTAAGGCTAATTTCCTTAATGGCAACCCCTTTGCCACCTCATGTCTGATATCATTTTCTGTATACCATTATCTGGTACCGCCCTTCTTGTATCCTGCTGTCCCTCCAATCTCCTGTCCAAGGCATACAGTGTTACTTGAGGATAGACTCCCATGTGCTATATACCATGCTAACTCTTACTTGTTTCCTCTTGGCTCATTCACTTGGCCGTTGACAATCCTCCATGTGTTCCAGGTGGCCTCTTCCCCAACACCTATCTATGCGAAATCACCAATGTCTCTGAGCCTGTTCTCTGTTCCCAACATAATGAATACTTCTAATGCTCAAGATGGGGCAGCCATCACCTTGTCTGCCAGCTGCTCCCTCCTCAGGACTGCATGGTCCTCTCCATCTGTAAGCACCGCCCGTTCCTCAATTCAGCCTTCCAGAACATTAAACTTTCCAGTCAGGTCCGCTCTACAGGACATAAATTTGTTGGCTGAGATTTTCCCCTTTTATGCCAAGCGCATCCACATCCTTCTTCATGCCAGATAGTCATTCGTCAATTTTAGCTAAAAGCTCCAGTATTCTGTCAGTCATTTCTACTTTTGTTTTGTCTTTAACACGTTTCATTTCTGTCTATCTCTTCCATCATGGAATTACTTTCTTAATTTCACTTCCCATTTTGTTCATGCCATTGTTCTTTTCACTCTTCATTTCATCCATTTTGACCATTAATCTTTCGAACATTCATCTCCATTATGGGTTTTCTATCACACTCCTGACACCAGAATGACATAAACACAGAAATTTGCCTCAAAATGCAAATTTATGCCAAAAAATGTAGTTCTGGTGAAAGTCGGGACGTATATAACTGTTAATGGCAATGAGATTTGGCTATACCTACATGATCCAGAAACTAAGCAGCAGTTGCATGTCTGGTGCTTTAAAAGTAACCACCTCCAACAAAGTCAAGAGGTGCCGAAGTGTTGGGGGAAAACATGGTTGCCTGTTTTTTCTCAAGAAAGGGTCACATTCTACTTGAGAACCAATGCACAGTCACTGCATTATGGTACATCAAGTCCTGCCTTCTAGATGTCATTAAGTGGTGAAAGTAACAGCACCCAAGTTCACGGAAGGGACATCTGCTGCACCATGACAATGCCTCCTGTCACACTGCTGCCAGAATGACGTATTTCCTGAATGAAGAAGGCATCAGGGTGCTACCCCATTCACTTAACTCACCAGACCTGGCCCCCTGTGACTTTTTTGTGTTTCTAGTGGTTGCAGTAGCACTAATTTATGTCAGATGGTGTAGCCATTAGTGCATATTTGGAATCTGTGAACAGCATCAAAGAAAAAGTGTGGCAAAAAATGTTTGCAAAGTGGTTTGTGCAATTGAATGAGTATATAAGTTGGAAATTTAATCATTCTTCCACGCTAGCCCTGTGTATGCTAAGATTTGAATAGATAGTCAAACTGAAAAATTCAATACCATGGCCAGAATTTGATCCATGGATCTCCCAGTCTCCCTCCAGTCACTCTTAACCATTGAGCTACAATGGTCAACGTGCCATCATGACATTAAATTCTTAAGTACTTACAGGAATACTAAGCTGCCACAAAAGGTGCATATCTCATTATATGAGAGCCCCTAGTGGTTTTCCAGGAAACATACGACTCAGTTGTAGAACTTAATGTCATGACGGCACGTTGGGCATGGTAGCTCAAGGTTAAGAGTGAAAGGAAGATACATGATTCAAATCCTGTCCATGGTATTGAATTTTTCAGTCTGACTGTATTCAAGTATATAAGTGTCACAGGGGTCTACTTTGAGAAAATGTGAAAGAGTTTTGAAATTTATTGGAGTTTTTTGGGAACATCTAAAACTTTTCCGCATGACCCTCATAATACAACTCTCTTTGTGATGTCAGCTAGTGGCTATCCACTCACTTGATGTCAGTGGCTGCCCCATGGGAGACTGTCTCTCCGATCTCCCCACACTGCAATATCAATGATGGCTCAGTTGCCCAACTCAACTTCTTCCCTCCACAAAAGCTTTGCATTTGCCAATGTGACAGTATAGTAAATTTTGAAATCCTGCGAGCAATCGTTAAACAACAGGAGAATTCAAGTCAGCCAGGAGAAGAGGAAGACAAAAGAATTAGCAGCATGCTCCAGTCTCCTGACTGCTGATGATAAAGACAAATGACTTTATATTCCCTCAAGTTCTAAGTTTTAAAAACTTTGAAAGTGAAGGTTTATGTGAGAATAGTGTGACTTATTCAGAATTTAACCTGAAAACTTCACTAGTTATAGTGCTTTAGTTTTTAATAGCTTAGTTTACACTTGGTTATGTACAAAAAGATAGAAGTAAAAATAAAAGGATGATTCCGTTGTTTAAGGACTATGATACAATGAAGCACAAAATTGTATTAATAAAAGGATGAACTAATAAAAATAAAGCAATGCTTATGTGTTTGCAGGGAATTGTTGGACAAATCCATGAAGGAAACGGCAAAGTATCAGGACAATTTCGAGGTGTATATACAGACGCTGATCTCTCAGGCACTGGATTCCAACTTCCTGACCGAAATTTTTCAGGAGCAAGGTAAACATTTTCAACATTAAATTATGTACATATGTAATTTATAGTCTTGTATGAACTTTTCTAACAATAGTGTTAACAATTAAATTATAGATGAGTCATACTTATTACACATCAGCTTCACTTACCAATTAAACAACATTAAAAACCTACTTAACAGTAATAATACTGATAAGATAAAACAAGAAGAAAAGTCAGGCATTTGCAGATTAAGTGTAAAAACTATGAAAAAATTTACATAGGGAGGACAAAAAGAAATATAGGCACTAACTAGAAAGAAAGAACATTTTAGGCACCTAAGATACAAAAATATTGATAAGTCTGCAATAGTAGCTCATTTCTGGTCTGAAAATCATGAAATTGAAGATAGCACCAAATTACTAAAATACATACAAAAGCATAGTGAACTCGTCATATGGGAGAGAATATACATAGAAAAACATAAAAACCAACTAATGAACTTCGAAATCCCACCAGAAGACAACCCCACATTTAAATTTGTCACAAAATCAACAGATGGCAGCAGCAACTCCAGAACTATCCACACCACTGGATCAAGCTTCAGTGGCATATAGAGCCAATTATGAGAACAATGGTTCGCAAAATATGTCCTCAATATAGGTACGTAAGTGAAGCTAATGTGTAATAAATATGACTCATCTATAATTTAATAATTATTTTGCTTCAGTGTGGTGTTCCAATACAGTTAAATTTCAAAATAGTGTTAACATTCAGCAAGCTGTATGCTTTGGTTTTCGTACGAGGTCTGTTCTAAAAATTCCAAACATCCATAATTTTGCACTAATGTACCTTAGTGTTGGAGCAAAATGTGGTTGACATCCTTGCACATGCCTGTGTTTAATGTGTAACTGCTGTAAGTTTCATTATTGTATATGTTATTGTTCATTGCTGTACTGAGTAGAACATTATGTTGTACAGTTTGCAAATTTCAAGATGCAGAGTTAGAGTAGCAAGTAGTCTGCATTAAATTTTGCAGAAACTCAAGAAAATCTTTACGGAGACACGTTAGATAATGTAAGAAGCCTACAATGATGAATGCTTAAGCTGTACTCAGTGTTACAAATGGTTCACAGGGTTTAAAAATGACCTAATGGAAGTTAAACATGACCGTCATTCAGGACACTTTTCGATGTCTACCAATGATATTCATGTCATGAATGTCAACAAACTTGTGTGTCCCACTTGAAGGCTGACTGTCCAAGGAATTGCAGAAGAATGTTGCAACATCTGCAACAAAATTTGGAAAGGAAGCAGTCTGAAATGTGGTGAGACAATTCATGGCTAATGCATCACAATAATGCAACTGCACATTCATTGCTGTTGGTGCATTACTGTTTTAACAAAAAATAATACCACTGTGCTGCCTCCTGCAGACTTTCCCCCCCCCCCCCAATGTTGAAAACCTTGTTGAAAAGACAAAGAGTTGCAGCGATAGACGAGATAAAAGAAAATTAGTAGAACACACAGACTAGTCAACATACCCATGGAAAAAGAAGAATATTTCAAGGAACAAAAAGCAATAATACACATAGCAGAAGAAAACGGATACAACAGAAGTTTGGTGTTGAAGAAAATTAGAAAATCTAAACTAAAGAAAACCATTAAGGAAACAACCACATTTATTAAAGAAAAAGAAAGCAACAGCATATTCAGTTCATTCACATATCATCCAAAAACATTTAATAAATTTAAAAAGATATTCAAGGAACAAAATATCATCTTGGCACCTACTAATAGATACTCAATTTTAAAATTACTAAATTCAAAAACAAAAGATGAAATTCCTTCAGGTAACAAATCTGGAATATACCAAATAAATTGCAAGAATTGTGAAAAATGCTACATAGGTCAAACAAAAAGAAATTTAAAAACCAGAGTCAAAGAACACTTTAGAAACATCAGATTGAAACAAGAAGACAAGTCAGCAGTAGCATTTCATTTTTGGAATGAAAACCATGACATTGATCCAAATCCAAAATTATTAAAAGGAGTGATAAACCAAAATAGATTGACAACATGGGAGAACATATTCATCTGGAAAAATAAGGATCGCGTAATGAACTTTGAAATCCCCAAATCCAAAATTATTAAAAGGAGTGATAAACCAAAATAGATTGACAACATGGGAGAACATATTCATCTGGAAAAATAAGGATCGCGTAATGAACTTTGAAATCCCGCCAGCAGATAATTTGACAAAAAAGTTCATAGTTCCACCACCAGAGAGAGCAGATAACAACAGTTGCCAGTTGGGAAGAGATTGAAGATGGAGGCCAGGGCCTTTGAAACTAGTCTCTCATAAATATATGAAAAAGTAAGTGACGAGTGTCAATAAACCAACCACAAATAATTTTTATATTAGTAGAAAGTGTTTCGCGCGATCCAGAAAGAGGTATGCCAAGACTGCTTCCAGAAGTGGAAACAGCATTAGGAACACTGTATCAATTGTGGAGGAGAGTTTTGAAGGAGGCCATGTTAGAGTTGCTCCCTTACTTCCTCTATTCTTAACCTACTGTCTAATTGCTGGATTTCTCCTATATTATCCAATTGTTGAATACTTTGCCTCCCCTGTTTTATCCCTGAAAGGCTTTCAGAGCATCTGCACCATCCTTCTGAACTTACATTGCTTTTTCTAAGTCTACTCTTATAGATTCTAATGACCAGTAAATGAAGTAAATTCATTTTAATTTAAAATTTGAACATATATGTGATTTTAAATAATTATATAGTTAACTTTAAAGAGAGTCGATTAAAGACACTAGACAACACTTTTAAATTTTTCCGGAACATGTTTCAGAGGCTTTGCCTCTATCATCGGCCGGCTCTCGACTGGTTCTCGTTGGTGTAGCTGACGATATTTTGTCACAGGTCTCCTCTGGTGGCGGTTCAAGGAACTTGCTGAACAAATCTTTCTGGGGGATGTCGAAATTGAATACTTTGTTCCTATTTTTTGAAATGAAGATTTGTTCCCACGTGAATAGTTCTTGTTTTCCTGATGTATGTTTTAGTAGTTTTGGTTCTGGATTTATGTTGTGGTTTTTTCATTTGAAAAAACAATAGCAAAATCAAGCATAATACCAAACAAATATGCAGTTAAATCGGATAACCCAACCTTACCTAGACTTTATGGCTTACCCAAAATACACAAACCATCCATAACAATGAGACCTATAGTTAGCAGTATAAATTCACCAACATACAAACTTGCAAAGTGGCTAACAAACAAATTCAATTCATTTCCAAAATTCGACAGCCTAAGCATCAAAAACACCTATGAACTTATAGAACACATTAAGGATACTGAACTAAAAGAAGAGGACACACTAGTCTCATTTGATGTTAAATCACTGTTTCCCAGCATACCAGTTAATCAACTCCCACCGTTGATAGAAAAATGGCTCAAATCACTTGGAATGGCATCATCTGAAATTTCAGACTACATTGAACTAACCAAATTATGCATAGAACAAAATTTCTTCCAGTTTCAAACAAAATATTATCACCAAACTTCAGGGTTAGCAATGGGCAACCCCCTATCACCCTTCCTGGCCGATCTGTACATGAGTGCATTAGAAATAAGGATCAACAAAGGTTTCCCTTGGATGTTCAAACTCTGGCAACAATATGTAGATGACATCTTTGCAATAGTACCAAAAAAACACATCAGTGATGCACTAAAACTTTTAAATATCCAAGAAAAAAGCATCAAATTCACTGTAGAAATAGAAAAAGATGAGCATTTACCATTTTTTGATCTAAAAATAATGAGGAATAAAAACAGACTAAACTTTGGCATTTACAGGAAACCAACACAGACAGACAACTACATAAAAGCTAATGGCTACAACCCAAGATCCCACAAACAGGCAATCTTCAATAGTTTAGCACACAGACTGGTAAACATCCCTCTCACAGCAGAAGAATACAAAACAGAATACAACAAAATAATTGAAATAGAACAAAAAAAAAAAAAAAATAACTTTCCCAAATCATTAGTGGACAAAAAAGTGAGCTTAGCAAAAAAGAAGAAGCTACTAAAGGAAACCACAACTCTCTCAGCTACAGAAACTAATATGATTTTCAAAAAATTCACTTACCATCCATGGGCCTATGATAAATTCAAAAAAGTCTTCAAAAAACAAAATATTCAACTAGCACCAGTCAACCATTTCTCCTTAAAAAACCTAATTTGCTCAAACATCAAAGATGCCATTCCATCTAACAAAAAATCTGTTATATATCAAATTGAATGCAATGACTGTAGTCAAATTTATATTGGAAAAACAAAAAGAAATTTAGAAACAAGAGCAAAGGAACACTTTAGAAACATAAAATATAAACAATTAGAAAAATCAGCAGTTGCCACACATTTTTGGGAAAAAAAACACAACATAAATCCAGAACCAAAACTACTAAAACATACATCAGGAAAACAAGAACTATCCACATGGGAACAAGTCTTCATTTCAAAAAATAGGAACAAAGTATTCAATTTCGACATCCCCCAGAAAGATTTGTTCAGCAAGTTCCTTGAACCGCCACCAGAGGAGACCTGTGACAAAATATCGTCAACTACACCAACGAGAACCAGTCGAGAGCCGGCCGATGATGGAGGCAAAGCCTCTGAAACATGTTCCGGAAAAATTTAAAAGTAAGTGTTGTCTAGTGTCTTTAATCGACTCTCTTTAAAGTTAATTTATCATAACAACACTGTTTTCAACACTTCCAAGAAAGGAATTATATAGTTACGTAGAAAATGAAGCTAGTTACAGTGAAGTAATAAATATTACACAAATATAAATATTTGTTATTAAATCTCCGCTTAACTTAAGAAATTGATGTTAATATTTCTTTCTTCTTTCTAATGAAGATCGATTTTGAAGGCAAATCGCATTCGTCTTCCGTTCAAAACAAACTCCATTGTCAAGGAAATCCCGGTTACCATGTTTTTTCTTTTGTTATGTTGTTATTGTTGTTTTGTTATATAGTTATTTGCTATTATATTATTTATTAATACATATTTACATACTTATTTTTCAATTTTCTATTACATAAAACTTCAGATTCTAGTAATGACATTGATAATGGTGAATTGGCTGCTGTCAAATATAACTGAGGTATTTTTCATTAAATGTTACAATATAGAACTGGGTATTCTTCCTTATTAAATAAAAATATTTTATTTTTATGAGTCAGTTGGAGAATTTAATGTCATTTTGGCACGTTGGTCATGGTAGCTTAAAGATTAAGAGCAACTGGATGGAGACCAGGAGATCCGTGTTTCAAATCCTGGCTGTGGCATTAAATTTTTCAATCTGACTCTACCCTTCCAAACTTGGCTTATACATGCTAGTGTGAAAGAACAATTAATTTCCAAAAATATGTTTATAGTTTTCCTTTATAAGGATAATCAGTGATTGTTCTGATTCTAACTTTCTAAAACATTCGTTTGGTTCACTTGTATGCTGCCTTTAATGCTTAAGGACATATCTATCAGTAGCTATAACTTTCGAATGATGTTTGCTCACTATACATTTGGTTACATTTATTTAACTCAGAAGTTTTAAGTTAGAACCAACCACAAACATTTATACTCTCATCATATGAAGGTAAGTCAGTACCTGCACAAAATTGTCATACATTTTTACAAGAACAATAAGGAATTTATCATTATAATATTTTTCAATACAGTCTCCCTGCTTCCCAATGTACTTGGTTCAACATTTCATAAGATTTCACAAGGAAATTAATTGTTCTTTCACACTAGCATGTTTAGGCGAAGTTCGAAAGGGTAGAGTTAGACTGAAAAATTCAATGCCGTATCCAGGATTTGAATCACGGATCTCCTGTTCTCCATCCAGTTCTCTTAGCCTTTAAGCTACCATGGCCAATATGACATTAAATCCTCCAACTGACTCATAAAAATAAAATATTTTTATTTAATAAGGAAAAGCACCCAGTTATATTTTGTAACAATTAATGAAAAATGCCTCAGTTATATTTGACAGCAGCCAATTCATCATTATCAATGTCATTACTAGAATCTGAAGTTTTATGTAATAGAATTAAAAAAGAAGTATTTCAGAAAGTGGAGTGCCATTGTTACTAAAATTAGGCAAGTGAGTCAACCTTTTATATACTTTTCTCCAGTGGAGAAAAGTATATACAAGGTTGACTCACTTGCCTAATTTTAGTAGCTATATAATTATTTAAAATTACATATATGTCCAGATCTTAAAGAAAATTAATTGATTTCATTTAATGGCCATTCAAAATTTTTAGGTTAGAACTAGAAAAAGCAAGGTAAGTTCAGAAGCATGGTGCAGATACTTTGAAAGCCTCTTAGGGATAAAACGGGAAACAAAGTATTCAAGAATTGGATAATATAGGAGAAATCCAGCAATTGGACAGTAGGGTAAGAATAGAGGAAGTAAGGGAGCAAGTGCCCGCCTTTGTAGCGTGGTGGTAGCGTGTCTATCTCACGTTCAAGAGGTCCCGAGTTCGAATCTCGGTCAGGGTGAGTTACCTGGATAAGGTTTTTTCGGGGTTTTCCCTTATCCTAAAAGAGGAATGTCAGGTAACACTATGCTCCATTTCATCCGTTCCATTCATCGTCCAATATGACTTAAAGTTGGAGGACGTAAATTACAAAAAAAAAAAGAGCAAGTAAGAAGATTAAAAAGGAACAATGCATGTGGTATAGATGGGATTCCAGGGGAGTTTTGGAAGGCATGGAGTAGAAATGAGAATAGATTAAGTTTGCTAATGAGATTTCTAAATAAAGTATTTGAAGGTGGTAAGGTCCAAGTAGTTGGAGATAAGCAGTAGTTGCGCCAATATTTAAGAATAAAGGAGAGGTAGATAACCCTGCAAATTATAGGGGAATTAGCTTATTATCTGTGCTAGGTAAGATATGTACTGGAGTTCTGGCAGAAAAGTACAGAAGTGGGCAGAAGATGAGAGGAAGCTATTAGATTTCCAAGCAGGCTTTAGACAAGACAGGACAGTGGATAATATCTTTGTGATAAGTAAATATTTAACAGATAAGAGGAGAGAATATATATCTTATTTGTTGACTTTGAAAATGCCTGTGATACAAAAAGTTGCGAAGCACTGTGGTACAAATTGAGCAAAAATGGAATGAGCAGTAGTTTTATTCAAAGTTTACAAACAATATATTCAGACAATGAGTTGTGTGGCTGGCCCCGTAGCTCAATCAGTAGAACACCTGCCTGCCGTGCTAGGGGTCCTGGGTTCAATTCCCGACTTTGGGGGGTGGGGATTTTTCTCTAACCAAGATAATCCCTTATCTTTCCCAGAGTCTGGAAGTATGAATGAGAGTGTGAATATGTGCATGATGTAATGATTAAAATGCAACAAATATGAGTTAACAACATGTTCCAAAGGAGAATGGCCGCCAATATGACCATTGGAGTTAAAGGCAGGGGTATAAATGGAACAAATAAAATAAAATGAGTTTTGTGTAAAAATGGCAAATAATAAAGTAACAAAATACATTCAGAATATTATAGGATAAAAAATAAAATAAAATCTGCTTATCTAATAGCCTGGTTTCTGGAATCTATACCAGGTCTTATTATGCAAACTTCATTTTTAAATCAAATTACACAAAACAATTTACAAATTTTGCAGATATAATCTACTTGCTACATTAACAAACTAACTAAACCTATAGATTACTGTATTTCAGTAACCTTACAACTCTACTCATATAATCTATCTAAAAGAGTCTTTCCTCTACTTTATTTGTACACCAACAATATAAATCAAATCTACATTTCTAATACAGACTTAATTGCTATAACAAACTAGGAAAGACTGTTTCCTACAATTTTAAAATTTCCTCTTCTGCAACTAGTATGCAAAGCTTCCTCCACTGGTATTCATCTCCTAAAGGGACTGGCATCAGTAGGTCAGTTCCAGATATCCAGGTTGTTATCTTTCCCCCTTCTGCATAATCAGTTGTGTCTGTCCGCTCTGATACTCTCCACATACATCCTCTGGCTCTCTTGGGATTATCCTTCTTTTGGTAACTTCTGCTCTTTCCGATATCCATAACTGGCATCTTCAATTTATCGGTTGTGTGTCTTAAATAAATAGATCTTGAAGTCTGGTAATCTGTTTCTTCAGTTTCTCTTGGTCTTATTTCCCTCCGACAGTCTCTTAAGTAAAATTATTTTCTTGTAGGTTGAAAAGTTGGTATATTTTTTTCTTGAAGCCTTTTGTCACAGGTCATATATTCCTCTAACGCATTAGCGTATATTATCTGAGACATATTTTCTAAATGTGTATAATTTTCTGCTTCTAAGGTGTTCCATAAACATTTTCCTTAAAGTTTCCTTCGACCGTTTTCTACTAGTTCACTATATTTATTGCACACAAAAATAACATGTTCAGACGAATTCAAAGAGTTACATTGCTCACATAAATCTGAGTTCTTCTTTCCTATTCTTTTTAAATATACATTATATGGGCCATGTCGTGTAACAAAGTGAAAAAATCCTTTTCTTGGGTTTATATGTTCCAGTTTTAGCCTCTCTTTAATGTCCGGAAATAAATCATGTATTCTTTTTCCTATGTGTGCATTATCCCACTCTTCTTGCCATTCTTGTAATAAATAATTTTTCACTTCGTTCTTAGTACTGCATCTTTTTCCCATAATTTTAAAAACGTTCACATATTCTTCCTTCGTTAGCCAGTAAGTTTCACTCCTTAATCTAATGATGTAGTCAACAGGCCAAATTCCTGCTACTATTAGTAAAATAAATGTTGTTTCTGTAGCTCTGCTGCTGCGAAGTAATATTTGCCTTTGAGTTTTTCGGATTAAATTTGCACAGGATGACCCTTAACCTATGTGCCCATGTACAGTATGCGCACAATAAGAAGAGTGATCAGGTTCCAAGTCCTCATTCAGTAAGTTTCATTTAACTCCGTAAACATAGATGACAACTTTGAAATGCGCTATACACTTACATCTATTGGCTAATACACTAAGCTTTATCATGTCCGCCATATTTCGTTTTGATCAATTTCGAGGTTAATTAGCTAACCAGTTTACAACAATCGTATGTTAGAATTAGAATTTTAGTTCATTCTTGGCAACATATACATGTTATGAGACACGTTAAAATGTATAAATACAGTATATACATAACGTCAAATTGATTACATACAATATACACAGTAAGCAGCTATTCTATGGTTTCATGTGGTATTTGCTACAGTGTTTTAATGATGCAGCTTGTTTAAATGAATTTGGAAGTTTATTGTATAACATTATCCCTTGTAGTTAAAGCTTCCTTCATAAAGGCTTGTTTGGGGTGCTCGAATTGCCAGTTTATCCTTGTTACGAGTGTGGTGGTAATGTACATCAGCATTTACTTGAAAATTATTTTTATTTGTATGAACATTTGTGGATGTTATGGCTCTCGAAAGGGGACACATTATTATTCATCTCCCTCCGTATAACTGTGATCTGAATGCAATTGAGCTGGCGTGGGCAAAATGTTTTCAGGGGATGCAACATTATTTGTGATATCTTCACATATCTTACACACTATTTTGGTGAACTGTGTTTTTCAAGGTTGACCACAGAAACAAAAGAGTGTTAGCTCTTGCTTCTTCCCCTCTGCCCGCACCACACCGTAAATCCAGTGCTCAAGATAACATGCACATACTGTACTTGCGCTATATCCTATTATACCTATTACAAAACTCATATGATATATCCTTGTTATAGGATTGAAACAAGGCTGCAAGTTGAGTCCTGCACTGTTTAAACTGTATATCTGATATTAGAATGGAAAATAGGCATGTGCCAATAATTAATAACAGGGAAATAATACCTGGTTGTTAGCAGGAGCTATATCCAAAGTGGAAATTTTACTTTATTGGAACACCACAGTGAAGCGAAACGTAATTAAATTATACATGAGTTGTATTTTTTACACATAAGCTTCACTTATGTACCTATATTGAGGACATGTTTTGCGAACTATTGTTCGCACCCGCCTTGGTTGCATAGATGGTAGCATGTCTGCCTCACATTCGAGAGGTCCCAAGTTGAATCTTGGTCAGGGTGAATTACCTGGATAAGCTTGTATTCTGGGGTTTTCCCTTATCCCAAAAGACGAATGTCAGGTAACTAAGCTCTATGGAACCTGGGCTCGTTTGTACATCATTTCACCTATTTCATTCATTGTCCGATATCACTTGACGTTGGAGGATGTAAATTTTTTAAAAAAAATAAAAATATTGTTCACATCATCAGCTCCGTTGCGACTAAAGCTTGATCCAGTGGAGTGGGTAGTTCTGGAGTTGCTGCTGCCATCTGTTGATTTTGTGATGAATTTAAATGTGGGTTTGCCCTCTGGGAGGATTTCAAAGTTCATTAGTTGGTTTTTATGCTTTTCTATGTGTATTTTCTCCCTGATGACGAGCTCCCTGTGTTTTTGTATGTATTTTAGTTGTTTGGTGCTATCTCCAATCTCATGATTTTCGGACCAGAAATGAGCTGCTATTGCGGACTTTTCAGTATTCTTGTGTCTTAGGTGCCCGAAATGTTCTTTCTTCCTAGTGCCTATGTTTCTTTTTGTCCTCCCTATGTAAATTTTTCACAGTCTTTACACTTTATCCTGTAAATGCCTGATTTTTCATCTGGTTTTACTCTAACTGTATTGTTGCTGTTTAAGTAGATTTTTAATGTTGCAATTGTTTTTTGGTGCCTATAGTCCTTGAATATTTAATCATCTATAATATAATTAAAATTATGGTATTCAAGAAAGGTAAAACGTTAAGAAAAGAGGAGAAATGGTACTGGCAAGGAAGAGAAGTTGAGTTGGTCAATACATTATCTAGGAGTACGATTAAGCACTAAGAGGTGTTGGAAAGAGCAGAAGAGTATGGTAATGGCTTGTAAAATTGCATTAAAACCTATTAAAGCATGCATAAATAAATTACCAGGAAAAAAAATAAAATAGTTGGGAGGGAATTTACACAGCTATAGTAGAAGCAAAAATTCGGTATGGATGGGCAAAGTAAGAACCAAATGGTTGAGGAAGATCAGTAAACACAACGAAAATTAAGATGAAGTTGTTTTTTTTTTAGCTAAGATGCAAATAGGGACCCATTAGCTCAACCTCAGAGTTAAGAGTCTGTTGTGCCCAAGGGTAAGCGGCAACTCAGAGTAGTAATAAGAAAATGTATAATAATTTGTAAGTTAATGGAAATAAAGATTACTCACTCACTCACATGTCATTCCTTGTCCCACCACATTTATTGTTTTATTGCCCTATACTACTGTCAGCAGATCAGCAGCTGATGATGGGAGCAACATACTCCCAAAACATGTTCAGGTATTTCAATTCCTTTCTCATAAGTGTTGAAAACAGTGTTGTTATGATAAATTAAATTTAAAGTCGATGGCCGGCTGAGGATAGAGGCAAAGTCTCTGAAACATGTTCCGGAAAAATTTAAAAGTAAGTGTTGTTTAGTGTCATTAATCGACTCCCTTTAAATTTAATGTCCAGGTATTGTAAATTGTAGCAAAGTGTGTAAGTAAGTTTTTCTACTCCTTGTTCATTTTCATTTAAAAGTTATTCATTAAACACAGGAACAATATGGAAATAACTGGAGTCTTCCTAAACAAAAGAAATTAAGAATGAATAATATAGATGTATTGTTTATTTCCTAGCACAGTGCATGATAAGACATTGTAAATGGCATTCTTCTATCCAATAAAATTTTCTTGTTTGAAGAAAATGGTCTTTGAACATTGCAAGATGTCACAGGGCTATATTTGAAAATAAACATGTTATCTTGAAGGAATGCTACAGGAGGCTGCAACTCTTAACCATTTAGGCTCTAGCTTTTGGTGATGAAGATAAAGTAGCAGGAGTTTCTATCAATTACATTTTGAAACTTTCAAGGCACATTTGACTCCATCATTAAGTTTTACAGAAGAGTTTTTGTTATACTCTCTTCATAAGATCTATAGATAATTCTGAAGTTTTCAGTCTTGTAAACCTCTATGAAAGTCAATTCTGGTACAGATTTGACAGATTCAAAATTTTCAGTATTAAATAGACAGCTTGTATGCATGTAGCCCACCTCATAAGTACTGGCTCTGGTGGCAGAACAAGGTTAAGTAGCTACTCTTTGTAAAACTGAACTTTTTAGCAGCTTTCACAAAAACCTTTTCTGTGGATGAAATAGTTATTTAACTTAGGAAAGTTGAATCATATTTCTTTGGGAATTAGGGCTATAACCAGACCTTATCAATATATTAAATTGGTACAAATAAATTATAAATGTTTCTTTGGCCACATATTGCAGAAAATGAGTATAGCTTGGTAAATGTAAGGTTCGAATTGTACACTTTGAGAGCACTTGCAGCTTTCAACATACACGTTGCGCCATCAGAGCACATTACCATCATTGTTTCTTCTTGGCCTCCATTAAGTCACTGTCTTCAAACCTTTGTTAATAAATCTGGGTACTGTTGAATGATTTGTATGATGTTTCAGTGTTTGAAGACATTCAGGTTTGATTTGGTCAAAACTGAAGGCTCTTAATTTTTCCACATCGAGATTTGCTACATAGTGTGCCATTACATTTGTATTCTTATTCACAGCAGTCCATATTCATGAAACTTCTAAACCACTTTTCTCACTTTTTATTCTTCCTTGATAGCAGCTGCCAAAGTAGTTCTTACAAAATATAGACTTGTCTGTAAATGGTCACTGACAATATGTCTCTAGGAAAAAGTGAAATTCTAGGACTTGAATTTTGTATTACAGTATAAAAACTGTAAGTAATTTTCTTTTCACGTACTTTGTACGCTATGAGTTTACTGTTATAAGTAGACCGTGGATGTTTAGGTCCTAAAAACTTAAGTTTTAATTACCTAAATTAGGCATTTATTACACCTTGTTTAGCCTGTGTAGGTTACAAATTAGTCTCTAAAACTACCTTTGAAACAGATTGTCTAAAATTACAAATAAATCACAGTATTTTATTTTGTTATACTATTCAAGCCCAATTAACTTCATTTCAATTTCAGTTCACATTTTTCAGCATTGTGATTCACTTGGATCAATTTTCACACTCCATAATTAACCGCACAATAGACGACAAGTACCTTTTCTATATTTTCCTTAGTAAAGCTCTGTCGTTTGTCACTTAAAATCAGTTTATAGGCTGAGAAAGAACGTTCCACGTACAGTGATGAAATAGGAGCAAACTTAAACCTGGCTGTAAGTTGCACTAAAAGTGAATGCTATAGTTCACTTGCTTTCACTTAGTATATCTGCCACTGAATGAAGAACTGTTTGACCTGAGTTCTTTTTAAGACCTTGTCTATTTTTGTCCTGATTTTCTCTCCGACTTCCGCTGGTACATTCTTAATGTTGTCCTTGACATCTTGAATTAATGGAATGCTTTCATAAAAGGGACCCCTCTCTCCAATTTTGAAATAATCTCAACAAAAAATGTGAAGTGAACTCTGATACATGCCAAGTCATGTGGAATAGAGGAAACTTTGGACGTTGTTCTTGCTGTTTTAATGCAGGTTGATGCATAATTCTCCAGCTACATCACAACAATTTTTTATATCATGAAGATGAAGATTGTAGTATTCAGCAGCTTTCAACCATGAATTAGCACATCTTATGGGGGTAAAGGAACATCAGGTAGCTATTCTAGAAGGCCTGAACTCTAGTTGGTGCTTTTAGAAATGTTTTCTTTTGGTGGAAATCAGTTTGTTGACCATTGAAATTTGCAATCTGACTTCCTCTTCTACACAGTTGATACCATGTGTAAGACAAGTTACATGTACTAATCTCTGTTTCATATAACCTTGCCCCGCTGAAATGTATCACTCCGCATTCAACTACCTTCCCCCTCAACCTAATTGGCTAATGCTTTCGCGCCGTAGGCCATAGGCGGTGCCTTCCCGTCACATTTCAACCTGCAGCAAACGTCATAATAATTGCCGGGAAGATAAATAAAATTATACAAATAAGGATGTAAAGGCATGCAAAAATACAAGTTTATAATGAAACTGAGCAAGTTGAAACTCAATGACTGAGCAATGAAACTGAAACAAGTTTATAATGAAAGGCCTTCGGCCTTTCCCACTGGGATTTTTTAAACCAGCACACATACCTTTCAAAAATGCTTGTCTTTCAGTCTTAAAAGTCTTGTCATGCCATACCTTACTTTTCATGTGTTCTTCGTGTATATTTTGCGATTTGTATCTCGGTACAGTCTGATTGTCCTTAAATAACGTCTTCGCCACATAGCAATATCACCTCTGTCTTTTAGCACATTTTTCTTGCCTCTTTTTTGATTCACAAACTCCAGCTGTATAAGCAATCTGCTGAAATTTGGTAAATCTGCATCCTCATGTACAGCAGACGAA
Organism: Mantis religiosa; assembly: GCA_030765055.1. NCBI lineage: Eukaryota > Metazoa > Arthropoda > Insecta > Mantodea > Mantidae > Mantis > Mantis religiosa. The sequence continues at coordinate 141,621,022 of CM060952.1, read as the reverse complement.
ATGTTACTTATGTTAGGGAGCTCGTTTCTAAAGAAAAAACTATGCACATGACGACACACAACACTTTTCACGTATTTTCTCCGAGCACGCACTTTTGTTTATTCCTGCTTTTGCCTGGAGTGGTAAGTTTTCCTGTTTTCTCTATTTCACATCACGATGTTCCTACGGATCTAACACTCACACCTGTAACTTCAGAGCACAGCTGTTCGATTTCTCTCACTGACAAAGACGGATTCTTCTCTGTGAGTGCATTAAACACATGCACTACAATTCTTTTTTCGCCTGTTTTTAAAGAATTATCCTTGCGATACTTCAGCGAAAAACTGGCGGTAGATTTTGCTATTATACATATAATAAGTACACGCGCAATAAACGATCAATAAAATAATTTATCTCTCGCACTGAGCACAACACACCGTCAAATGGCGATATAGGACTAATCCAGTTCAAAACAAGGTCAGCGATGAAGGTCATATAAACAAATGTCACCACTACCGCTAAATCACGTGCTATCGTGCCATGTGAAACACGTGCTTGAGAACAAAGGAACCTCCTCTTTACTTCGTTTAAGAATTAACATGCATTTCAGATAAATCAACTCTTTTGCGTAATATATTTAATTCAAACAGTTACGAAAGTATAAATTTGACAATTCTCTTACAACATATAAAGATATATCACCATGTTAAATAACGAACTAATTTTTACCTCATGACAGTCATTACCACAACAGCAGCTAATGAGAGGTGATTAGGTCACGTGACCGTTAAGAGATACGGGGAAAGCTTATGAGAAACAAGGTATAGAGAAAGATAAAAACCTTTCAGGAGCTGCATAGCTCCTACCACGTATGCTGCTGCATCTGTGTATGCAAGAAGTACCCTGTTTTTGTCTATGCTATTTGGATACAACACTTTCAAACCATTGTTCACAAAGTTTATTATAGTTTGTTAATTTTCTGAAGTTGACTTTGTGCAGATATGCCCTCAAGGATGAATTTGGGTCTAATTTTCCTGCTATCAAGTTTGCTACGTATCAACCACAAACATCAGTGGTTTCATCGATGATATCCAAACAGTTTGACGAATCAAACTTAACTTTGAAGCCTTAATTTTAGACACTTTTGTCACTGCACAGTTCACACATTTGCTTGGAATCTTCCAGCAAACTGCTGTAACAGCATGTGAAAACTATTTTTCCAGGCTCAATGTCAGAAAGTACCATCAGGATAGCTTCGTTAACCTTTGGCAATAAAACATGCCCTTGACAGTTGAAATTCTACTAGAGGGTGGAACTTGCTTCGACAGTGTGAATCTTAAAGTGTTGGAATTTATTTATACGGATCTAAAATGTTGTATTTATAATTTCCAATTAATTTATAGCATAAATTATATTTATTTTCCATTTAATATGAATTAAAAATGTTTTTGGGATTTGTGTTAAATAGGTCAAAATAGTCCCAAATATTGAAAAAGGCACTTTTAGGTAAAACCTAAAATCTGCAGTGTAGCCTTTCATCAATACAACCCATGCTTTTAATTTTTCAGTGATGGAGAGCCTATCTGTTATTATAGAATAACTTTCACTTGTAAAGCATTCCCAATAGTGATGAATTCTTGTTGAAAACTAAATAGAATTAATTTCACGACATATGCAGTCTTTACTATTTAAAGTTGCAAACTTTAATTATTACTGTTTAAAATTATTTCAATATAACTTGTTGTATTGAGCAAATGTTTGAATCGTGCACCACACAATTAAGATTGTGCAAAATATTGTATATACACTGAAGTGTGTAAAATGAAATTTCAGTATGTCAGTGTAATGTTTCAGTTCATAGAGATTGTCATTTTTTATGTTTCTGCATATAAAGGAATATAATGGTAATTACATAGACTCTGGATCTATGCACTGTACTGCACTAAGTCTGCAATTTCTCCTTTGTATGTTACTAATTTAAGAGATACTAAGACTGATTTCATCAAATCTATAATTGCTTTTATATTACTTTAATATTCTAACTTAATAAAATAGTGCACAAAACATTGTTAATTTGCATAGCTATTATTAAAGAATACAGTTGCTTGTTATTATAGATGCCCATTTTTTGAATAGTCTATATACATTGTAAAATATATTACAACTTATCCAAGGCAAAAAACTATTTTTGCATATATTGTGAAATTTGCAGTTAGAATGTTTTTAAAGCTGATTTTTAAAACTAGCTAAAATTTTGCAATATGAGCATAATATGCTTCAGAATATGTTTCATCTTATTTGTTAAAAATTTCTTTATCGAAATTTTGAAAATGTGTCAGTAAGAATGTAATATGAATGACATCTAACAAATCCAAAAGCTCTTCAGCGCTGAGGCTTTGGTGAGCAAAAATAAACTTTATAAACAAAAACAAGCTACCATAATAGCCTTATCAAAATGATAGTGAGTTAGTCAGAAGTTGCATTAAGTTTATTTCATTGGCCATAAGCCAATTAAATGTAATCCATAAAACTATTTGTAGTCGCTTTTATATTAAGTGACGTAGTATGAAAAACCAACTACAAATAGTTTTATGAATGAATTTGGACGTCACTGTTACTAAATTCCTCCAAGTATCACAAAATTAAGTGTAACTCATAAAATATTGTATGAGTTTGTTTCAATTAAAGGCTTGCATATTTTAAAACTTAAGTTTTAAACATATTTATTGGGTTTCATTTATCTTCATTATAAAGTAGGTTAGGATAGACCAAGTCAATCTTCCACCTAGCATTTGCTTTACAAAATCTGTTACATGTTTTACTGAAATCTTTAATTTTGCAAAGATTCTCAGCAGATTATAAAAAACTGCCATATGCTGGAAAAATGGAAAGAACTTGTTCTTCTTGAAATGGCACAGCTGTTAGGCATATTGTATAGCTTCATACTAAAGCATACAATAGCCTTTCATGATAAGTCTAGAATCTTGATAAAATGTTGGATATAACATCTGAAGTGACTCTAAAAGCTGGCATGTTGATATCTGTCACTACATGTACCTCCATTTTACAGACTTCACCTGGCTCTTAATTTAATCACCGTTCTTTTGGATATACCATATGATACCTGGACTGCTCTCAAGTCCCATTTTATGTATACAGTTGCTAAATTATTATCTAACATGTGCTGCAATTTGTTTTTTAACAAGTTTGATTGAGTATGTGCTGAAGAGCTTAATAAGCTATTTAAAATATGCTTATTGCCAATAAAGAATTTGATTTCAGAGTATGACGTTATATTTATCTGGTCTTTTAACAGATGACTACTTCCTCTCAAATGTGAAGACAGTAGATGATGTAACAGAAGAGCGCAAACGACGATTGCTCTCTGTAGCACAGTGGAAGTCAGGGTTACAGACAAGTGTTGGAACTTGGCCCTGTTTCAATGTCATCTCTGATCTTCCAGCTGATGAAAAGCAAGATAAATTATGTGCTGCTTGCGATAAAGCACAGGTGTCTGTTCGAGTCCAGATGTATGGTCAGCCATATAATGCCACAACTCTGGAAGGCTGTCAGCCTGATCCCAAAGTTGCAAGTCAAAAGGTAAGTGTTCCAGTTTCGAGTATTTGTTTTGTCATTGTTAAAAGTGAAGAATGAAATGTTTAACAATAGTGATACTTGACCAACCATTTGCACTGATATGAGTTGAGCTTAAAGGATATGAGTGTAATTACGTAAAAAATGAAGCTAGCTACAGTGAAGCAATAAATATAACTATTTGCAACAAAAACTTCACATATCTTAAGAAAATTACGTACATTTTTCTTATTAATTGATGAGATTGATTTCGTAAACATTTGCCCACATCTTCAGTCATCAAACAACTTTGTCGTCAACAATACTATCAGTTGTTATTATGCTTTTTCCAGTATTACCAAAATCTGAAAACAAAACAAACCTAAAAACAGAATCAACTGCTGGTATTTCAAAATTCACTACGCGATGTTTATTTTTTAAAATAAATATTTTTTCCCGAACCATTAAATCTATCGGACCATTTAAATTATTAAAACAATTTAAAATTATTTTAAATGGTCCAATAGATTTAATGGTTTGGGAAAAAATAATTGTTTTAAAAAATAAACATCGCGTAATGAATTTTGAAATACCAGCAGTTAATTATGTTTTTATGTTTGTTTCGTTTTAGTTAATTGTTTTCAGATTTTGGTAATACTGGAAAAAACATAGTAAAAATGCAAATAGTTATATTTGTGTAATGATAGGGGTGTAGTTTTATCATTACTGTCTACTACAACATTTCCAACAACTTGTTCAAGGTATTTCAAAGTTTGGTATCATTATGTTGACAATATTTTTGCAATAGTACTTAATAAACTCATACAAGATGGCCTTAGACTTTTGAATATTCAAAATTCAGCTATAAAATTTACATTGGAAACAGAAGAGGAGTGGTGTGATCCTCTTTTGGACATCAAGATCGGAAAAATGAACAACAAACTCACTTTTGGTATTTACAGGAAACCGACACACACAGATAATTATATAAGGAACAACAGTTTCAACCCAAAACAACACCAACATGCCATTTTCAACAGTTTAATCTTTCGGCTGATCAACTTTCCACTAAACAAAGAACATTATCAAGAATAATACCTACACATAAAAAAGTAGCTATGTCCAACGGTTTCAACCCAAATTTAGTGGACAAAATAGTTAAATTTAGTATGATATGCACATCCGGTCTGTCGCATGAAAAATATATAGAAATCTCTGCAGTCGAACTCGTTGAATATAACCTTATTGTAGCTTGTATATACAGATCTCCTAATGGTAACTTAAATATTTTTCTGAACAAACTAGAAAAGGTTTTTAATAAATTCAAACATTTAAGCAAAACACTCATTGTCTGTGGAGACTTCAATATTGATTTTGCTAAAATCTCAGAACAAAAGAATGACTTAATTGATTTGGTAGCTACATTTAACTTAAAACCTTTGGTAAATTTCCCAACCAGAAATACAAAATTCTGTGCAACCATAGTTGACCAAATTTTTACTAATGCTAATCAGTTGTACAAAAGTCACCCACTGAATATGGGTTACAATGATCATAATGCTCAGTTAATATCAATAAATATGGAAAACAGTATAAATCCAAACCTTAGAAAAACAAAACTTACCAGACAATGCAATGATTCAAATATAGACTATTTCTTGCATCTACTAAAAATCGAAATGTGGCATGAAGTGCATGATACATCTGATACTAATGAAAAATTCGAAACTTTTCAAAAAATATTTAGGCATTATTTTGATATAGCTTTCCCACTTGTACAGATAAAAGAATCATTCTCAGAAAAATCAAATTTGTGGATTACTAAAGGAATTACAACATCTTGCGCAACAAACGAAAATTACATGAAATTCTGCAAACAGTGACTGTCACTCCACAATTCAGTGACTATGTTAAGAAATATAAAGCCACATTGAATAAAGTTATAAAACAAGCAAAAGATGGCAAACGATAAATTCATCAAAAGTGCCCAGAACAAAATGAAAGCCTCATGGAAAGTAATACACAATGAAATAAAGCCCAATAAGAATTTAGTACTGCAGAAGCATTCAAAATTAATAACAAACCCAAAGTTAATAGCAGAGACTTTTAACGATCATTTCATAAATCTTGCTGAAAATATTGTTTTACAAAAGAACTCCACAATGGGTGCTTCAGTTGAAACAAATAGAGCAAATATATGTGAAACAACAATGTTTTTGTGCCCTACTGATTTCGAGGAAATCGTTTCAGTAATATCCAAATTTAAATCCAAGTACTCTTCAGGTATTGATAACGTTCCTGATTTTTTGCTAAAGAAATGTTCTATTCTTATTGCACACCCGTTAGCAGACTTGAACATGCAGTGTTTCCAGAAGCTCTAAAAACTGCTTAAGTAAAGCCACTATACGAAAAAGAAGATAAAACCGATTTACTAAATTACAGGCCAATTTCACTCATCCAGCTTCTCTAAAGTACTGGAAAAGATATTCTATAAGACTTATAGCATTTATAGAGATGAATGATTTAATATCTAAAGCTCAGCATGGGTTTTGTAAACAAAAATCAACAGAAACTGCACTTTTTGATTTTGTAAACAGTGTAATAAATACTTTGGATAACAAAGACAAAATACTAGGCGCATTTTTTGACCTAACTAAAGCATTCATGGGTATTAGAGGGCATGCATTGGAATGGATCAAATTATATCTAAAGGACAGGAAGCAAATAGTAGAAATTTCGCATACAGAAAAAGATCGCATTAAAGAATACAGATCAGACACAAAATATATTAAGTTTGGTGTACCACAAGGTTCTATTTTGGGTCCTATTCTTTTCTTATTGTTTGTAAATGATTTACAGTCAAATATTACAGCTAAAACAATAGTTCAATATGCTGATGACACAAATATATTAATTGAAAGCAATGCACTAGAAGAGCTACAAAATCTTATTGAGCAGAATGTTCAGTAATATTTCTAAATGGTTCAGCAATAATAATTTAATTGTAAACTTGGATAAGACACATGTAATTCATTATTCAATTTTCTCAGAATAAGTCTCCTGTACAATCACAATTAATATGTAATAATCAAGTAATTAAGTATGTAAATGCAACTAAATTTCTTGGTCTTTGGATACAGAGTAACCTAAAGTGGGAGACACATTTTGATCATCTAATCAAAAAACTGAGTACAGTTTCTTATAATTTCAGACAACTGGTACACATAGTTAACATAAAAACTCTCAGAAGCGTGTATTTTGCGTGTGCTCACTCCATTTTAAAATATGACATAACATTATGGGGTAACTCACGACATTGTAAATCATTATTCATAATGCAAAAACGGATTTTAAGAATACTTGGAGGAGTTAAATCAACATCTACGTGCAGACCATTATTTAAAAAATTTAAAAACTTACCTTTCCCATGTATTTTAATTTTTGAAGTTTTAAAATTTACAAAGACAAATTTAATGAAAGGAAATGGCCACTGTACCTTTAATGACACAGTTCATAATCATAATACTAGACAGAGAATGGATATTCATGTGAATAGAAGTAACACAAGAGCTTATCAAAACAGTGTAATAAACCTAGGAATCACTTTTTTTAATAAACTGCCTATAGCCAATACAACCACTTGCAATTTTTCAGTATTTAAAAAGTCAGTTTTGTCATACTTGCTAGACCATTGTTTTTATTCTGTTAGTGAATTCATGTAAAGTTTATAATATTGTTACATTTCTGAATTAATTGTGTATATTATAAAATTCTTGATATATCTTTATAAAACATTATTTTGTACAAACACTGACTTGTCCTTATTGGATGTGACTTGCTAATTTACAAGTATAGTTAATTGCACTGTAAATTCACAATTTGACGTGTTTTATATCATAGTACTCATGTACAATGTATGATTTACAAGATGAATAAATTATCTATCTATCTATCTATCTATCTATCTATCTATCTATCTATCTATCTATCTATCTATCTATCTATCTATCTATCTATCTATCTATCTATCTATCTATCTATCTAACAGGCTCAATAAGGCTAAGAAAATAAAAGAAACCACCACCCTAGAACCTACAGGAGCAAAAGAGAACTTAAATTTACCTTCCATCCATCAGCCCATAATAAATTCCAAAAAATCTTCTCAAAACACAACCATTCTTGCATCTCAAAATAGATTTAATATCAGAAATTTGTTAAAAGACACCCCCCCCCCCAAAAAAAAATTCAATTAATACCAAAGAAAAACCAGGAATCTATGAGATCAAATATGAAACTTGCCCTAAAATTTATATGGGAAAAACAAAAAGAAATATTGACATCAGAACTAAAGAACATATAAGAAATATTAAAAATGGTGAAACAGAAAAATCAGCAGTGGTTTTTCATTTTTTGAATACTAGACATGACATCAACTTGGAAATATCTTTAATAAAATACGTTAATCACCCCATAGACCTTTCTGTATGGGGAAAAAATCTTAATTAACAAAAATCGTCAGTCATGAATTTTGAAACTCCACCACCGGACATCTTTGACAAGTACATCATGCCATCTATCGACGATATGGAGAAAGAGGAAACCACTACAATTTGCACCAGTCGAGTTCCAGCTGATGATAAGAGCAAAAGCTCTTGAAACATGTCCTGTGAAAAAATAGTGTCAGTGAAGCATTGTGTCAATATCTTTTCGATTCAATTTTGTGCTAAGTTGTGCTTCACTGTCTCTACGCTTCTTTCAATTGTATACTTTGAACTGGGAGCAACTTCTTTTAGGGAGATTAAGGATAGTGATATAATTTAATAACTCAGTGAAAAATTTGAGTACCTCTAGGAACATCTTTCAGAGAGCAGTCATCTCTATTTTTAACCTGTGGCAGTTTTTAATGGAAATAAATGACAAGGAAAAGGTGACTTCAGCCCATATATTTGATAATATATTATTTATCCAATGATGTACAAGTAAGTCTGTCAATAGTTCTAAAGAACTGTAATGACTACCTCAGAATATTTTTCTCACTACATAACTTCTGTGACAGTAGTTTTTCAGTAAACTGAAAGGTGTTCAATACATATTTAGTTTGACTCTCTAGTGAGCGATCTATCCAGAGGAAGGAGCTACATCAGGAACATTTTGTTGTCTCGCTACATCACAGAAACAAGGGGAGTAAATGTGGGAACAGTCGAGTGACATCAAACAGTGATACTAGTTAAGATTATTGAAGTAGCAATATGAGCAGAGCAGTCTCACCAAAAATTGAATTAGATCATCAAATAAGAGGAAAACTGAGTAAAGTGACAGTTTAAAAAACTTGAAACTATGATTCTTGTCCTCTTGCTTCTTTTTGATTCCCTTCATTTAATTATTTGTACTAAGTTTAATACATTGATTGAAAATACTATTTGTAGTCAAGTTTTTAACACTCTGTCACTTATATTTTTATTTTTTGAAGGATTAGTTTCAGAAACTGTTGCTTCCATTCTCAACCTCGAAGGTCAATATCATCTGTTGTCTGCTGCCTTCTCTCTGGAGGTGGAACTATAAACCTCTTTATCAAATTATTGACTGTGGGACTTCAAAGTTCATTAGTATAATGCCCAATTTCACCAAAAGATGTTAGACTTAACATTGCTGTTAGTCTATTTAGCAATAGTTATAACAAAAATTGCATTTCACCAACAAGTGTTAGCTTAACACTCGTGTTATATCTCTTGTTAAACTTACAAGCCATATTTCTGTTAAATCGTTAACAGTTGTAGAATTGTCAAGATGGCGGGATGAACACAGCTTTTGATGTCAATTTGCTATATTAAAATCATCTAAATGGTATTTGTAATAGAGAACGGCCTATGAGAAGAAATGATTTTGAGGATCTATCAGAAAAAGATTTTCTACGGAGGCATACACTGTAAAACAAGTTATGACGGTTACTGAGGAAGTACAAGAGAGGTTAGAACATGCATCGAATAGGAATATGCCAATCTCGCCTTTGCTTCATGTATTAATAACTTTGCGATTTTATATTCACTGAATTCTGTGGATAGTACACTGTCCACCTCCTGTCTTGAAACGTTCAAGTCTCTCGTTACTTCTGTCCTTCGCACCTTGTTTTAAATTTACGTAATATTGAGGAAGTTGCTTCATACATCTGGTTGTGACATTTGCATTTGAATTAAACTAATTTCTAATATTTTCCCATGTCTTATCTTTCTCTTTCACATTTACCACATTCGTCCTCTTATGTTCCACAGTATCCTTGTATTTAGTTACTAATTCAACTAACATTTCTTTCTACATTGATGAGAAATTTGTCCCATGGCTTCTGTTCTGATTTTGTTCATCTGCCATTCTTTCAACTGTGTATGAACGAAATTGAAAACAAGAGCACATCGCAGTACATTCAGAAAATAATAAGATTCATCCACAGCCTTCTATATCTATAATGTTTACAAGTCTCGGTATTAACACATGTTTGTTAAACTTTTCAGAAAACAAGTTGGTGAAATAGAGAATTTTAACACTTTTGTTAATGGTGTAACAATTGTAACATTACATTTTGGAACTGGATTTATGTCGAATCGTATAGAAGGATGGTGAATTATGCCCCTCGTTGAGGTGATCATTTGGAACAGGGTTGGAATTGATGATTCTTGAAGTCCCAGCTTACCTCTGCGTGGCTTCAGTCGGTTGAGCTAGATATCTTCTTTTACAGGGGTGGTACGGCGGAAGGAAATTTTACGTAAAATGAGTAATCATTTTCCTCTGTATTAAATAATGTAGAAACTTTTATTTCCTTACTTCAATTAACACCAGTTCGAACAAGATGTATGATACAACATTTATAACACTATTCTTACACAAGATTCACTTGATGTGACGCGTTTATCTGGATGCGTGCAAGAATCAAAAGTTTTATACGTTTTTTTACTACCGTGTATAATAATTAAATTGTGTGTCTTCTAGCGATGATATTTAATGTAAAGATTATCTAGTTATAATCGATGATGGTTACGAGAATAAACTTATACTCTTCCGCACACAACGGCGTTTAAGAAGAGAACCTTACATCCGTTCACGGCGACTGTTAGGAGAAGAATGACCGGTTCCGCTTCTTCTACACATTAGCATTTCGCTAATAGTTCGATCCCTCTAGAGGAATATTGAATATCCTCCATGGCAACGTAAAATCTTCTATATCTGATTGGTCCACGTTTTACGATATACGCGTCACACCAATCACAAATAAGTTTGTTATTCCACACTTTTGTGACGTCATTTCCACTTACATAGCTTCTCTGTGCGTGACTCACTCTACATAACCTCACATAATACAATATTTGAAACTCTTTGGGAACAACATAAAATAACTGTTTCAGATGCCCCTCTTCAGAATATATGGAAAATTAACTTAAATCTCCCAATAATATTGTTCCATATATTCTGAAGAATGCCCCAATAATTAAACATTATTACAACAATGAACAATTAATACAATTTAAAATAACAATATAAAATCAGAAATTATTCGAACACAATAATAATAAACAAAACATTTTTCAGTAATTCATAAACATATTATTATTATTTTTTTTTTTAAATCATTTATTCTTGTGAGTGTCAAGGCTTTTGAATGGTTTTAAAAGTGTTTTGTGATATTTTCCTATCATTTTATTATCATCGTCTCTTAATTCGTACGTATGATCCCCAAATTTTCTTACTATTTTATATGGACCTTTATATAACAAATTCATTCTCCAATAGGATTTGATTTTAGAACTGGAGATATTAAATGTCTTTACGAGAACTTTATCATTTATTTCAGGATTCCATTTCGCTCCTTTTCTTTGTATCTTTGATAATCTTTTCTCTGCTTTTTCTTTTATTCTTCGAAATGCTTCAGCACACTTTTCTTCTTCATTCAATTCCATTTCATCTACTTTTAAGGTTGTTGGTGCTTTTATTACTAGAGGTTCAGGTTGTAGTCCAGTCATTAATTCGATTGGTGAAAATTTGGTAGTAGAGTTTGGGGTATTGTTAATGATTTTCTCAATAATATGGCAGTATTTGTACCAGCCTCGGTGGTTAGAATGACACAGAATTCTGAAATACAAGCCTAAATCACGCATCACTCTCTCGCAAGGATTTCCTTGGGGAAAATATGCTGAAGAGTAATACATCTTAATGTTATTGTTCTTCATTTCTGAAGTAAACAATTTACTCCGGTGAACCGTTGCGTTGTCTGATAATATTGCCTTTATTGGCCCATACTTTGGTACCCAATCTTTTAAAATTTTATTTACGCACGTTCTGCTTTTGATATTTTGTACAGGATAAATTTTTACGAATTTAGAAAAAATATCAAACATTACAAAAATGTATTTTCGAACAGATTCATCTAGTGGTATCTGCCAATACGATGAAACCAAATCTAATTTTGAAAAATATTTTCCATGTCCTAATTTTGATAATACCTCATCAACTCCTAGAGGTCTGAAGTGATCGGGTTGTGTTAGTGAGTTTATCTTTCTTGCGTCAATCGTCATACGCAGTGTTCCGTTCGATTTATGTACCCAGCACAAAGGATTTAGGTAAGGCGAATTAGAAATCTCTATAATTCCATTTTCTAGCATATCGTTTATTACTTCAGATGCTTGTTGTCTAATAGCGATAGGCACAGATCTACTTTTATGAGTATAAGGAGCAATGTCGTTCACCTTAAATGTATGTATGTACTTATTACACAATCCAGGTTTCGTACTAAAAACGTTCCTGTTCTTTAGTATACATAACCTCAATTGTTCTCTTTGCGCGTGATTTAAATTGTATGTTTTCCCTAACTTTTCTTTCAAAGTTCTTTGGAATATCATTTCTTCCTCTTCTTGTTTTCGCTCGGTGTCGGTATTTAATGTGTTTATTTGGCAACAATGATCTCCAAGGTCAAACGTCTCATTTTCTTTATTATTTAAAAGTAAATTTTCTTTACCACTATCATCTTCTTCATTATTTATTATATCTTCTTCGTATAATATTATATTTTCTACAAAAAACCTATCATTATTTATACTATCCTTCTCATCTTCTTTTAATATAATTTCTTCTAACAAATTTATTTTGATTACTTCATTATCTCCTTTGACCTTCATTTCATGTTTTTCGAAATCTATTACACTTTGCCAACCATACAATACATCATTGCCAATAATATCACGAGCTAAGTTTGGTATTACCAATACGATAAAATTGAAATTCCAATCATCTATTCGCGCAGGAATTAACGCTTGATATTTAACTTTATCTTTCTTTTTCCCAATAGCTGTGCTACAGTATACATTACACACGTTTAAATATTCAATCCTAAACTTGGATAGTAACTCCTTGAATAAGTTCTCACTTATTACTGATGAACTAGCTCCTGTGTCTATCAATACTTTATATTCGCTATCGCCTATACGAAGGTTAATCTGAGGTGGATTTACTAATTCCCGATCTTTACTTCTGGAGAGAGTGAGCTTAACTTCTGGTAAATTTTGAATTTTGATTTTGCCCTGTGTCATTTTTACCGAACCACTTTCCAAGGCACAAAATGATTTGGTACTCAGTTTTCCGCATTAGTGTGGTCGGTAGTTACACTAGCAGTTGGGTTGGTACTACCGTTATTTATTTCTCTTTCTATTCCCTGAGTCTGTGTCCTTTCTAGGTTATTGTCTGCCCTTTCAAACCTAGGACCCCCAAAATCTCTTAATGAAGAGTCTTCGATGCTAGTTCCTCTTCCTCTACTTTGATAACCCGTTCTTAAGTTATTTCCCCTGTAAAACCTCAGTTGATTCACCTGATTACTCCTCACATTTCCCACAGGTTGGTCATTATTATAATTCCTCCTAGGAGTATTTGGAATTCTCCTTCCTATACCTGGCACTACCGATTCATATGTCTTTCTGGGGTTGTACTCTCTTCGTTCATAGTTGTCTCTTGAACGTGCCCCGCCCCAATTTTGGTTAAAACTATTTTGGTTTTGGTTAGTATGGTTGTGATTTTCCCTGAATGTTGGTCTTCCTTCCTGTCTATTTACTTGCTTTTGTTCTATATGAGTCTTGTCAGGATCAACTTGACTATGAGTAGAATCAGAATTAAGGTTATGAGCCTCAAATTCTGATAACAACTCAATCATATCAGTAAAGTCGACGGGCTTAGCCACAATTAGGTGGTTTCTAATGTGTGGTGGATAATGTCGTATTAGCATATTCACGATCTCGGTTTCTGACATATCTGGATTCACAAGTTTACTTTTGTTAGCAAGTTTTAGGAAATATTCAGTCATGGACACACCCTTCTTGAACTCGAATTTACCAGTGGCCAGTTCGACTTTAATTCTTCTCTGTCTTTCTGGACCCCAGAACCTATTTATAAACACATTCCTAAACATACTATACGTTTCATGTGATGCTAGTGTTAACCTCAGCCATTCTAAAGCATTTTTCTTCAAACACCTTTTAACAATCATCATCCTAAATTCATTTGGAATCTTTTTAATTTTAAAATATTCTTCTAATTCCTTTAGAAATATTTTGGGATTGTCTCCCGATTCTTCTTCGAAAGTAGGTGGACTTATGTCATGCAACAAATAATTTGTACAATTTGTGTTACCTTGACTGTGTAACTGTGTATGTGTGTGCATGTTTTGTATTTGTCCATTACCATTTACTTCACAATCGGGTGACAAAGATTCTGTATCGTCACTCTCCAAATAATTCTCTAAGTTTTGTACAATATTACCTGAATTACCAGGTGAGTCAATACATGTAATATTCTTAGATTTTATTACCCTCTGGTTCTCAGAAATTTTGCTTGCCTGTAATGCAATCACAACTTGATTCAGCTTGCTAATGTTTTCTTTCTCTCTCTCAAAACTTTCCTGTGCCAAATCTATTCTTGTAATCATTTCACTATTCAACTTACTGACTTCATCATATTTAACTTTTAGTTCATCTTGTTGTGTTTGCACCTCAGTAGCAATTAGTTTAACATCATTTCTGACACTATTTACCTCTCTTACAAAATTATTCTGTATTTCAATATTTTCCTCATGGAATTTCCGTGAATTATCTAATAAGACTACATCTATTTCTTGTCTTATTCTATTCTCTAATTCCCCTATTTCTACTTTTTGTTTTTCTACAAATTCTATTTGTTGTTGCTTAAGGATATCTGACTCCTTAGCCAATTCACTTCTTATATCTTTTACTACATTTTCCTGACTTATTTTCATTTCCTGAAACATCTCTTTTAACTTAGACATTTCTCCATCATGAGATTCTATTTTCTGTTTTAAAGATTTTATGCCTTCTCTACACTCTTCTCTTCCTTTCTCAATTTCATTTCTTAGGTTACCTAAACCTTGATCTACCCTAGCTTCTAATTTCTCTGAACTTTGATCTACTTTAGCATTTAAATTACTCATTTCCTGCCTTAAATTTTGATCTGCCTTTTCTGAATTTTGATCTACCTTAGCATTTAAATTACTCATTTCCTGCCTTAAATTTTGATCTGCCTTTTCTGAATTCTGTTTTATTTCCTGTCTTATTTCCTGTCTAAAACTATCCATTTTAGCATCAAAATTACTCATCATTTTCTCTAACCTGTCTATTATCATTTCATTACCTTTACTCTGCATAATTTCTGTTCTACTTGTTCCTGCATCATCACTAATCATTCCTTCCACTACTTCCCTGACTTCTTGTATTTCTGCTCTCTTATCACTAACTAGTCTTTCCACTCCTTCCCCAACATTTTTATTCTTATTGTCTGTTAATTTTTTACCTTCCATTTTAGGTAATATTTTTCCCTTTCTTAATAACATAAAAAAATGAAAATTATAATTTTGTCACTTTTTCTATTAATTATCTATTAAGATTTTCCGTACTCACTTTTCTTCTTTCTTCTTTCTTGATTCGAAGTTACCTGTCCATTACACTATTTATTCTCCTGTGGTGTAATCCTCCTTCTGCCTATTCGAGCCCCACGTTGGGCGCCATTTTGGAACTGGATTTATGTCGAATCGTATAGAAGGATGGTGAATTATGCCCCTCGTTGAGGTGATCATTTGGAACAGGGTTGGAATTGATGATTCTTGAAGTCCCAGCTTACCTCTGCGTGGCTTCAGTCGGTTGAGCTAGATATCTTCTTTTACAGGGGTGGTACGGCGGAAGGAAATTTTACGTAAAATGAGTAATCATTTTCCTCTGTATTAAATAATGTAGAAACTTTTATTTCCTTACTTCAATTAACACCAGTTCGAACAAGATGTATGATACAACATTTATAACACTATTCTTACACAAGATTCACTTGATGTGACGCGTTTATCTGGATGCGTGCAAGAATCAAAAGTTTTATACGTTTTTTTACTACCGTGTATAATAATTAAATTGTGTGTCTTCTAGCGATGATATTTAATGTAAAGATTATCTAGTTATAATCGATGATGGTTACGAGAATAAACTTATACTCTTCCGCACACAACGGCGTTTAAGAAGAGAACCTTACATCCGTTCACGGCGACTGTTAGGAGAAGAATGACCGGTTCCGCTTCTTCTACACATTAGCATTTCGCTAATAGTTCGATCCCTCTAGAGGAATATTGAATATCCTCCATGGCAACGTAAAATCTTCTATATCTGATTGGTCCACGTTTTACGATATACGCGTCACACCAATCACAAATAAGTTTGTTATTCCACACTTTTGTGACGTCATTTCCACTTACATAGCTTCTCTGTGCGTGACTCACTCTACATAACCTCACATAATACAATATTTGAAACTCTTTGGGAACAACATAAAATAACTGTTTCAATTTGTTAACATCAATTTTAACATCTGTGGGTGAAATCTGGCATAAGTGAGAGAGTGTTAAAAAGCGACTACAAATAGTGTTTTCAGTTAATTTGGACATTGCTAAATTTAAAGGGAGTCGATTAATGACACTAAACAACACTTTTAAATTTTTCCGGAACATGTTTCAGAGACTTTGCCTCTATCTCTATCTCCATCGATGGCCGGCTGAGGATAGAGGCAAAGTCTCTGAAACATGTTCCGGAAAAATTTAAGTGCTGTTTAGTGTCATTAATCGACTCCCTTTAAATTTAATTTATCATAACAACACTGTTTTCAACACTTCCAAGAAAGGAATTGGACATTGTTGTTTCTAAATTCCTCCAAACATGCATAATTTAATACATTCATTGAAGCTTGGCTACAGACTTAGCTTGATTCCCTCCAGAACTCCATTCTTATTGCATTTCTCTCAATATCAGGATGCTGTTTGTTTTATTCCTTATTTTCTTGATTTCTAACTTAACTCTTTATTTTCTCACTTGTTTTATGTGTACTTTTATTTATAATTTTCCCTCTTTATTCAACCACTTGTGCAGACCCCATTTGAAGTGGAATTAAGAAGCCCAACATTGAGTACCATTTCAAACGAAATTAGAAAGTAATTTATCATAAAATTAATTTATTTCCTTCCTTTTAATCACCACAACTCTGAAATAATACTCACCGCTAAATATAGGTAGTTGTGCTGGAGCAATAATTATACATTCAAATAACACAACAATATCAAATGACTTAACTCCTTTTTGAAGTGTGCCCCAAACTGTAGAATTTTTTATTTCCATTTATTAGATTATAGCATTCTAAATTAGTAGTTGAAACCACAGATCAGTGTGAAATTTAGGAATTGATATAATTTTAAGTCAAACTAGTACTCCATGCTCCGCATATTGCTAGTGTATACCTAAAATGCATCCCATTAGGGCCTTCCAGACATCCTCAGCTAATATTGACTTATTAAGCCGTATTTTAACTATGTTTTTATATAATATATTAAGTCACAGCTATTTGCTCTTATAGTAAGAGGCCAGTGTATATTGTGCTTTGATTCTGGTCTAGTTTGCTTCATTTAGCCTAAAAGGCTTTTCAGGGAACCTATTTTCTGTGAAGACTATTCCTACAACGTCACTGGGAGGTATTTACATCAAACTGTGATTTTTATACAATAAATGAATTGCTCCTAATGAATAGAAAATGGTGATTCAGGTAATTTTTTAATGTACTCAGTAACAAATGTTACATCCAAAAATCATAAATTATTTTGTACAGATAAATTTTCCTTAACTACCCTAAAGAGTGTTGTCCTAATTTTTTTTCTTCCTAAAACTAATGACTTTGAGTTCTCATGACAGTCTTCAAAAAGTAATTTATGCAACATGATTTGTTTCAGGACTTTCTCCTATGTAATGTTTGTGTTGGCAGAGTAGAACTGTACAATAAAGTGGCACATCAGAAATACCTCATGTACATTGAATGTGCGAAGAGGGTTGCTGAAAAACGGTCCAATGATCCATGCAAGGATACAACAATTATACTCAATGAACTCTTGGCTGATGAAGCCTGGTTGACGCAGGTAGGTCAAGGCTAGTAGCTTAAATGAGACACTTTAAAAGTAAAAAGTTAGTCATTTGTGGATTTCAACTCAAGTAAATGTTAAGTCTCCCTTTTATCCTAAAGAGTCAGGATGCAAGGATGGCATAATTATGCATTGAAAGAAAAACTACAAACTTTATTCTCAAAGGAAATTATCAATCAGCCTTTGAAAGAAGTATATAAAATTGTATAGGAACTTACCAAAATTAACATGCAACAGCTTTTGTAGTATTAGAGATGAATGTTGTAGAATATACTGAAGACTGACTGAACTAAACTGAAAGACAGTTCAACTGTGGTATATCAGTTTTACTGAAAATTTAAGTAAATTAAAAGGTACTAATTATAACAGTAATAATAGTTACTGATTATGAAAGTTGTTCCATTCTTTCCTTTTCTTCTCTCCTTCGTACATTCTGGGTTTACAGCTTCATTCAATTTCCTATTTTTAGCCTCTATATAATATTAGTATGGATAATAAACAATTTCCACGAGTTCTGTATATCTGACTCTAATCTTTGGTTGAATGTCCTGCAATAGCGAACTGCTTATTTTTACTCTGAAATAGTATTATGGAAGACAGAGGGGGATAGCTGTGTCACATAGGTTTCATTCCATGTTCATGGTTTCTTATACATGAACCTGGTAAGCTCATAGTGGATCAGTAGCAAGCTGAAGGTTCATGATGGAAATTGTACTGTTGCATTGATCTTTTCAAGTCTGATTCAGCTCTCCATCTTAAACTTCAAACTGGTTAATGTAAGAATAGTTTCTGCAAGATCTCCATATAAATTAACCATTGTGTATGTTGCTTGTATTTTCTGTAATACCAGTCTTTAATTAAAAAGAGAAAAGGGTGAATAAGTGTGTGTTTATGCATGGCCTCCCTCATAACATAAAAAAAGTCTGTTGAATACCAAGCTTGGTATTAAGTTTATCTTCGAACGTTGGGACACAAAAGATTTGCAATAAAATTTCGCCACCCCGAAGTATCCTTTACGTGAACATTCTTTTCATTATTTTGTATACTGCTCATGAGATTAAAAGATCATTTCTCATCTGGTTGACTAGGGTGTTAATA
This sequence comes from Mantis religiosa, assembly GCA_030765055.1. NCBI lineage: Eukaryota > Metazoa > Arthropoda > Insecta > Mantodea > Mantidae > Mantis > Mantis religiosa. Next base: position 141,601,887 of record CM060952.1, on the reverse strand, counting down.
TTCTTGAAGCCAAAAATATAAGAACGGACACCATAGAAAATAGGAGGAGGCAGGGATAGACTGTGTGTGTAGTGTTTAATGCCCGCTTTTACTACATACGGCACAGCAGGCGATGACACTGATGATACATGAGATGAGATGGAGCACCGGTGGAATGAGATGGCGGGGAAAACCGGAGATCCCGGAGAAAATCCACCCCAGCACCGTGTTATCCACCACAAATCTCACAAAGGATTCCATCTGTTCATGCTTACATTTAACACAATGAAGAAATCAAACAAATTTATAACATCAAGTGTATATTAAAGAATGGAAACACAAAAAAGGAACAATAACCTGTTCCCATAGTAGAAACAGTGTCAGCAGATCAATGATACACAGAAATACTGCAATAAAACAGCAGCTCAGGTTAATTGCACTAGCAGTCACCTTAAAAAAATTGCATTATGGGAAGAGCTGTTGCATAAAGAAGGAACAGATAGAAGAAATGAATTAATATCCAGGAATGAAGGTAAAGTAGAGATATTGTTAATGAACATATTAAGGAAACCATAAGAAAAAATAAAGTAATAAAAAGTAAAGCATTCAGGAAAAGTAAACCTTATGTTCAAGCAATTAGGCTCACCAATATAAGAAAACAATCCAAAATGCTCTAGATCTTTTCCTTTATACAAGATGCATTCATAAACTAGGTTTCTCTTTGACCATTTACAGAAACAAAACAAAATTTAATGGAAATGAGTATTTGGAAGTTTCCACAGCTTCTAAGCCGAAAGAAGTTTGTTTTAATTTAATGGCAAGATTAACTGAAAGGTACAGAATGTTTTGAGCTATTTTTCAACATATCCATCGCTGGAATTCAGATGTTTGTTATACCATGAGTCCAAATTTTGTTACCTCCTTTTGTATTGCAGGAGTCTGCTGTAGGATCGGAACCACTGTATGACAACCTTCTTTGAAAATGACTGAATAGGAATTTCATGAAATGTAAGAAAAGATGGAAGTCATTGAAAGCAAGGTCCCAACTATAAAGGTGAATGATCGAACAACTCCCAAACCGAACTTCTGCAGGAAATCTGTAGTCCATAGAACTGTGTTTAGACGAGCCTTGTCATACAACAAGACAACATCAGGACTAAGCATCCTGTTTCATGAGTTTCTGAATGAAGCTGTACTTTGTGCATTCAAAAACTTGTATTACAGACCGCACTTCACACATGATGGAGCTGGAATAAGAGCCTCCTTTGACTATTACAGTGATGATACTGGAACTCTGAAAATTCTGCTAGCGGATGTGCTGTACCATATTATTACTCTATCACATAGTCATGGCTGCTTAATGCAAAATATATTAGCAGTATATACAGTTTGCTAACTGTGGGAGAAGGGGGAAGCTTAGTTTATGGGCATGCCTTGTGGACTAGAAGAACAAGATAAATCTTGTAAGTGGAGAAAAGTATATACAAGGTTGACTCACTTGCCTAATTTTAGTAAGATAAATCTGTTCAAAACACTAATAGAGAAGATTAGTACATTAGTAAGAAGCCCTGTACAACTTCTCATCATTTAGAAGATAAGTTGCACTATGTGCATTGCTACTAGAGTGCAAATGAATTGATAGAATACATCCCAGAATTAGAATTGTTTTTGAGAAATAGAAAGATAGACATTTGAGTGATTTAAAAAATGCACTTCAATAAGCAGTATTTTAAAATTGTTGTGAGGTAAGTTTAAATAAAATATGACTCAATAAGTCTTTGATAAGTAGTTGTTTGTTAAATTCTGTGAGTTTGAATGCTATTATACCCCCATCCATCTATAAGTAAGAATTTTGATTCAAAGGAATATCCTACACTATGAGAAACTAAAATTTGAGGACTAACTGAAAGTAACTACTATTAGCATTCAAATGAAAAATAAAGAACTAAAAATTTCAGTCATTTAGGGCCCTCATAGTGATGGTCCTGAGACAAAAATGCCCCGGCTCAAAATTTTGGTCCACCTCAGAGTGGTTGATTAAAGGCAGATCACTTTGTAAAATGGATGACTATGAAGTAATGATCGTGGCTACAGTGCATAGAATTCATGAAATAAGACAATGGAGGAAAACTTACCTACCAAGACTGGAAATTATTGAAAAGTATGACGACTTACACTTAGGAAATAGATACAGGTTTAGTTAAACTAAACATGCACTTACTATATCGAGATTTAACTGTATTGGAACACCACAGTGAAGCGAAAAATTAATAAATGCACTTACTAGATTACATGATAGAATTGATACATGAGTCCATCCCATCAGGCAGAGTTAATCTACAACAATTTACAAATTTTGTTGTCAATAATTTTCATGCTGAAATTATTCTGCAGATTTTAATATTTGTTATATTGTTCATTATACCCAATATTGTTTAGAGATTTATCTTCTAAAACAAAACAAGCACTCCAGAAAATTTACATACCACCTAAGAACTTTTCAAAGATATTAAAAAACTTTTAGGATACTCTGTTCCAACTACAATAAATACAGTAGAAGCCCAAAATACTGTGTATTCAGATTTAATGCAGGGGAAAGTATGTCCCCCGAAATATAAAATTGTATTTTTTAAATTTACTTGTATTCTTGTTCTTCTTCTTCTTTTTTTTTTTTTTTTTTTTTTTTTTTTTTTTTTTTTTTTTTTTACATTGGCCACTTTATTGCTATAACGGGACATGGGAACAATAGGTTTTCTGTAAGGGCTAAAGCATCTGTGTCCGTGGGAGTTCTAAGACCTGGGAAAGTTTAAATATTATTGCAGTCTGAATCACAGCTTTTGAGTGTAAAGTCACGTGCTGAGAATACTAATAGTGTAAAGTGCAATCGATTTCAGGACTGGAATACACCTCCAGCATTACTGGTGAGTAACTGTATTTAAAAGTGCTGTACTTTGTTACATACCTTTTTATGTACTTACCTACTGTAATTTATTACTACGTGAATGTTTCCTTACACCTCCACGGGATCGACTTTTGTCACTTCTAAGCTCACATTTCAATATACTACAGAATCGTTATAATGCGGGGGTAAAGTTTGTCCCCAACAACCATGTTATTTCTGGCTTCTACTGTAATAAGTATTGGAAAATCAAAGAAAAAGCTAGCCAACGTTTCAAAGAAGTCTAGCAAAATATTAATTAACAGCAGTTAATTCTGCAGTGGCAGCCTATTTCTGGAGCAATAACCGTGACATCAAACAGAAGTTAAATCTCTTAAAGCTGTCCAAAAATCAATAAAACTGGCCAAAGAAATATGACTGAAACTTAATAAACTTGAAAACTTCTGAAGATACAATTCCTCTTCAAGCTCATCAGATCTCCAACTAAAACAGAAATTATTCAGGAAATATGTCATAAGTTAAAATTCAGTAAGTGAAGCAAGAATAAATGTACAGTTGACTCCTCAGTGTGGCTGCTTTGCTGCTCACACTTGTAGATGATGTTGGATTTCATATTTATGGTAGTTAAAGCAGTCTTTTCAACGCAGAATTAAAAGTAAGTTCAATAACAAAATGGGTTGAATTTGATCCAGGGGAAATGTAGGAGCAGAAACATTTACTTTAATAATAGTAGTAATATTTATTTATACTGCCATGTCTTACAATCCAAATTACAAGTTTTACAATTCTAATCTAGGTACAAATTTATCCACTGCTTATATTGTGGTGTGATAAGTGGTGTTGGCTCCCTGGCTGTTTACCTCTATTCTAGCCCTTATACAACCAGGACCAAATGTTCTGATTGTATCTTCCATTTCTCTACCTCTTACTTCCTTGCCCTTCTCAACCATTTCTCTTTGATTTTGTCGGCAAATTTCCCCACCTCCCTTATTCTTTTCTCTCTTTTCAACGTAAGCATTTTTATTGTTACTACCTAAGCCCCTTTGTTATCCCGGTTCTTATCCCATACTAATTTCCTCCAGTTTTCAATTTCTTTACAGTCCACAACATAATGCTCTAAGCTTATTTTCTTTCCACATAGAATGCACTCCTTTGGTGAACCACCTCTCAATATGGCTCCTGTCCTTAACCAAGCTAAACCCTCCCTCTCATATCTATCACATATGTCTATATATGTTTCCCTTCCCCATTCTGTCTTTATTTTCCAATTTATGTAGATTTAATGGAGGAAACACAAGATATCGTAAGCCAGTCAAGGGAAGGAATAGTAAATCGATTCACGATTTATAAATGGAAAGAGACAGAGGCCATAGAATTTCGAAAAGAAATAAACTCAAAAATAAGCAAAATTATAGAATCTGGGATACAGTTATCATTAAAAGAAGGGAGAGTAGAGAATGCCTTGGAACTGTTAAGATGATCATAAAAAGAGCAGGAGCTAAAATAGAGATAAAACAAGACTAACCTAAATATTAATAGCTGGTACATTTACTAAATATCCCTATACCTACTTTGTCAAAATTATGTCTGCTTAAAATAAACGAGTGCACAAATGAATCCAGAGTCCAACATACTCCAAAATGTTTGATCTATGAAATAAACGTACTTTGACACTACTAAAAATTATTGACTTTTATGAAGACTAATTGACACAAAGGTTGGTTAGATCCTCAAAGGCAAAGTTTTATAAAGGGCTGAAATTACATTCTTGAAATGGCTAAAGCTTATAACATCTGTATTTAAGATAATTTCTTACTGAATTTTGACTCTTTGTTTTGCAGCTGTTCCGTTCAGTTCGAAAGTCATGGGCTGAAATAGATAAGATGGAACAACAGGCGCAGAGTAAAGCTGTTGCTGCTTCTTCCTAAACACAACTTGAAATGACATGTATAAACTGCTGCTGGTGCAGTGCTTGCTATTGTGATGTTTATATGCATAAAAAGTATAAACTGTTTTTGTAGAAGCCAGACATTTAAAAGAAAGAAAAATATTGCCTTTTTATTTTTATTTTTTTTAAACGCATTTCAGAAGAAGTTTTGTTTATAGTGCTATTTAAATAGAAAAGAACATGGAAACTATGCCAATCCTCCCACCTATGTAAAGAAATTTTCTTTCCCCAACTTTCTAAATTGTATAGAAAATATTGTACAATGACTTATTGCGCGAAAGTGTTTAATACTCGTATATAAAATATCGAAGTGAGTGTGTTATTATGTTCCCGAATTAAAGAATGGAAAATATAATGTGTGAATATGGTGTGATGTGTGATTATATAGACAATTATAAAGCGTGAATGTAAGATATTCAGAAGTGTCATAAGGTTTTTTTAATTACAAAGAGATTTTAGTGTGTACAAAGATAAAATATTCCTTATGAATGTTAAGCGAATATTAATATTTCTTAGTGTCAAGAAATATAATATTGACACATGTCCGGAGACAAAGATACTACAACCCGGTAAAGAATTATGTTAATTTTAAGAAGTCTTTCGTCCAAATGGAAGATGCTGTCCTTCCTAACATACCCTTCCCTCCTTCCTTTAACTTCTTTATTTCTTTTGTATTCTTCCTTGTGTTGTGTAAAGCAGATTATATATATATATACAGAGTTTATCCTTCATCAAAGCATATTCTGTAACGTGTAAAGTTGTCACCGTCTTGTTACATTTTACAGACGTTTTCAAATAAATAATAAAAATATTATTTTTTTCTCAGCATTTAGTATAAGTTCCTTATTTTGTTTATTTACGGCAGCAGATGCTGCAGATGGAGATCTATTTAAAATAAATGAGATTATTTTATGTTACCAGTTAAGCTTAGCATACTTCCCTTTCCAGAAATAAACCTGGTTACTATCCCCTCCCTTTTTTTGTTTGAAGGTTTGCTTAAAATATTTTCATAATAAGATCATGTGTGTTCTAATGTGCCTTCTTCACTCTAAAGAGATAAGGCAGAAAATTCACAAAAATTATGCTAAATTTACCCATCTAAAAGTTACACACAGTGGTCCTGAAATACTTATGCAAGAGTTTCTGGTGAGATAATTATAACATGTGTCAATTTGGTTTCACGATAAATACTGCACAAATTGTATTTTGGTTAGCAGGTGAACAGCAAGACAAATCACAACTCTTCTAATTTTGCTTTGTTAATGACTATTTCAATGAAATTATTGCACAAGGAACAACTTATAAACTTTTTGTTTAAGAATTATGGAGTGAGAAGTGAAGCACTCGTGTACTATTATATATTATTACAAATGCTGTAGCATTTCAAAGGTGTACATTGATTAGGTAAATCTAAATCTTATGCATATGTTTATTCTAAAATTACTAATGAAATACTTATCAGAAAATATATTTTTTTTGAAAATTAAAAGCAAGTTTGAAGTTCCATGCATCAGTATAGTATTTACACCATTTTGCACAACTCATCATTTATTTTACTTATCAACAATTGAAGGATGTTCTTTGTGTTTTAATGTTGTCATTGTCTGGCTGTTATAGACTTTCTAGGTAAGGCTTTCCACACCAAATTGAACTACCTAGAAATTATAGCTTTTTTAGAATTTAGTAAAACTTTGTTCAAGGCATTAGTAAAAAAGTAAATAGATATCACTCCCCCCTCCTCCCGGACAAGTATTGCTATCCTGTGTTGTTTAACTTAATATGCAATAGTTTACATAACCTTTGCATCACTACTAGCACTTAAATGTTTTTAGCATACTAAAATTAAATTGCATTGAAGGTGACATCTGGTGCACATGTATTTTATTAAATAATTTCCAAGATACAAGGAAAATCAAAACCAAAGGCACTTAATCCATCCCAAACAAAGTGCATTTTTATACCAATTCTTCTCCCCTATTTTGATAATGTTACATTAATCTGCATAGTCATTTAAAAATTGCATTTCTCAATTCTTAAAGAGTATTTCAGATAGCATACATTTGTATGCTATAATAGTTTCAAAACTTGAGAGTTTATATAAAAAGCACTGATTACATCAGGATGAACAAATTATTCACATCCCAGAAACTGTTTACATGGCACTTTGTTTACACATTTTGAAGCTATGTTGGTATTTTGTACAACCATGTATGGTCAAGTATGCATAAGTGTCAGTGCCAAACAATATTTGGTATCTTATTCTCATAGACTGTCAGCACATTGGCATACTGATGAGGGAAAGCAACTATCTGTTGGAGATATAAGATATGGTAGTGTCATGGAAGCACAAGGAGATCTACACAATAAATTTTGGAAAATGAAAAGCAACAATAAAGATTGAAAAAGAGAATGAAAATACAGGAAATTGAGAGGAAGTAAACTGAGGTAGCTAATCAAAATTCTGTTAATCAAATGTATTTTTTATATTCTGTGAATAAAATCCATGGAATTCATATAAAGATTATTGAGATGAGTTTTGCTAATGTGTTTGTTTTCTCTTATGTATTACTTTGAAATGCATCACAGGTTTGCTATAATTATATGGCATATGGTTTTAGAAGGCATGTGAGTCAAAACAGTGGTTGCACTGGTGCCAATTGATGGACCAGAGAGCAGAAGATAGGGGTAAGGAATGAGGAAAGTAACATTTGTCATCTCACAAATTGTCAGAACGTAAACTTATGCAGCAAAGGATAAGTATAACATTATAAGCTGTAACATTCAATACTAACATGCTTATTTACTGAAAATAACGTACCTGGATTTCTGAAAGTAACTTCCTGTAGAGGAGTTGCTAGCTCGTCATCCTCTTCCTCATCTCACTTAATTGGGAATTAGTTTCTTGTAGATTTATAACTAAATTCTGTATTGTATTATCTTGAACCACTTCATTATGGAAATCATCATCGTGCAGTTTTTCACAGTGTACATCATGAGTAGCCCAGTCTTTTGTAACTCAGTCAAGTGCAGCATGCATAAGCCTTTCAACATCCACAAGATGAAAAGCGATGTTATCTTTAGCAACATCCCCCTTAACCTCAGCCCAAATTAATTCTATTCGGTTGTACTGGCAGTAATATGGAGGTAAATAATTTGGTGCCCGTTATCTAATGCAATTTGATCTAGTTGGTACCTCCTTTCTTGTGTTTTATGTTGATTTATTTTTGTAATAATTCTGCTCTAGTTTCAAAAGGTTGGAATGTTATCATGTGCCAGCCAGTCCTGAATATATATATATAAATTTAATTAGTAGAGAGAGGTTTATCTTAAGAGTTTAGAATGGTAGCTTGCATTATCCATAATGATAATGGACCCCACTTTTAAAAAATGTAAGAATTTTTTAACCAGTCTGTGTAGGAAGTTGCATTCATTTCAGAATGGTATTCAACATTTTTACTCTCTGCTTCTGGAACAGAAAACCCACTTGCTTGCAGGAATGAATCCTGTTTGTGCAGAACCTGCATGGCAAATTATATCTATTGCCTTTCTTTACAAGTATCTTGAGACCTCTTGCTGTCGAATCTTGCCATATCTTTCGCTTGCAGTGGTTCTGATTTACCCACGTCTCATTAGTATAAAAATTGGGGCATGAATCTCCAAATACCCTAAACCTGTGCATAATTCTTAAAAACTGTATTCTTGCAGCAACTATATTCTTCTTTTGAGTAAGAATTATGCCCCATCATTAATTTTTCTATATTTGAGGCCCATGTTATTAAATATTAATCCCATTGAAGTAGAGGAACCTGTATAGTCCTTTTTTCTCTCATAACATGAACCAGCATTTTAATAATGGGGTATTTGCCACTGTCATACATTGTGCGGCAAAGTACATCTTTTTCAAAATCATCTAAATTAGAAACAGTTTTTTTTGTTTTCTTGCATGCTTTCCTGGAGATTTAAATAAAGGTTCACTAATTTCTGTGCTAGAAGTTTTGCCCTATTTTCAGAATATGGGACACAGTATGCACACTCACATTGCATGCTCTGGCCTTGAGTTCCTGGCTTTGTGAAAATTGATCCCCTTTACTCACTCCTTAAACTGTACACTTTAAAAATAATATTCCTGTCCTGGTAACGAAGTACTTTTACCTTTAGTACCTGAGACACTGGTACCAGGCTTTGAAAGTGATATTGTTAACAGTTCACAAAACACAATGTAAACATGTGAATTTTCTGCTTATTGTCACAGTTACACAAAGCACCTTACACTCAATTTACGTTACGTACTGGTCTTGAACTGAACTTTAAAGAATACGCGCACACTTCTGGAAAGCAGTGATATGTGGTCAGTTGATTCACGAACTAAGTGTACGCAGTTCCTAATGACACTTCGGAATACTGTGTAATGAAAAGGAATAACACTCAGGCAAGATTGGAACCTAAAGCATACTAAAAGCATAAACAGGGGAGTTGAGTGTTTATTCTTGGAGCAATAACTGGAGAACCATACATCATAGAAAAATGGCCTTTGTACAGGCTGCCTCAAAAATTCTTGCTGCTTATACCCAGACATATTACACTGTTGAATTTCCAGTAGTAATTTTGGGCGCATGAAAAAGAGAAATCTGTTGCTGACGCTTGTGCTCGCATTCCATATTGGGCATTGCTGCACACCTATGATAGGACAGTCACTCTAGGCTAGCGCTTCCTCTCTCCGCCTCATATGCCTTCTAATAGCATGCCAATTCTTGTAATCTTAAGGACATATCGTGGACTGCGATGCTTTCAGGTTACTTATTCCCTTGATGGAATGTGGAAGTGTATATATTCCGTAGGCAAGAGGCAGAACTTACGCATACTGTACTGTAGTGAACTTTAATTTTCACTCCCCAAGAATGTTGTGACTTTGTGGGTTCGTAGAAATTAAAAGTTCAGGTATCCCAGCTGTCCACACCCCCAACACACGCCACTAGGTCTTTGCCGGCGTCCCTCGGCTGGTCTTCGGTCTCCAGTTTAGCGGATACTCCTTGTTCTCGACGTCGGAGTAGCCGTCACCTTGGCCGCCTCCATCGTCAATGCTGCCGTTAGTACATCGTGAATGGTTTTGTTGTCGCCGAGCATTAGGCGCTGATGTATCTCGACGTGTCGTACCCCGTCAACGAACACGTAGGCGGCTTTCCGGGATACGAATTCAGGTGGGAGGTCAACCAAGGCTTTGCTGGCCAGCTGTTCAATTACCAGGGCGAACTCCTGCTGCGTCTTCCCTGGCTGCTGCGTTCTTGACTTCAATTGGCTGCGGTAGGCTGCGGCCAAGCGGTGGTTCCTGAAGCGGTTTTCCAGGGCTTCCCGGATGTCCTTGGGCGTCGCTGCTGTCTGCACCGCGTTCAGGACTTCTGCGGCCCGTCCCTGGAGGCTGGCTATTAGCTGGGCGGCCTCATTTGGTGACCGCTTGTTGTGCTTGGCCACCGTGTCGAATTGGCGGCGAAAGACTTCGAACGTGGACGTGCCGTCGTACTTCAGCGGTTTGACGCGCGCAGATGTGTCGCGTCGCGTTCAATCTTATGCCGAAGATGTCCTCCACCATGGCGTTCAGGGACTTAGTGTTGGCGTCGGCCTTACCCTCTAGGTTGTTAACGCGGCTCGCCAGGTCTTCGAAGTCTTCCACCGCAGCGTTCAGGGACTTGGCCTTTCGGCCTTTCCCTCTAGGTCATTAAAGCGGTTCGCCAGATCTTCGACGCGCTCGTCCACTTGGCCCATCCGCTTGCCCAGTTCCATGACGTCATCCCTTACGCCGTACAATGTTCCTCAAATTTGGCGGCGAGGGCCTCGTTCGCCACCTTCATTTCCGTAGCTACTTCGGTGATCTTCACGGTCAGGTTATGATTTGTCGTCTCCAATTTCGCGGCCAGGTTGCTATTTACCGCCTCTGTCTTCGCTGATAATTCGGTCATCTTCGCGGTCATCGTCGCGGCAAGGATGACGTTAGCCGTCTTCATTTCTTTCATCTCGGCGGTGAGGTTTTTAATTGTGATCTCCAACTTCCTCTAAAATCTGTGCCAATGCAGCCTCCATCGTCGTAATGTCTCACTCCTGACACCAATTGTGACTGGGTTCGTAGAAATTAAAAGTCCAGGTTACAAACACTAAAAATTGCTTTTTATTTCCGTAGAAACACTTCGTACACCAGCAGTCCATAATTACGTCACATACAACTTGCAAGGTCATCGACCATAAAGTTCACTATCACAGCTGTTCACGCGCACGCGTCTAATTACCGACTGACTCACTTTGGCGGGCGGGCTCTTATAGATTACTCACATTCCTGAATGTTCTCAAACAATCAAGACACGGCTAGAACAAAGACGAACTCTCGAGAAATCCGTCTCCTCCCCCCACCCCGCCGTTTCGGTGAGCTTTTATCTCCGCAATGCACTGCCCGTCTAGTCGCCCGCGCCGCCTCGAAACAACAATGCGCTCGCGACAATATTAATGACAAGTGGACGGAATTTTAGGTAAATACCCATTTGATATGTAATTAAATGTGTTCCATGATTTGATTAATACATATTTTATGCTTTTTGCTATATTCTATGCATTTTGTGTGCGGCAGATATGATTTTGTTTATGAGAAGAGAAGCCTTCAGCTTATCTTGTATTAAAATCTTAGATTAGATGTCAACAGCTCGCTACAACATAAACATATCGTATATATGAAACTCGCAGGAAAGAAATTTCAGTCAGAAAATTGCACAATATACTTGAACGCACACGGCTACCTGTTCGACTTACTCCCGTTCCTGCGTCCTACTCTCAACAAGGCGGCCCGGGTTCGGTCCCAGGCGACCGCAAAGTGAGATTTCGGCTGGGGCGAGTTTTCTCCCTGATCTCCGGTTTTCCTCGCCATTTCATTCCACCAGTGCTCCATCTTCATCTCATGTATCATCAGTGTCACCGTCTGCGGTGTCGTATGAAGTAAACGCGGGCGTTAAACACCACACATTTTTCATGTTCATTTCATTTCAAAGTGCCGGGCAATGCTTAATATACGTGTTGAGTGATTCGTGTATACTGAAATGCCGAAGGTGAAAGTTAGTGTAAGTTTTCGGTTGCAGCAGTACATTAAAGAATTTTCAGATGCATTCGAAACATATGAAAAAATTATATATTGTCAGCTTTGTGGAAAGTCTATAACAACCGATCAAAGCTCCCAAGTAGCGCAGCATTTATGTAGCAACAAACGTATCTTGGCGGCTTCGTTCTTCTATGAAGCAGGTACTTTTAAGTGAAGTGGGATCCTCCAGTTCATATTCCGGACCTTCCAAGTATTGTGAATTTTATTCAGATTTATGTCGAACTTTTGTTTTGGCGGATATTCGTGTACATAAAGTGAGCAATCCGCAGGTTAAAGCTTTTCTCTAAGTACATAGCTTCAATCCCCTAGATGAATCTACTTTAAGGAAACACTACCTTCCAACGTGCCACCAAGCAACATTATGAAAAATCAGAGCTGTGTGCGAAAATGACAAAATATGGGTGTCTATTGATGAAACTCAATACTCAACCGGAAGAAAAGTGGGAAATGTAGTAGTCAGGGTTCTTAAAAATGACGAGACAGTTTTTAAACTTGTGTTTTTACCAGCTTGCAATGAAATGTGGGCAACAATCACATTAATGTTACTAGGCTCTTCAATGAAAGTATACACACATGGCCAAATGGTGTTAAGTACGATAATGCGCTTATTTTCCTGACCGACGCAGCATTTTACATGAAGAAAGCAGCAGAAGCACTTATAGTCAACTATCCCAAAATGATACATGTGACTTGAGTTGTGCATGCGCTACATAGGGTGTGCTAAACTGTTTGGTCACCTTATCCCAATGTGAATAAATTAGTATCCAATGGAAAGATGTTTGTTAAAGCCCTCAGAGAATTGATCTCTTTAGAAACAAAAGCCCCAATGTTCCGTTACTGCCAACACCAATTGTTACTCGCTGTGGCACTTGGCTTTCAGCAGTGTTGTACTATGCGGAACATTTTAATAGGTTTAAATCGGCTGCGGATGAACTGGACAAAGATGCTTCAACTATAGAAATTGTTCAAAGTCTGCTAAGTGGCAGTTTAAGAAATGACATGCTAATTTGAATATCTTGTTCAATTCCATTAAAAAACTAGAAGGAACAACTAACTCATATATATATGTATATATATGATGTACTTTCGTGGGCTTTCTCCCATTGGGCGTTGTGGTTGTCATTGTTGCTACCACGCAGGACCGTATTCCTAATTAAAAAAAGTGGGGGCATGCACACCTAAAAATTTTCCATATGCTGGAGAACCGATCAAAATTCTGCCCTTGTAGTTTTGCCTTCCTGCTTTGGTTGTCCTCAGCATGTGTACATTTATCCATTCATTTATGTAATCCTGTGGGTTCCACATAGGTACCTACTGGAGGTCCATTAATAGTCATAAACTTTATTTGAATGTATTTTGAATATATAGTCTTTTTGCAGTATTTCGAATGTTAAATTGAGAAAGGTAATGAATTAATAAAAGTATAAATAATATTATTAGTAAGGGGACTGCGCCCCCTCCGAAAAATAATAGAGGGACTGCGTACATCCGTGTTCCCCCTCCACTACAGCCCTGCTACCACGTTATGTGGTAGCAGTGGCGAGGTGTGACTTTCCAAGCGAGGGAAGCTCCAAGTAATAATTATTTATTACAATAAGAAAGAATAATGAATGTTATATATGCGCAATCATCTAAAGCAGCAAGCATGGCCAGCAACACAAGTTTCGCAATCTATGACACCCATACAATGATGGAACTGCATCATATATATGTTTATTAAAATGGCGCATGTTCTAACCTCTTTGCTTCACATGCTGATATCATTATCAAGAAGTTTTAATTATATTTAGTTCTTCCTCGTCACTCAAAGAACTAAAGCTACTCTTCAGTAGGTACTCTTTCTACTATACAGTAACATGTTGGCCCTTCTTGCATTGTAAGACTGCTCCTACTACAAGCAGACATGTTCTTGCTTCCCCTCTCCATTCAGACGTTCGAAGTTTTGCTAGAGTTGGCCCACACGAGTGAATTGTTAATCTAATATAGAGAACGTAAGCAATTCACACACTTCTGCTAATTTAAAAGTTATCAAGAATTCCGTATTTGTGACCATTAAATACCAATATACCTAGAGTTGTATTTAAAATTGCCACAACACAAAACAAAAGAGGACTTCTCTTCACGCACTACAAAGACAAAAGCTATCTGCGCTTGCCAACTACCGAAGAGTCACGATTGTTTCCGGAAACTAACGAAACCGTATTCAAGATTACGAATGCGTGAATACAGAAGTATTCAGTATTGAATGAGCAAGCTGAACTGGTCACTCGAGCATTAAGCAGCAGCTGTTCAATAGTGTACAGTACCCCAGATGTTTGCGAATAAGTTTTGAAAATGTATCCAAAGCAAATAAATTATTGCTTGACATGCATTTTGGTATTCTTGGAGAAGAGGCCCTTCATTTCACGCTTCGCCACAGTATGGTAGTTAGCCCCCTTGAAAGGCAATGGGCCTATCGTCATTGGTCTGGTAGATATTGCATTGCCAGAGATCTCCGGAAGGTTTTTCTTGCGTTCCGTGGTTGATAAATGATCTCTGGTGATCAGTTAAGTGTCCGTCTCTGTTTCTATACCCGCCATGCCCATTCTGACGGTGTTACGTATGTCTACAACATACGTGCTGTTGGGAATTTCTCGCCTCAGGTATTGTGGAATCTTACGTTGGAGTTCCGGAAATGGAATGAGAACACTTATTCTTTATATTGATCCCGGGCGTGTACTTGATAGTTTCATCTTGAATTATAATTATTGCATGCCCTTGTCCTACTAAAGTCTGAGTCCTGTTGTGGTGTCCCTTCAACTCGTAGTCCTGAGTTCGAGTGCGTCAGCAGTTCGAGCGTAGCACCTATGTTATGCCGCGCTAAATTTGATTGCCGATATGGTCAGGAAAGTATCTTAACTACAAGTGAAATGGATTCTACTCGGCGGAGCTTGCATTTTACTTTGCTGGTTACTTCTAGAAAATAATCTACCACTGATTTGTCTCTAGAATTAAACTTCCCAGGGTTACTAATAGTGTACACAGGGTATTGCGTGGCATCCTTCCAATACTTCGTTAAAAAGTGTTTAAATTCTGAATAAGTGGCATGATCGTCCACTGCCAGCCTGAACCAAGTTAGTGATCGTCCTTGTAAACCTTTTTCACTATTATCATTTTGAACGCCTCTGCAATACTTTTAAGATTAAAATAAGATTTTAAATTCGTTCCATAACGTTTAGCGCTGTCCCTGTAATCATTTAACATCGGCAGAGTTATTTTATTAAAAAATTATACTGATTAGGATAACTGGTGGCAAACAGTATGAAGGGGTGCTTCCTGTTCAGTAGTTTGTGCTGCATCAGTGTATTCGAAAAGGCATTACTAGAAGGCTGACAAATGCATTATTGGCCTCTTTTAGCTCTGCAATTTCTTGTCCATTGTTGTAAAAGTTGAACGGTGAATTGCGGCCGTCTGTGTTAAAGTTTCTGTCATTCCCACAAGTTGAAGTCTTTGTTCCTGTTGCTGATTAGTAACAATCTTTCATTGCAGAAAGCTCCAATTGTTTTACGTTGTACTTTTTTTTTCGCACGGTGGTGCACATCTCCCTCAGTTAACGTTGCATGATATTATGACTTATAGACAATTAGTTAACTATTTCTTTAATATTTTCTATGTGTTGGGTGTCAGGTATCACTGTAAAAATTCCACCTGGTGGCCTGCCCTAAACTAAAAAGGAAAGTACTTGAGATCGAACAAACACATGTAAACTAAAATCATGTGAGAGACAATTTAAAGGCCCCTTGTTGCATTACCAACTTCATTGCTAGTGGAAAGTTTGCACTCCGTTTGTCAAGGGAAATAGAAACTCGGTGCTCATGTGAGAGACAATTTAAAGGCCCCTTGTTGCATTACCAACTTCATTGCTAGTGGAAAGTTTGCACTCCGTTTGTCAAGGGAAATAGAAACTCGGTGCTCATGTGAGAGACAATTTAAAGGCCCCTTGTTGCATTACCAACTTCATTGCTAGTGGAAAGTTTGCACTCCGTTTGTCAAGGGAAATAGAAACTCGGTGCCATTCAACTATTCGTCGATGCAAGTGCGAGTGGGAAAATGACGAAATATCTGAAGACGTTTTTTCTGTCAGTTTTGAATACAAATTTGTCGAGAAAGTCAGTAAGTACTATGGGAGTTCTGGTCTGGACATAAGGATGAACAAGTACTACTGGAAGCATGTGAGGGAAAAGATGTAGATTTAAAAATCATTCCGCCTAAAACTACAAAATATTCATAATCTCTGTAAGTATATTTCTTCTGGAAATATAAAATATAAACCAAAAGAATAACAGACTTCATTAAACTACGTTATAATATTATAATAATATGCAACCAAAATTGCATCATAGATTGCTTATCGTTAATTTGCGTTCTGTCATTTACAGTCAGTTATCTGCGGGAGTATATAAGACAATACTTCGTTGCGCGTGACAAAACGCTGGCTACGATATTGGTGAACCAGTGGACAACTTCAAAGGGTAATTGACGTGGCGTTCAACACTGATATTATAGAATGTGCAAATATGACATACGATCAACTTGCTTTTCTTCACAGTGAGTTTTCCAATCATTCATACTGCTGTGAACATTTTATTGAAAGTCCCCATGTACATTTATACTTGAGATATCTGCATTGCGTATGTCGTCGACAATGACATTACAAGGATATCTAGAGCATGATTGCAGATTTTTGCAGAAAAAGACGCCTACCAGCACATTGAGAGGTACGTAATGGTTCTGAAACCAAACTTTCATACTAGGTTTATATGAACCCAAGTAGCTACTTTCCTTTAAGTTTCCACCACTTTGTTCTGCTGTGTTATACACTGATGTACAGTTCTCAGATGCCGATTTGTGTATTCGTCCAACAAGGTGAGTTTCTAAAGCAATGTTCTGTTCAATTGTGTTATCTAGATTTGTGGTCTGTTCTACTATTTTACTTTGCAAACTTTTTTTTTTCTATTTTACTCAAAAATGGTGCCTTGAATGGCCATGTCTGCTGTTAAATATTTTAGACTGTTATTTTGTTCTGTATTTTTAAAAATAAAGTAGAGATGGACAACTATAGGCGTATTTCCGTATTACCCTCTTTAGCCAAGGTGGTGGGAAAAGTAATTTATTCTAGAATCGTTACTTTCCTTACCAGCTTTCACCTCATATCAGACTGGCAAAATGGATTGGTCCATGGAAAATCTACCATATCCGCAGCATCAACATTTCTTGGGTACATAATTGATAGCATTGATGCAGGTAATTTGGCAGCTGGGGTTTTATTAGATCTATCAAAAGCTTTCGATTGTGTCGATACAAAAATTCTATTAAATAAACTTGAACTTATTGGACTCACAGGTCTAAGTAAGACTTTATTTCAAAACCTGTAAAGGTACAGTCTGGCGTGCCCCAGGAGCCTATTTTGGGACCTTTATTGTTTATTCTGTATATTGTCGCGGCACTGGGCATAAACGTTTCGGCACAAATAGATAATGGACGGCGGATAATGTTTCATGAGCTTGCATAAGCGGTTAACAATAGCGCGACAAGTGTTCACAAAGCCGGCAAACAATGTTACCTCAGATAAAGGACTCGCCGGCACAGATAGGATTTCATGTCTGGAAGTTTCTAGAGATATCTCGATTGACAGAGAATAGTTGTTTTTCTGATTTGCTCAAGAAGTCTCTCGAACTATGAATGAGATATATAAGGGATTGTGGCACGCCAGCAGGACAGTTGTAAACAAGAGTGAGTAAGCAGAGTTGTTCTGTAACAAGAGTTGTGTGTAAAACGAGAGTCAGCTGTGAAGTGTTGTAACGAATTGTTGTCAACGACCTTGGTGTTGTAAATTGTGATATGTGATGTAATGCTGTTACGTGAGAGCTGAACAGTGTATCTCTACGGAAATAAAGGAGATTTTTAATTTCTGCAACTCGGCCTTTTAAATCTACGAACTCACAAAGTCACAACTGGTGTCAGGAGTGCGACGACATGGAGGCTGCATTGGATAAGATGATGGAAATGAAGGCCGAACTAACCTCGGAAGTGAAGACGGTGAATGACGACCTCGCTGCGAAAACAGAATCGGCAAATAACAATCTGGCCGCAGAGCTGAAACAAATGAAGATGGCTAACGACATCACTGACAAAATGGAAGAAATAAAGACACCCTCGCCGCGAAGACGGAAACGCCAAACAACAACCTGCGACGATGGCTACAATGAAGGCCGAATTAACCACAGAAATGAAAGCGGCGAACGACAGCATGGCCACAGAAATAAGGCCTGCGAACGAGGCCCTCGCCGCTTAATTTGAGGAACAGCTGGCCGGCGTGAAGGAGGACGTCACGGAACTGGGCAAGCGGATGGGTCAAGTGGACGAACGCGTCGAATACCTGGTAAGCCCCGTTAACGACCTCGAGGGAAAGGCCGACAGCAAAACAAAGTCCATGAACACCATGGTAGAGGACATCTTCGGCAGGAGGTTGAAGGACCAGAAGGCTGACGCCGGGACGCGACACAACATCGGCACGCGTCAAACCTCCTAAATACGACGGCGCGAATATTTCGAAGTATTCCGCCGCCAGTTCGACGCAGTGGCCAAGCACAACAAATGGTCACCAGAGGAAGAGGCCACACAGTTAACACCAGCCTCCGGGGACGGGCCGCGGAAGTCCTGAACGTGGTACCGACAACGGCGGCGCCCAAGGACATCTGGGAGGCCCTGGAGAATCGTTTTGGAAACCACCGCTTTGCCGCAGCGTACCGCAGCCAGCTAAAGGCAAGGTCACAGCAGCCAGGGGAGACGCTGCAGGAGTTCGCCCTGGCAGTTGAGCAACTGGCTAGCAAGGGCCTAGTCGACCTCCCACCAGAGTTCGTATCCCGAGAAGCTGCCTACACATTCGTTGACGGGGTACGAACATGGAGATTCGTCAGCGCCTAATGCCACGAGGCGCTAACGGCAGCATTAAGGATGGAGGCGGCCAAGGTAACAGCTATCCCGTCGTCGAGAACGAGGAGTGTCCGCTACACCGGAGACAGAAGACCAGCCAAGGGACCCCGGCGAAGACCTAGTGGACTGTGTTGGGGGTGTGGACAGTCCGGACACCTGGAGAGAGACTATCCACACCGGGAAGAGCAGCTGGAAAAGGATTAAGGGCCGTCGTGGAGAGGGGCACTTCGGCGCCATCACCACCATCCCCTCGAGTGACACTGCGCGCAGTCAGCTGGCGTATGGATGACAGCCTCATCGCGGACGGTTGGGTGAGAGGGAATCCGCGCCGCGTGCTTGTAGACACTGGGGCGGCCGTCACCATCAGACCTGACGTGGCCAAGGGCTTGCCGACAAGGAAGCTGAGCCGACCATGCCAGCTTGTGACGGCATCGGGTGACACCTTGCCTGTGGAGGAGGCCCTATTGAAGTTGACCTTGCGACTGAATGCCGTCTGTGTGTGGGTGTTCATCGCGAAGGTGGCTGAGGAGGTGATACTAGGATTGGATGCCCTCAGGAGCCACGAGGCGACGGTCGACGTCGGCAGGAAGTTTCTGCTACTCAACGAAGAAGAAGTGATACTCCGGCAGCCCGAGGAATTTGCAGGGTCGTCCTGAAGGAAGCCGTGGTTGTCCCCGCGAGAAGCGAGGTGGTGGTGACGGCACAACTGGAAGGCCAGCGGACGAAGAACATGATGCTGGACCAGATGACGTCTGTGCACGGACTCTGTGTAGCCAGGACATTATTGCCGTGCCGAGAAGAGGTGCCAATGAGTTTGCTCAACCTGGCAGACAACGATCACGACGTCCAGGCGGAACGGAGCTGGGAACGTGCGAGCCCGTAGTCAGCGTGACAGCTATCGATAAGACACAGGAGCCGGTGCCGACGTAACACCTGGGGCCCCGGTTGGAAGGCTTACTGGAGAGGGCGGCCGACCACCTCACCGCAGAACAACTGGAGAAAGTTTGACAATTACTGAGGCGATACCAGCGCGTCTTCAGCCAAGGCAACAGTGACTACGGCCGCACGGATAAAGTGCTTCACCGCATCGACACCGGAGACGCACGGCCAATTCGGCAACCACCGAGACGCGTTCCGTTGGCGAAACAAGCGGCGGTACGGGATATGGTAGACGACATGAAATCTAGGGGTGTGATTGAAGAGTCTGACAGCCCTTGGTGTTCCCCTGTAGTTCTGGTGCCAAAGAAGAATGGTGAGCTACGCTTCTGTGTAGACTACAGGAAGCTGAACGCTGTCACCCGGAAGGACTGTTTTCCCTTACCCAGGATTGATGATACCCTGGACACGCTAGCTGGTGCACAGTGGTTCTCGACCCTGGACCTGAAGTCGGGTTACTGGAAGGTGGCTCTAGACCCAAGAGACAAGGAAAAGACTGCATTCTGGACAGGCCAAAGACTTTGGCAGTTCACAGTTATGCCCTTTGGCCTCTGCAATGCACCAGCCACATTTCATCGCTTCATGGAATCAGTAATGAGAGGATTGACATATGATACATGCCTGCTATACTTGGACATCATCATCGTTGGCAAGACGTTCGAAGACCATCTCGACAACCTGAGCAAGGTGTTACAGGAACTGCAGGCAACCAACTTGAAGCTAAACGCGAAGAAGTGCCAGCTCTTCCGCAAAGAAGGTAACTACTTAGGCCACATAGTCTCACCAACCGGAGTGGCCACAGACCCGAAGAAAACCCAGGCTGTGAGAGATTGGCCTCGGCCAAAGGATAAGCGAAAGTTGCGCAGTTTCCTGGGGCTGTGCAGTTATTACCGCCATTTCATAAAGGGGTTCTCCAACACTGCCAAACGCTTTACCCGCCTGACAGAGGCACAACGACCCTATGTGTGGACGGAGGACGCTGAACACGCTTTCCAGCACCTGAAGAAGACACGTGCAGTGCTCCTATTTTGGGATTTACACAGCCAGGCGGCGCTTTCATAGTGGACACCGACGCCAGCGACCATTGCATTGGAGGCGTCCTATCGCAAGTCCAGGACGGCCACCAGCGGGTGATAGCCTACTACAGCAAGACGCTATCCAAGGCAGAGAACTACTGCGTCGCCCGGAGAGAGTTACTGACGGTAGTAAAGACCTTGGAGCACTTCCATAAGTACCTGTACGGTCAGCCATTCCACCTGAGGACTGACCATTCTGCCCTAACCTGGCTATTGAGCTTTAGGAACCTGGAAGGCCAGACAGGACGTTGGCTCCAGAGGCTGCAAGAATACTTCACCTCTGAACATCATAGAAGGAAGAGCCACGGTAACGCAGATGCCATGTCTCGAAGACCCTGCCCAGAGGAGTGCGGCCAATGCACAAGAGTGGAAGAGAAGGAGCGTGCCGCAGCAGTCCGATTAGTGACGGCAGTGCCTGCGGATGGCTGGGATAGCGCAGGCCTGAGGAGGGAGCAGCTGGCGGACGCAGATTTGGGGCCAATCTTGAGAGAAGTGGAGGCAGGGACAAGACCAACCTGGGAGGACATCGCACCGAGGAGCGCCACCTACAAGTCGTACTGGGCCCAATGGGAATCCTTGAAGACAAGAGAGGGCGTGCTGTTCCGGGTTTAAGCCCAGAGGTTCCACCTCATTAGTCCTGAACCCGTAGGAACAAGACCCGGGCCTCTTTCAACCAGGGAGTTATCCGAGCTATCCCGTGAAGGGCGCCCGGCATCCTCCGTGGGGCTTTCCATTAGGGCAAGACCTAGTTTCCTAACAAGGCCCCCCATCTGGTCCTAGGGACACAAGACGGGACGGAAGCGGATACGCCACTTACGCGCGTCAACACTCAAGGTGAAGACTACCGATATGACCTCGGTGGGGCCGCCTGGTGCTCTAGCACACCTTCTACTAGCTAAGCAGGCTGGTACCCGGAAACTTAATGGCTTCCCTCAACCCCGTCCGAAGACGTACCCAATCTCCCACGGATATCGGGAACACACTGCCCCCTCGAGACCATCCCAATCCGAACAACTCCCGAAGGAGGGACTCGGCTGTTCGGCCCGAGGTTCCTCTAGTAACGTCAGAGGTACCACGAGTGCTAAGGGTCCGCAGCGCCCGCACTTTGGCAGCTGAAAGGGACGGATCCCTTCCCCTACGGGGCGCTGTTCCGGGTATGGGAATCACCTGATGGGAAGACGCAGAGGGTGCAGTTGGTACTTCCCCGAAAAAAATGAAATGTGTGTAGTGTTTAACGCCCGCTTTTACTACATACGGCACCGCAGGCGGTGACACTGATGATGCATGAGATGAAGATGGAGCACCGGTGGAATGAGATGGCGGGGGAAACCGGAGGTCCCGGAGAAAACCCGCCCCAACGCCGTGTTGTCCACCACAAATCTCACTTTGCGGTCGCCTGGGATCGAACCCGGGCCGCCTTGGTGAGAGCCAAGCGGTCTAACCACTGAGCCACGGCGTGGCCCCTACTTCCCCGAAGTAGAGTATCGGAAGTCTTGGAGGAAGTGCACGCCGGTACTTCAGGACACCTGGGAGCAAACCGAACGATCGACAAACTCCGACAGCGCTACTACTGGCTGAGGCTCCGAGCAGATGCTGAGAGATGGTGCCATCAATGTCACGCATGCGCAGCGAGTCGTGGCCCCCAGACTAGGAGCTGGGGTCGCATGCAGCAGTACAACGTCGGAGCGTCATTCGAAAGGATCGCCGTCGACATAGCTGGACCTTTCCCCGTGTCCGACTGAGGCAACAAGTACCTGATGGGGGTAGTGGACTACTTCACCAAGTAGACGGAGGTGTTTGCCATTCCAAACCAGGAGGCGAAGACAGTCACGGACTGCCTTGTAGAGCAAGTGCTCTGTCGTTTTGGGGTGCCGTTAGAGCTCCACAGCGACCAGGGCACCAATTTTGAATCCAACCTGATGAAGGAGGCACTAGAAAGACTTGGGGTGAACAAGACCCGCACCACACCCCTACATCCAAAGTCGGACGGCATGGTCGAGAGATACATCAAGACCTTAGAAGAACACCTGAGGAAGGTCATGGCCAGCCATCAGCGAGACTGGGACATAAAGGTGCCACTGTTCTTACTGGCCTACCGTTCATCAACACACGACACCACTGGGATGACTACAGCCAGTTTAATGTTCGGCCGAGATTTACGCCTCCCTTGTGATCTAGCTTTTGGAAGCCCACTGGACGCAAAACAGCCAGCGACCGAGTATGTGGAGAACTATCTCCACGACATGCATGAGATGGCTCGTCAGAACATTCAGAAGGCGAGCGACCGCATGAGGACCCGATACGACAGGCAAGCCAACAGTCAAGGGTTCCAGCAGGGTGACCTAGTCTGGTTGTACCACCCTACCCAGACCAAGGGACGATGCCCGAAGCTCCAGTAACCATGACAAGGACCATACCAGGTGGTAAAGAGGATTAATGTGGTCTACCGCATCCAGAAGGTGCCCCGAGGGAAGATGTTGGTGGTACACCTGGATCGTCTGGACCGCTACGATGGTGCTGTTCGGGACGACCAACCTTGAGGAGGGAGCAGTGTCGCGGCGCTGGGCATAAACGTTTCAGCAGAAATAGATAATGGACGGCGGATAATGTTTCACGAGTTTGCATAAGCAGTTAACGATAGCGTGGCGAGTGTTCACAAAGCCGGCAAACAATGTTACCTCAGATAAAGGACTTCCTGGCACAGATAGGATTTCATGTCTGGAAGTTTCTAGAGATATCTCGATTGACAGAGAATAGTTGTTTTTCTGATTTGCTCAAGAAGTCTCTCGAACTATGAATGAGATATATAAGGTATTTTCACACCAGTAGTACAGTTGTAAACAAGAGTGAGTAAGCAGAGTTGTTGTGTAACAAGAATTGTGTGTAAAACGAGAGTCAGCTGTCAAGTGTTGTAACGAAAGCTAATGTTTGTTATTGTCAACGACCTTGGTGTTGTAAATTGTGATATGTTATGTAATGTTGTTACGCGAAAGTTGAACAGTGTATCTCTACGGAAATAAAGGAGATTTTTAATTTCTGCAACTCGGCCTTTTAATTCTACAAACCCACAAAGTCACAATATTAACGAATAAAACTGTGGTACAGGGTAATGTAGCTTTAAGTTTGTATGCAGACGATGCCACACTGGGTTTCAGCAACAGCAACTTACTAAATCTAGAATCGATGCAAATTTGACCTCCAATATTGCGACACAGTATTTTAATGATATCAGGCTGTGTACTAATGCACAAAAAAGCTAATTAATCCTATTTGATTTTAAGAGACATCCTTTCGAACCTCAGCTTAATATAGGCAATAGTCCAGTCCAGTGTGTAAAAAGTGTAAATATTTTAGGTTTAATCCTTGATGACAAGTCAACTTGGAACAACCACATTGAAAAACTAGAAAGTAAATTAAGACTTCTTCTGTTGCGATATTTAGCCAATTTTCTCTCAGTAGAGACTAGTAAGTTAGTATATTTTGCATTAATATATTCACACATTTCTTATGGCATCTAGCTGTGGGGGGAAACTTCCAAATTAAACGTTAACAGAATTTTTCTCCTAGAGAAAAGAGCTATCAAATACCTGGCACAAATAACCCTTATGAGTTCATGCAGGCCGTATTTTAAAAAATTAAACATACTTACTCTTCCCTGCATATTTATTCTGAGAACAATACCTTTTGTACATAACAGGAATATAACCTCCGCAAATTCCGATGCCCACACATATGAAACAATAAAGGATAACTATATAGTTAAAGGTCACAGGCTAAAGCTTTTTGAACATATGCTTTGGTCCAAAACTACTTAATAAGCTTCCGGAAAGCCTAAAAAATACTGTGTCAGCTGCTAAGTTTAAATCTAAACTGACTAATTTCTTGTTAAGCAGAGCCTGTTGCAGTATAGATGAACATTTTGATGACACCTTCGATGATTTTGAATAATTATGTTTTGTGTATATATGTGTGTGTGTGTGAGAGAGAGAGAGAGAGAGAGAGAGAGAGAGAGAGAGAGAGAGAGAGAGAGAGAGAGAGAGAGAGAGAGAGAGAGAGAGAGAGAGAGAGAGAGAGAGAGAGAGAGAGAGAGAGAAGATGAATGACAATTTTTTGACATTTCTAATCGTTTACTTTTAAGAGAGAGTATATATTAGAAATGACATGGCTTAATTGTGTTCAAACACCGAATTAAGTTGCAATAAATATGTTTTTTTTTTTTAATTTACGTCCTCCAACATTTAGTCATATCAGACGATGAATGAAATGGGTGAAATGATGCTCAATGCATCCGGGGTCCATGGAGCTTAGAGTTACCCGACATTCGTCTTTCAGGATAAGGGAAAATCCCGGTAAGAAACCTTATCCAGGTAACTCACCCTGACCGAGATTCGAACTCGGGACCTCTTGAACCTGAATATGAATACATTCTAAATTTTCAAATTGATGAAGCAATGCTTCCTGGGCAGGAATGTCTATCGAGTGTCTACCGTTCATCAGTTGCATATAGTCAGTGTACTGCCAGCCTGGGTCGGAGTGGTGAGTTTTTCTTGAAGTATTAACTGCACGGGTACTTATTTTTGTTACTGGACGGTGATTTGCTCCATCCCTAATGGTGTTGGGTGCTTTTTGGGCACAGGATTAAAAAAGGGCGAGGTTTTCTAGGGTACATGGGTGAGCGATATTTCGCTGTGTGTGCGAATAAGGGGTGCAGGCGTCCTGTTCTTCCAGCTGACCGCGGTCATTGCTGTCTCATTCCTCTTAATAGATTGGCAGGGAGGATGGGTAAGAGCATATGTGAGCCTTGAGATCTTTATGTCGGTCGTTCCAGCTTGGGAAAGGAAATAGGTAAATAATACACGCAATAGTAAATTCCTTTTCTCTTTAATCCTGAAGCGAAGAAAATACCAGCGACTCTTCTTTCCTACACACAAGATTTTGAATTTATGCATTCTTCAAGCTAACTCCGAATTACTTTATCCCCCTTTCAAAATCAAAACTATTGCGGTTGGTGAAACAATTTCTCCGTGCGGGGTGTTTACTGTCACATTTCATGATCATGTTCATGATCATGTTCATGATCATGTTTTACTGGTTGCTTAACTGTTCTCTAGTAGCGACTTATTGGCTCCACTGACTACCAAAATTCTAAGCCTTGGTGTTTTCAACTTAATACGGGTTTAATGCCTTTCACATCTTAACGATATTTTTCATCGGCTTCACTTTCTGAGCGATTCCACACTGTACCGACATGTCGCTGAACTTTTGGGATTCTTTATATCACTGTTATTTCGTCTTTCTGCTTAGAATTCGCGGTTTCCACTTCAAAATACACATTTCTCTGCAAGCATCTTTTACACCCGAGAAAGATGCACGAAGTTAGAAATTTTCAGAAATTAGGTTTATTTTACATGTTTGTTTAAGTTCGTATTTAAATTGTAATTCTATCATTATTGTATCCAATTAAGAAAAAAATATGAGGATCAGAGGCTCAAAGAAAAAGCTTCTAAGGTTCCTTGTATATTTTTAGAATTAATAATATAATTTGCATATAAGATCGGAATTTTAAGACCCGGGTATAGTACCGGTGCCCACTCAGCATCGTGAGGAAATTGAGGCGCTAGGACAGTTAGCGAACTCTGATCTAGAAAGTCAACATTTCTGGCTGGGGGTGCGTGATGCTGACCACATCACCTCTCCGTATCGGTTGGATAGCTCACCTCTGCCTTGCGTATGTGCGCGTGAGGCCGGCAGTGGGGTTTGCGGGCTCTGGCCTGCATCAGCGGCTGCTACACCATGAGTTAATATAAGATTGAAGTAATTATTTCACCACAATACGACCTGAGGTAAATATAAGATTGAGCTCACTGGATGACAGTTTAAAATATAATTGTCACTAAACGCCATTTATAAAGCAACTAATGCAACTGTCATTTTAAAATATTTGCATCATATTTAGCACCCAACGTGAGACATCATCCAATGAACATTGCATAATCGCGGGACTTCAAATCATACTTTCGAATACAAGTAACTTCTGGGACCTGAGAATTTACATCCAAGGACGACATTAAGAAAGAAGACAATGAAAAGTAGGAGACAAAAAGTTTATTTTTTATTGTAGTTATTTAATCAAGTTTTACATTTATGTTATTACACAGTAATAAACAATTTGGAAAAATAGTGTCCCAGAAAAATGTAGGAATTTATGAAGAGGTAATGGGTTCAATCCTTAAACATTTAGCTCTGAGCCATAAATTAAACGATGTTTATTATTATTCGTTAACAGAGTTGATGCTTAAGGCATATTGTGTAAAATTTGCACAAACATTATTGTAAGAATAAGAGTTCATGAATGATTGATGTTGACATGTTCCCCACTACCACAGGGCCTGGATAATTTAAGTATAATAAAGGACAAGTTGGGAAATGTCTGGCAAAATATAATGTACTATTGACTTCTTGTGTCACTCATGGTGCTCATAAATAAAAGCATCACACTTCATGTAAACACACTTTTGTATTACCCTGATTTATATTACTCCAATACCATGTGCAGAAGCTATGCACATGGTGCAATGCTGCATTTATTAACCATTCCAAAGGTCACTGGTCCCACGTGAAATTTGAAATAATGAAATCACAAATTATATTTCATGCAATAATGCTGCTTTAACTTTATACCAATAAGTCAAAGCGTACACATTGACATTACCAGTCTCTAAACTCTTTACAACATGAACACTCACTTCTGACACATCAGTGTCATTCACTAGAATATGTGGATTACTGTTGTAAAACACATTTAAAACACAAAGTTTACAACTGAAAGAGGTGCAGAGACAGTGAAGCAAAACTTAGCACAAAAGTGAATCGAGAATATATTGACACAGTGCTTCACTCATTCTCTGCGGTCACATACTGAGTCTTTCCTATCGCTTTGTTTACATGAAGTGTATTGCTTATATCAGAAAGACTATAATAATGTAACGTTCATGCAAAGAAGTTCTGTCATTTATAACAAAGGTTTTGGACTAGTATATGGTATGCTAAAATGCCAACATTTCTTTGCCAACATCTTGTCAGAAACTTTAAGTGAGGTCTACCCGAAAGTCCAAACTCACCCTGTAAAAAACTAGTGAGCCGCTGCAGCCATCTTCAGGGAACTTTCCACTAGGGCAGTAGCTTGAGTTTAAAAAGCTCCACTTTTGGGTGGAAGTGGACATGCATCTTAAGCAGGTTAACCCATCCATCTTGATAAAAAGCCCAATATCTGTGTAATGAAATGATGTCCTCCTAAATAAAAACTGGAGGCAGCAATGCTTCAAAGCTTTTAAGAAATGATTGCCTTGCCAGTGAATTCAAACACTTGTAAAGTACCATTACATCACTTGTTCACAGAAGCTTATCAGCACTCTTCCATTGTACCTAGGCCATAACCATAGTGCTGAAATCTGCTGTCACTAGAAACGTAATGTTCATGCAATCTTATATTTTTTCTATCATACAACATTTTTGGACTAGTATATGACATGCTGAAATACCAGCATGATTTCTGTACTCACTGACATCCTGACAGCAAACTCAACGTCTGTGCAATGAAATGAAGTGCCCCTAAATAGAAACTGCAAGCTGTACTTCCACAGACTTCAAGAAATGATTGCCGTTGCAGCAAATTCAAACATGAAATAGTTCCATCACAATACTTTTCTCTGAAAACTATGTATCTTTTGAAATGATGAACACAAAATAACAAGTCTCATTATTACTAAAATTAGGCAAATGAGTCAACCTTGTATATACTTTTCTCCACTTACAAGTTTTTTGATGAAGACTAGTTTCTGGGACCTCTTCCCTTTCGTCAGTTCTGTGGTTGACTGATGATGCAGACACCAGATGCATCATCAGTCAACCACAGAACTGACGAAAGGGAAGAGGTTCCCAGAAACTAGTCTTCATCAAAAAACTTGTAAGTGGAGAAAAGTATATACAAGGTTGACTCATTTGCCTAATTTTAGTAACAATGGCACTCCACTTTCTGAAATACTTCTTTTTATTCTATATAAGTCTCATTATACCTCCTGTTCCACTTTTCCATCATGGCCTGCTCAGAGTACTAATTTTATTTTCCTTTGTTTCTATTTCCCACATATGAATGCTACCAGTTTGATAATTGTATTGTATTTATTTCATCCTTTGGAACATAATACATATGTTATAGGACACGTCAGTTCAAGATACAAAGATAAATATAAAAAGTTACATAAGACTAAAAGCTGTAACAGATACAGGATCCAACAAAAGTCTAAAGTAGAAAAAACAAATAAACAAACTATATAAAGACCATAGAGAAATGCTATGTAAAAGTAATTGTTCACAAATGTGGAGTTTACTCTACTTCATGATTTAATTCAATTTATTTTGTGCTTTCGATTGATATCAGACTCGTCATAGTATAAAAATTACATTAATGGCTATTGTTATTATTTACAATCACTTAATTAGAATTAACATTTAAAAACTCATTTACAGCATAAAATGAATGTTGCAGTAAAAAAGAGTTTTACTCCCTTTTTAAAATGTATAAGGCTCTTCATTTGTTTAATATTTTCTGGTAGCCTGTTGTATAATCTTATACCTTTATTGATAGCACTAGACCTGAAGATTTCCGTTCTACAACTTTGAATGTGAAAGTCATCTTTCTGACATGTATTGTATTTGTGAATATCGGCATTTTTGTAATTTTGTATTTGTAGTTTATTTTGTATTACATGGATCACTAATTCCAAAATATACGAGGGCTATCCAGAAAGTAGATTACGTTTTCGTCTGTTTCCGCTAGGGGCGGGGCTAGCGCGGCCCTCTTGGGGTCAGAGCGTTGCGCAGCTCAGTCGGCATCTAGCCGTGCTAGTGAGAGGTTCGTGCTGTGCTCCGTTCAGATACTGTGACGGTTTGAAATGTCTGCGTTAATTGAAAATCCCGCGAGCTGCGAGTTGCGTGCAGTAATAAGGTTTCTGACTGCAAAAAACTGTAAACCGATAGAAATCTATCGGCAGCTTTGTGAAGTGTATGGGGACAACATTATCACTGAAGGTGGAGTGCGTCAGTGGGTCATCAGATTTAAAAATGGCCGAACCAATGTTCACGACGAAGATCGAAGTGGGAGACCCAGCATAGTGACTGCCGAACTTGTCGAAAAAGTCGATGCTAAAGTCCGTGAAAATCGAAGGTTCACAATAACGGAACTTTCTTTGAGTTTTCCACAAATTTCGCGAAGTTTGTTGCACGAAATCATCAGCGAAAAGCTTGGTTACCACAAGTTTTGTGCAAGATGGATTCCAAAAATCTTGACAGAGGACCACAAAAATCAGCGAATAGCTGCAGCGTTGAACTTTTTGGACGTTTACCATAAGGATGGTGACTCTTTACTCGATCGCATCGTTACTGGTGACGAAACATGGGTGAAACACGTGAACTGTGAAACGAAATTGCAATCAATGCAGTGGGGGCACACAAGTTCTCCCCAAAAACCCAAGAAATGCATGCAAACAATGTCGGCAAGGAAGATGATGGCGACTGTTTTTTGGGACAGAAAAGGTGTGATTTTGGTGGACTTCCTGGAAAGAGGCACTACAATAAACTCTCAAAGGTATTGCCAAACTCTCCAAAAACTCAGAAGAGCCATTCAAAACAAGCGCAGAGGAATGTTGAGCTCTAAGATCTTGTTGATTCACGACAACGCCCGGCCCCACACGGCAAATGTCACTCGTGAAGTTCTTGAATCTTTTAAGTGGGAGTTGTTTCCTCATCCGCCGTACAGTCCCGACCTGGCACCGAGCGACTTCCACCTATTCCCAGCAATGAAGAAGTGGCTGGCTATGCAGCGTTTTGATGACGACGCACAGCTGCAAGAAGAGGTAACGAAGTGGTTGAAGGCGCAGGCGGCCGAATTTTTCGACGAAGGAATTTCCAAGCTCGTACATCGCTACGATAAATGCCTTAATTTGAATGGTGACTATGTCGAAAAGTAGTATTTGACTGTGGCTTTTATCTGTATATAATAAAATTTGTTTCCTATACTTTGTTTACT
The DNA here is from genome assembly GCA_030765055.1 of Mantis religiosa. NCBI lineage: Eukaryota > Metazoa > Arthropoda > Insecta > Mantodea > Mantidae > Mantis > Mantis religiosa. The sequence goes on along the minus strand of CM060952.1, from coordinate 141,570,852 downwards.
TTTTATTCCAAAACGTAATCTACTTTCTGGATAGCCCTCGTACATGCATGCTAGAGGTAATATTTGATGTTTTTTGAATAATGGCCTGCAAGAAGTTCTGTTATCCACCCCACTTAGTATCCTTATCACTCTTTTTTGAAGTTTAAAGACTATATCTGCCTTTCCCCCCAGAACACTATCCCATATTGTAACTGACTGAAAGTAACCATAATATATTGTCACCCAATTATCGGGAAGCACAACAAACGACAGCTGAGTAAGGGACCAGAGGCCGCGCCACACCCACCCCATTTGTCTCCTGTCACTAACTGAAGGGATGATTAGGAGAGGGATTGCGGGCCACTGTGCCGTCTCTTTACCCTCCCCCTAGGTTGTCGAACGTGCGGGGTGTTTCGTCTAATCCGGAAACTTCTAGATTGGCCAGCTGGCTTTATATAAGCGACGCGCCGGGCCGGAGGAAGTCAGTTCTTGGCGAGCTGTGAGGAGCGCCCAGTGAGGGGACGGACTGCGTACGTGCGTCGGAGGAGTTTACGTAATTACGAGTGCAAGTGGAACTCTAACGGACGAACTGGTGAATCGTAATTGTGTGCATTACGTAATTCTGTGTAATTGGCAAGTGTTCAACTGTAAGTCGGTGGAAATAAAGAACATTTTTGAGTGGTGCAATTGGACTTTTTATTTCACGAACCCACAAAGTCACAATATATTTCTCAATGCTGCTAAATTTATTTGCGTTTCAAATGTTTAAGCAAATAACAAATGGAACTCAGTTTATTTATTAAATGTTGAATATGTGTGGTCCATTTCATGTTCTCATTCATATGTAATCCCAAAAATTTTGTTTCATTATTGTAGCTAATGGCTGTTTTATCAAATACTATTGGAGGTTTGACCACATTTCTATTTTGGCAAGTATGGAATGAAATGGCAATAGTCTTATCCTTATTTATAAGTAGTTCATTCATCTGAAACCATGTGTGAAGTTTACATAGAGTATCATTGAGTTTGGTCTGTACGCTGTCTTGATTGTGTCCTTTTACTAGGATGTTAGTGTCATCTGCAAATAAAACAACATCTGTGGAAGTAATGGCAATTGGCAAATTATTTATATACAACAAAAATAACAAGGGGCCCAGGACTGATTCTTGTGGAACTCCTCGCCTAACTTCTCTCACTTTGGACTGAACTGTATTTAATTTTCCTTTAATTCTCATATGTTCTATTTTCTATGCCTTGCTATTTTTTGTAGCAATAACATGTGTGAGTTCTAACCTGTCAGCAATTTCCTAAGCCAGAGTAAACTGAAATGAAATGTGTAGTGTTTAACGCCCACTTTTACTACATATGGCACCGCAGGCGGTGACACTGATGATACATGAGATGAAGATGGAGCACCGGTGGAATGAGATGGCGGGGGAAACCAGAGGTCCCGGAGAAAACCCGCCCCAGCACCGTGTTGTCCACGACAAATCTCACGTTGCGGTCGCCTGGGATCGAACCCGGGCTGCCTTGGTGAGAGCCAAGCGGTCTAACCACTGAGCCACGGCGCGGCCACAGAGTAAACTGAAGAAGAGAGGAAAATCTACAGAGAAAAACCAGATGTGGTATTCCTTTAGCCGTTCTACAAATATAATTTCATTAACTGTATTAAGCCTTACTGTGTTATTTAACATTCACCAATATTAATGTCATATGATGTCCATTTTAAAATGAAGGCTAGGCTGGCCCTGTAGCTCAGTCGGTAGAGCACCTGCCTGCCGTGCTAGGGGTCCCGGGTTCGATTCCCGGCGGTGGGGGTGGGGATTTTTCTCCGACCAAGATAATTCATCTTCCCTAGAGTCTGGAAGTATGAATGAGAGTGTGAATGTGTGCGTGATCTAATGATTAAAAACCAAAGATAACGAGTTAACACCTTCAGTATGTTCCAAAGGAGAACGGCTGCCAATATGACCTTAGCAGTTAAAGGCGGGGTATAAATGGAACAAGTAAATAATAAAAAAAAAAAAAGGATAAATGATACAGAGGTCTTTAGACATCTTGTGCATACACTAATTGCTAATTTTTTTTAATCTTTTCTTTTAAGTTTAATTAAAAGTTTATCTTTAAAGATTTCTTTTTGAATGGTATACCTTAAAACATGGATAAACACACAACGGCACATTTCCATACTGATGGCAAATCATATACTTTCTCTCCTTTTTTTTTCTTTCAGGAAAGAAAATTTTAAGGAGTGCTGGATTTCTTGCCCCCAGTAAGAGAGGCCTCTGAATGTTATGTTGCTCATTAGGCTGCAACTTACTCATGTGTAGTAGTCTAGTTTTTGATATTTATTTGTACAGTATCCATTACAATAAAATTTAACATAGAACATGTTGTATTATACCTCCTGTACAAATACATAAAGTTGCTGACCCTAAGATTTACTTGCTGACTCAGGTCCCCTGTCTATAAGCCTTTGGCTTTCCTGAGCAGCTTGATGTCAATTCTTCTTGACCTTTGCTTCTTTTATCCTAATCTACTTATCTCTTATCTATGAGAAATCTCCTATACATCTATTTTTCTTACACATCCCATCCCCGTTAGCATGCGTACCACCAATATCTCTTTACTTACACTGTCCCATTTCTTATCCCATATTTTTCTGCTGTAATTTGTTAGCTCCTTTCATTCTATCAGGTAATGAACAGTGCTCTCTTCATCTACACAAAATTCACATATCCCTGCCTCATTACTTCTCAACCCTTTTAAGTATAATATTCCTACTCGCATCCATTCTATGACTTCTCTTCCAGTTTTGCCACATTGTTCTATATATTTTCCCCTACCCCATTGTCTTTAATTGATTATAAAATTTCGAAGATTTCTTTTCTTCTATACTTCCCATATCTCTTGCCTATCTATGTCTGGTACTCTAGTTCTCACTTCCTTCTAAAAACCGCTATAATTTGTCTCCTCTGCTTTCCATAGATCTCCTATGCCTATCTTCAATATCATTCTTTCCAATTCCGACCACCAACTATTTGTATTTTTAATACTTTTCTGTTTCTTCATGCACAGATTCAATAATTCCCCTTTCTGCCCTTTAATACACTTATACCACAATTTAATATTCTCTCTATTATTATTCCCCTCCTTTTTGTATTACCTAGATCAGTAATGCCACCTCTCTTGGTGCCGATTTTGGCAGCCCTAGTAGTTCTTTACAAAACAATCCGTACATTCGGTCTAATTTTGTACCTATCTTTGACGTGCCCCATACCTCCACTGCATAGTGTTCTGGCTTCAACGACCGCTTCATACATTCTTTCTAACCATCTGACATCTCCAGTTTATGTTTACATATTCTTAACCCTGACATTGCCGCCCTACCATTAGCTATCACTTTTCTGGCTTGTGCAGCCCATCCTCCACTGATATATATCCTTACACCTAAATAGTCATACTTGTTTACCACTTGTACCTTTTAGTCTCCTATGAACCATTCCTCTCCTTTCCTAAGTATCGATCCACTTTTAAATACCATTATTTATTTTTTGTTGTTTATTCTTAGTCTCCAGTCAGCGTAAAACCTATGAATTGTCTCAATTGATTTTTGTAGACCTATTACGGAAATTGTTCGTACCGTTAAATCATCCGCGTACAATAAACCAGGGATCTCTTTGTTCATTAATTGGGCAATGGGCATTGTTTTCCTTAACCCTCTCTATAATGTCATCTATAAATAAATTGAATAGTATAGAACTCAATTTGCACCTCTGTCTTAAGCCTAACTTCTGTTCGGCTTCCTCTGATAATACATTCAACCCACCTCTTATTCTGAATTTCACCCCACTATAAATTTTATCAATTTCTCAGAAACTATTTGTAGTTGGTTTATTAATACTCATCACTTACTCATTAATATAAACAAGTAAGTGACGAGTATTAATAAATCAACTACAAATAGTGGAAATGTAGAGTCAGACTGAAAAATTCAATGCCATAGCCGGGTATGAACCACAGATCTTCTGGTTTCCGTCCAGCCGCACTACCATTGTGCTACTATGGCCAACGTGCCGATATGACATTAAATTCTCCAACTGACTCGTATTTTCCCGGTAAACCACTTAGGAGTTCTCATAAATAGTTTAAATTAATTTCTGAGATTAATTTTGACGTCACTGTTACTAAATTCCTCCAAACACATATAGTTTATCAATTTCATTTATAAACTTCTTGCTCACACCTTTTCTTCTTAATTCCCCCCCCCCCCCCCCCCATGTTTATTAAATCGAAAGACTTCTCAAAATCCACAAAAAAACATATACAATCTCCCCCTTTTCCTGCTCAAGTATTTCTCCTAAATCCAGCTTGAAATTCTATTTTATTTTCTCTTTCCGCCCAATCCATTAGTCTGTCCGCTAGTATACCTGTATACATTTTCCCAATTATAGATAGTAAGCTTATCCCCCCTGTAATTCTCTGACCTATTCACACTCCCCTTTCCTTTAAATATTGGTACAATCACTTGTTTTCCAGCAGTCAGGTAATTTCCTACTATCCTTCATCTTATTAAATAAATTAGTTATATTCTTTAATCCGCTTGCTGTTTCCCCATATTTCTTTCATAACTCCCCAGGTATTCCATTAATGCCCACTGCTTTACCGCCCTTTAAGCTTCTTATTTTTTGAAAAACTTCCATTTGAGTAATTTCTCTGTCTAATATCTCATCTATCCTCAGGTTGCCCAACTGTATATTATCTCTATTTATCCACTTCCTTTCTGCAACTAGGTCTTGAAAGTACTTCAGCTATTCCTGTGATATCTCATTTTTCACCGCCTTCTGTTTATTCATTTACTCACCATACCCCATATTTTATTATTATCTTTTTGTTGTATGGCATCCTTCATTTTCTTTTGAATACTATCCTGCCACTCATTCTTTTTTTGTTCTAATAATTTCTTGTATGCAATTTGCACATTGTAAGCCATTATTTATTAAACTAAGAATAATGACAGTAGGAAACTTATACATCTATACCGCCCTAATTTATATAAAAAAGAATTTATCTGATTACAACTATAGACAGGATATCCATAAATATAATACTAGGTATACAAACCAAATTGATACACCTTATCATAGGCTTGCAAAATCACATAATAGTTTTGAAATATTAGGTATAAGAATGTATAATGCACTTCCAGATTATGTAACTCGACTTCCAAATAACAGCTTTGAACATAGGCTTTATGACAGATTATTAATCAACCCATTCTACTCCTTACAGGAATTTTTTGAAAATGCATCACAATTGTAAATAGTGTCACTTATTCACTGAACATTATTTTGTCATTTATATATATTCTGTAAAATAGAATAGAAAGATTGTATTGTAATATTTACGTTATCTTCTGACATCAATTGCTGTTAAGCTCGACTTTGCACATACTCTGTATCATATTGTTGTAATTTGTATTGTATCTTCTGACGTCCATTGCTGTAAAGCTCAATGACAATAAAATTCTTCTTCTATTATTATTATTGTTGTTGTTGTAACTTATTACCAGAAGTCTAGTTAGGTCATTGTCTTGCATGGGTTTACAGCTCTCAAAATTACTGAACTCTTGTATATGGCTATATCCAACTGGTTTAAAAATACCTACTTTTTTTTAACCATTTAACTGTTTTTTGTAAAGAGGGATATGCTTGTAATACCTGATCTAATAGATCCATACCACCCATATGAGGGTGTATTCCTGGATAACATCGGACTTGAAAATTGACATTTCATTATTTTTCAGTGTGAATAAGCTGTAGTTGGATAGTGCTGTAACTACCCTCCTGTCCTGCCCAGCAACACAGGTCAAAAGTGGGAGCTAATGCACCTCCATTTCTTCTCTCCTTAGAGCCTCTGTATTCACATCTTTTGGCAAACCAATATGATTTTAACATATTGTTCCAACTGCATTTGTTTTCTTTTGTATAAGGCAATGAATAATTATGAGGAGCTCTACCAATTATCCAAATATATATAGACCTATCCTGCAGATCAGGCTCCATCACGTGCATTACTATGGAGTTGTAACTTCAAATCTTTTCCCCCAGTATTATCAGACCCTATATGTAGTTATTGTAAAGATACCCCATTTTACTTTCCCATACATCCAAACCCTTTGTCAAATCTGGCCCCCTTTGTTCTGATGGACTGTTTCCAATCTGCGGGTCTTTCCAAGTATCAAGCTTTCATCAACCTTTCCACCAATGTAATTTTCTTTGAATTTTGAAATGTAATAAAAAACTGAACTGACTTGGTATTTAGCATTTACATTTTCTGTGTAGGTGAAATGAAGGAGCTGCATAATGGAAGTAAACATGTTATTTGACCTGTTATTTCCCAAAAAGTTGAATACTTAGCATGTCATCTGTAGACCAGTGCATGTTTAATGTAGGTTTATGAATAAACTCCACAATAAGACCTGAAGCTTCCTGGCAATGAATATGCTCAATTTCTTCTCGGGCTGCACGCCAGGTGAAAAGATGATTAGAAATCGACGTTTCGGGAGTGTGCATCTCTCCCATCATCAGGATATTTATTAAATGTTATAACCAGAAATTAAACACTGAATATAACACAAATATAAAAAAAAAAGATTGTATTCAGTAAATTAAATGCCAGGTCAGGAAAATTGACTGAAAACAGTCTTTTGTTCAGTAATGCGAATTTTGAGTGTTTTGTCTTTGTTCATATTTGTGTTATATCCATTGTTTCATTTGTGGTTATAACATTTAATAAATATCCTGATGATGGGAGAGATGCACACTCCCGAAACGTCGATTTCTAATCGTCTTTTCACCCTTTTTTTCAGGCTTGCTGCCTGAGAAGAAATTAAACATCCACAATATTTCTGAATTCTCCTCTTAGGCCCTAAATTGCCTTTAGAAGTAAGTCAGTAACTCTGACAGTAAATGAGACAGTTTAGAAGTTAGGTCTTCCTTTGCCCTACCTGCATAAATATTTGTTTCTGTTAACAATGAGAGACATAAAGTTGGCAGTATAAAAATTTGGAAAATGTTGGTTGGCAGCTATTCAGTAGTTAACCGAGTCTGTAGTTGCACACCAGAGCTATGCTCATGAAAATAATTATGTTTATTTGTGCTCAAGTTATTCTGACCACTCCACAAAGTTGATTCTTCACAAACCCCTGAAGAAAGTAGGTCATTTTCTTTCTCACTGCAACCTATATCAACACCATCCTCAAAATCTTAAAATTTCTCATCAATATCCAAATCACTGTCAAACAGCAAAAGGTGCTCCACATTTTCTTAACCCATACACTTCTTACACAAGCTAATTTATTTGCTACATTACTAGTTGAAGACACGATTAACACCAAAATTTAACAATTGTGAATATGCTATTCAATTAACTCCTGATAGCTAAAAGAAATCACTCTGAATCCCAAGTGAATGTAAATAACTGAGTGAACACAACAGCTGCATAAGACTACCATAAACTTTGGTTGTGAAATATTCAAAAAATTTACATAGTTTGCTTTCTTTGCAGCTTGTGTGTTACATAACATATACAATTTTATTGTTTGTATGGACACAAAAAAACATGACTCACACATTAGATGTGTTCAACACACAGAATGACCTTTACTACAGTGAAACAAAGTAGTGAAATGATACGTAGATGGATAGTGCCTTTAATGAGCTTTAAACCAGTTTTTGTTTTGTTAATTTAATACAAAAGATACAAATATGTATTTATGAAACAGTTTTACAGCATTTAAATGTCTTGCACTGTTTATTGGGTATCCATTCCCAGCCCATACAGGGTTTAAATAGTGATCGCTGAAGTAATTAAGTACCTATCTAATGATAGTAAGGTTCCATTTCAGTTTTACAGCAACAAACAGCTGAAAATTAAGTGATATAACTTCAAAGAAATGATAATTAGTTGCAATAATTACATGTCAAAGTTTTGCAGTAGTGGACTGTTTTGATTAATTGTATTTGAAGCCAAACCTAGATAGGATAGTTATTATCAAAGTATTGGAACATGAACAGTATACTCTTAAATCATGGGAAATCCTAAGCAGTAGGCTTCAATCTACACTCAAAACATCTGAATAGAAATGTAAACAGTAGCCAAGGATGACTATGGCAGGTATGGTTAGATGATGTCCACAAATGCCAACAAGTTGTATAAGTTATGATGGGGATTGATAGAGTCGACATGAATTCAATGCCATGGCTGGGATTTGAACCACGGATCAACTGGCCGTGGCATTGAAGTTTTCATGTTGACCATCAATCCAATACCTTAGCCTGTATATGGCTACTATGAAGAAATGATTAATTTCCACTAATTAACTTAAATAATATGATGGGGATTGTTACCTGGGATGTTACTGCCTAGGTGCAGTAATAGTTAAAATCCTTTTTGCACTGGCTTTAACACTTGAAAATTCTTTAGCCTACTCATGAGCCTGCTCTGGTCCTAGTAATCATTTTATTACAAAACTCTGAAGAAAGATCATAAAAACACACACAAACAGGCAGAAATGTTATATTTTTCAAATCTTTAATGTACATCAATTGCTTTACTGCTGCCTTTTATATTTACATATGACCCATAACTAAAATTTTGTCTGAGCAGTATATATATACACAAATCATATATTATGGATATTTAGGCACATGTACAGGGAGTAGAATTTGCACTTATTAAACCTTGCATTTATTTTCTTGACTTGCTTAAAGCACCGTATATGTTTTTCTTGAAAAGTGCAAGAAAACCCTTGCTCTGTTACATAACATGTACATAAATTAGAGAGACATTGCACTTCACTGTTCAAACAAATTTTAAAGGTATAACATATTCTACATTTCATCCAGCAAAAGACAAAACATTCCAAATATAGTTACATGTAAACAAAGTGAAAAATGTGCACAAAAGTATGTAAAGAAAAAAAATGCAAGTAAATTTCTTACCTTAGGAATGTTAACATTCCAAACTCATCCAACAAAATTATCACTCGAATATATATGTTGTATTAAAATAATGTGTTCTTCATTGTTTCAAAATAAATTGGCACCTGCTGATACAGCGTTCTTCCCAAATTAACAACAACAGTATAGAAAGCATCCCAGGCATTAAGGAATCTTTCAATGCCAAGCTGGACCATTGTGGAGGAGGTAACCTGGAGATATGCAGCTTTTGTACTATTCCACGCAACTAATAAATGTTGATGTGCAGAGTCTAGCACAGGCACAACAGAGGGATGAGAACTTATATGTACATAAGCACATTTTGCATAATCCCATGCATAAGTTATACTCGGCTGCACTCTATTAATTATGCCCACAACTTGCACAGGCATGATAGCTAAGATGGAATTCCACATATATACTGCTTTTTCTTGTATTTCCATGAATTTCTCCTTGTTCACCACATAGAGGAAACCAAATGATAGTAGCAGCCCAATTAACAAGGCTCTCAGCACTCTCATGAGTACATAAAACACTGAAAAAGATAAAAAAAACTTAAACATTAAATTTCATTTTATTGTATCTGAGTCAACAAGCTTGAGACAGTTATTCTAAATTAGCCCTATCAGAAATTGTTCACTGATATTTATTGAGGATTTGCATGTTAATGGTGTTAACTTGTTAAAATTGTGGAAGTGTTACTTTATTTTTAAAATTATAGTAAAACAAAGGTGTAAGAGTTACTAAGGATATTAATATAATGGGAAAATCATAAAAAGTTAAAATGCTATGAGAAAAAGTGACTTCCAAAACAAGCCAAAAAGGTGAATACAATGATTGTATCAGGAGAGTGAGACTAATGCACATAATATGGTGTTAAAAATTTATTTTATGAATGTATTTTAAATTAAAGAATTATCAACAGTGTTATTTTTATTAACCATATAAAAGCCATCAATCCTAGACCACAACTTGGGAACCAGTCAACTGCTCGCCGAGGAAATAAGTAAAAAGTGTGTGCACACATACACAACTGCCATCAAACTGTCATCACATCATGGTGCAACACAAATAAACACAAATAGATGTCATTAGCATTACCAATGATCAAAAGTTCTTGAAATACAGAATGCAGTATGTCAGTTATATACAAATTGACATTCTAAATCTGCATCAATTATCATTAACTGTTTTGATAGAATCAGTAACCACTAAACTCGGTGCCAATCAAGGGATTTGGCAATTGCTAACATATGGTGGAGAACTTTAAATAATTGGGAGAGGATGGATAGATCATAGCAATGAAAAGAAGGATCAATTGGAGCTTAAATATAATTTTGAGTCACACTAGTACTACATGCTCCATTTATTGCTAGTGTTCACCCAGTGTTCCTCCATTAAAGTCAACATTAGCTGAGGATGTTAGGAAGGTCGTAACGAAATGTGTTCCAGATAAACATTAGCAATATATGGAGCATGGAGTACTAGCTTGACTCAAAATATTAATTTTGTGTTTCATTGTATCATAGTCCATGCTCATTAAGAATAAAGCTTAATTGTTTCTTTAGCAATAGTAGATGCAAAAATGTTGCCAGTACTGTAACATGTGATTAAAATGTGTCTGACAGGTAAACCAGCAGTAACAAACTACATATACCTTCTACTTTATTACCATATAAACAATGTTTTCCTGTAGCCCAAGCTTGCAATGTTTGCATAATTCTATTTATATGGTTATTTGCCTTGTATTTATGTAACTGTGCCTATGTTATGAGCTTCGGCAATTGTGTTAAGACGTTTAATGAATATTTATCTAAGTCCAAAAATGTGACAAAGATAGCACCGCCAAATGAAAAAATAAGCATACCCATGAATTGAATAAAATTGTATTTGGTAAAGGTATCCAAATTAAAGGACAAGTGTAAGAAATAATATGCTATGCAATTATAATAAAACACTTATTTGCTGTAGTAATTTACACAAAGTTTTGGTAGTGTACTGATTACTAATAACTAGTGTCCAGATTTATATGTAATTGTTTTTTTCCTTAATATGTACATACTTAAAGTGTATATGCCAAATGTTATTTCAAATAAAAATAAATATTTTGTAAAAACAGATACATGAATAAATTTTTTTTCTATACATACATATTTTGGTACTCTTCAGATATTGTATAAATATTTCCGATAGTTTCTCTATAGATACATGTAGTTTGGTGCTTTCCTCCTCTATTTACAACACCAAACTTTATCCCATAACTTAGGACACTAGTACTACATTAATTATACCACATGATATCACCAATTCAATTGCATATGCATGCCAGGAAACATTAGAATTGTAATCTCAGAAACTATTTGTAGTTGGTTTATTAATACTCGTCACTTACTTGTTTATATTTATGAGACTGGTGATCAGCTCAACAGTTGTAATAGCTTAGTACACAAATAAATAAATAAATAAATAAAATAAAATATTTATGAGAGACTAGTTTCAAAGACATTCGCCTCCATTTTCAATCTCTTTCCAACTGGCATCTGTTGTCTGCTCTCTCTCTGGTGGTGGAACTATGAACTTCTTTGTCAAATTATCTACTGGTGGGATTTCAAAGTTCATTACGCGATCCTTATTTTTCCATATGAATATGTTCTCCCATGTTGTCAATTTATTTTGGTTTATCACTCCTTTTAATAATTTTGGATTTGGATCAACGTCATGGTTTTCATTCCAAAATGAAATGCTGCTGCTGACTTATCTTCTTGCTTCAATCTGATGTTTCTAAAGTGCTCTTTTGACCCTGGTTTTTAGATTTCTTTTAGTTTGACCTATGTAGCATTTTTCACAATTCTTACAACTTATCTGGTATATTCCGGATCTGATAACTGATGGGATTTCATCTTTTGTTTTTGAATTTAGCAATTTTAAAATTGAGTGTCTATTGAGTGAAATCCCATCAGTTAACAGATCTGGAATATACCAGATAAGCTGTAAGAATTGTGAAAAATGCTACATTGGTCAAACTAAAAGAAATCTAAAAACCAGAGTCAAAGAGCACTTTAGAAACATCAGATTGAACCAAGAAGATAAGTCAGCAGTAGCATTTCACTTTTGGAATGAAAACCATGACATTGATCCAAATCCAAAATTATTAAAAAGGACCGATAAACCAAAATAAATTGACAACATGGGAGAACATATTCATATGGAAAAATAAGGATCGCGTAATGAACTTTGAAATCCCACCAGTAGATAATTTGACAAAGAAGTTCATAGTTCCACCACCAGAGAGAGAGAGAGAGAGAGAGAGAGAGAGAGAGAGAGAGAGAGAGAGAGAGAGAGAGCAGACAACAACAGATGCCAGCTGGAAGGAGATTGAAAATGGAGGCGAATGCCTTTGAAACTAGTCTCTCATAAATATAAACAAGTGACGAGTATTAATAAACCAACTACAAATAGTTTCTGAGATTAATTTTGACGTCACTGTTACTAAATTCCTCCAAACACATATAACATTAGAATTGTACTTCAACTGTACATGGTTATTAAACCTGGCTAAGCAATGACATAATATATACAAATATAATAATTCGTAACTTAAAAAACTTCACTTATCTTGTAAGAAATGACCATTTTTCTCACATCAATTAACTAAACAATATAGATATATATTAAATATATTAAATGCAGCACAGAAAAATAATTTTAATCCAAATTCAACCAGAAAAATTATCAATCTGGATTATCAGCAAGTGAAATTGAAACATAGCTATTCTTCAAAAGACAGATAAAAATTGGAAATACAAAAGATTTACTTTGCATGCTTGGATAGTTCCTTTGAACATATATTTAAAGATTATGACATCAAACTGACACCACAAAGATTTCACTCAAGAAGTCCCCCCAGGAACCTCCTATAGTAAGTACGGAATTGGCGATACTGGGCTCCCGAGCCAAATGCCTCGATTCGGTGCCTCTGAATGGTGAAAGGGCTTATGCCAAATGCCCAAACAACTTCGGTCCACATCTGTGTTTGACCCATAGACATTTACCTCCCTGAACACAAGTCTGATGGATATCTACCGCAGAGGAGTGCAAGAGGTAACTAATCCTTGTTTCACGTAAGCTTGCCCAGTATCTCTTACCGGTCACATGACCTAATCACCTCTCATTGGCTGCTGTTGTGGTAAAGACTGTCGTGCGGCAAAAATTAGTTCGTTATTTAACATGGTGATATATCTGTATATAACTATATGTGTTGGAAGAGAATTGTCAAATTTATATTTTCGTAACTATTTTAATTAAATATATTACGCAACACAGTTGATTTATCTGAAATGCATGTTAATTCTTAAACGAAGTAAAGAGGAGGTTCCTTTGTTCTCAAGCATATGACACGATAGCACGTGCTTCAGCGGTACATATTTGTTTATATGACTTTTATCACTGACCTTGTTTTGAAATGGATTAGTCATATATCGGCATTCGAAGGTTGTTGTGCCTAGTGCGAAAGCTAAATTATTTTATTGATCGTTTATTGCGCGTGTACTTATATGAATAATGGCAGAGTCTACCGCCAGTTTTTCGCTGAAGTATCGCAAGGGTAAATCATTACAAATAGGTGAAAAAAGAATTGTGGTGCATGTGTTTAATGCACTCACAGAGAAAAATCTGTCTTTGTCAGTGAGAGAAGTCGAACAGCTGTGCTCTGAAGTTACAGGTGTGAGTGTTAGATCCGTAGGAACATCGCGATGTGAAATTGAGAAAATAGGAAAACTTACCACTACTGGCAAAAGCAGGAATAAACAAAAGTGGGTGCTCGGAGAAAATACGTGAAAAGTGCTGTGCGTCATCATGTGTATAGTTTTTACTTTAGAAACGAACTCCCTCATGTAAATAAAATTTCGTCTGCTGTAAATGAGGAAGCAGATTCACCAAATTTCAGCAGATTGCTTATACAGCTGGGGTTTGTGAATGAAAAAAGAGGCAAGAAAAATGTGCTAAAAACAGAGGCGATATTGCTATGTGGCGAAGATGTTATTTAAGGACAGTCAGACTGTACCGAGATACAAGTCGCAAAATATACTTGGGAGAATGAAGAACACACGAAAAGTAAGGTATGGCGTGACACGACTTTTAAGACTGAAAGACAAGCAGTTTTGCAAGGTATGTGTGAAGGTTTTAAAAATCCCAGTGGAAAAGGCCGAAAACCTTTCATTATAAACTTGTTTCAGTTACATTGCTCAGTCATTTAGTTTCAACTTGCTCATTTCATTATAAACTTGTATTTTTGCATGCCTTCATATCCTTATTTGTATGATTTTATTTATCATCCCGGCAGTTATTATGACGTTTACTGCAGGTTTAAATGTGACGGGAAGGCACCGCCTATGGCCTATGGTGCGAAAGCATTAGCCAATTAGGATGAGGGGGAAGGTAGTTGAACGCGGGGCAAGGTTATATGAAACAGAGTATAGGTAATGCATAAGTCTCAGCCCCTGGTTATCATGTAGGACTGTATCTGCTGATAAAGGTTAGTCCCGGGGAGGGGCCATTACATGAGCTGATTCACTCCTGAATGTAATTATTATGTGTTTCAAATGGAAAGGTGTTTGTCCATGGGCCTACTAGGTGAGAAACCAATTGGGAGACCTGCAGTGTTGTATTGCATTCCCACTAAGTGGTGTGTGAGGAGCGCCAACCTAATCAATCTGTATGAAATACTATTCGCGCTAAGACAAAAATTCAGATTTTGCCAAAACTGATCCATGTGGAAGGTAGAGTAATGTATCTAACATAACCATGAAAACTCCATATTGTTAGGTCAAATAGTTTTTCTAATACAAATAAATAAAGCACTATTACCTGTATTATAAAAATACATTGAGATGTAAGCACTGTAATGAATATCATTATTGGTTGGCATGTATGCATGTACGTATATTTGTAATTACTCAGAACTGAAACGTAAATGTTTGACATGATGTGATAAAAGAATTACTTTGAATAAGCCAATTCGAGCGAGAGGAAACAAACTTCCTGCTGCCCTGGCAGAACGAGTCTGGTCATATTATATCTTTGTTTATGAATGGTTCGTAATCTCTACTTACTCTAGAGAGTTCAAAGTGGTTGGTGTGTATTACTCAGAACTGAAATTTAAACTACTGACATGACGTGATAAAAGAATTACTGTGAATAAGTCAAGGTGTTAAATTCAATAAAGAGCAAACCAAGATCACAGCCAAAGCAACAGACACCAGCACGAACAACAGTGAGCACGCCTACCAAGTCCAGTCCTAAGAAGAACTTTCAGCCAACTCACCACCAAGAGCATCTACTTTAAGAATGACATATGAACTAAAAATATATAATGCATCACCAAGGAAATTCAAGAACTCATATGAAAGAACTGACTTTCTCAGGGAAAATAATAAGACCAGTAAAAAACAGCTAGCCAGCATAAAAGTCTGCAACCATCTCCTCCGAGATCATCTTCTGAACAATCATCTGGAGAGGACTCAGGTCGGCAACTATCATCTTCATCAATTGCAGTTTCCAGTTAAATTTATAAAGTTATAAATTTCCTCCAGAGAGGATATGGAGCAGAAAGGTCCTGCCCTCACTGCCAGCATGCGAGTGAAAAAAAGCGGGATAAATCTGCTGAAAAGAGTGCTAGTCCAACACAAAAAAAAAAAAAAAAAAAAAGGGGGGGGGAGGGCAAACTGATCCGACCATCACTTAGCAGATGGTTTCTTTATAGAATTTAATAAAAACGTTTTTTTGGTTTTGGTCTTTTGGTGTTTTATTTATTATTTATAGTTTTTCATTGTTTTTTTTCTTAATTGTGCATCTTTACTTTATTTGCCAATTTATTTTGATTTTTGTAATTTATAGTTAAATTTATCTGTGACTATTGCCATGATTTAGTTTTTGAAAGGGCACTGATGAGCAAGTATCGAGCACCCTTGTATGTAATTAGTATTATTAATGATAATGATGATAATAATAGTAATAATAATAATAATAATAATAATAATAATAATAATAATAATAATAATAATAATAATAATAATAATAACAACAACAACAACAACTCAAGAAGCTGTTACATAATCACTTAAAAAATATAACAGCCCAGAACCAAAATCAGGCATACATAGGATAGATTGTGACAAATTTTATACTGGATTGACAAAAAGGAATTTAAAAACTAGACATACAGAACACCAAAGGAACAAAATATACAAACAGAAAAATCAGCAGTTGCTTTTCATATCTGGAATGATAACACCACAGTGGAGATCAAATTACTGAAACCATTAATGACAAATCTTGAATTTATAACGTAGGAGAAGATTTTTATTGTAAAAAATATTCCACATATTTTAAATTTTGATATGCTGTCAGTGAGTGGTTTAATGAACTTAATCAGAAAATTTTCCAAAAGAGGAAGCCAATTACAAGAGATCTACAGAACTCATAGTGGTCAGTCGCCATTCAGCTAAGGATGGGTCTGTACTGGTCCTGAAAATTTTCCTGTCTTTAATGAGGTGAGTGAAGTTTTAATAAAGTATGACACAATACATCTTTTAATATGTAATTAGCTTTACTTTTAACAACGCTTTTATTCATTACTATTTCAATGTATTTTCAACTTTTTAATGTTCTTATCCCCATGCTAAAACTAAAACTTGTACTTATGTTGACATCTTTCTATGACGAAGGGATAAAAAGAATGGTTTCCCTTTATCACTGCTCCTTAGCAGAAACTATGTATGGATATAGTTTTAAAGTTTGCACAATTCCATGAAAATAAAATATTTTAAAATTTATGATGTTTATTTTTCAAAAGGTATTATATATATATTTTAAAAACGTGCTTCATAATAATTTCATTAACTTAAGAAATATTCTTGCTCAAGAATAGATTGGCTAACCTACCTATATAACCCTTTCCTCGTTTTGCTACCACAGCCTTCTTCTCCATCTCCACTGGTTCAATTCTTTTGTTATACGCTGCAGCAGCTGTAGCAGAGACTGTACAATTTCCCATCCCATTCTCCGCTTTGATTTGACTCTGTATATTTCCTGCAGATTTTGTTGCCTTTTTCTTTTTGCTGTTCTTACTTTTACTCTGCTGTTGCCGCTGCTGTTCTTTCTTCTGCAGCTCAGCTTGCTCTGCAATTTCATTAAAAGAAACTTTGTTTAGCAGATGAAAAATTACCAATTTTGAACTACTAAAGTTTAGAAAAATGTTCTAATACAGTAAACCCTCCGCTTTTCAAATTAATTTGGATAAAATATTCTCTAGACTAGCAAGAGATAATGGAGAAAAAAATACAGCAATATTAATAATTTTGTATAAAAAAAAATCTTTCATAGAACAAATCGCAGCAAAATCTCAGAAGTGAAAACCTCTTGAATAAAAAGAGAATACTTTCTATTTAATCTTTTTATTTAATTTCTTGATGAATTTTATAATTATAGATTAGCATTTATAACTGTTGCACTGGGAAACTTTACTGACTTACAAAAATCTCACAATGTAGACTCGAGTATCCACCCTCTTTCTTATCCAAATGAGAAGCCAAGGTTGCTAAGGAAAACATTTGTTTATTTTTACTATCTCTACTAAATATAACAAGTAGGAGAACCATCTGTGAAAAGCTAACTCAAAAAGAGAAAGTTGATTAAATAACTTAAGTGTGTGTATTTAATGCTCAGAATTTGATAATAAAATCATTTTTCTTCTTGCTTTCCAATATTTGGAGACTAGATCTTCTTGATTTTGGAGAGTTTCACATAATAATAACTCAATAACTTATATGTTTAAGTCAACAATTTCTTGATAATGCCTTCCAGCAAAAGCGAAACACACTGAAAGAAAATTTGGGTATGTGAAGTACAGAGTGTCTCAGTTGACTCATAGTATAATTTTAATTAAGTATTTAAGTTCGGCATTTTTTGAGTAAATCATTTTAGGCATTTTTTATTTGTTTGAATTTTTCAATAATTTTACTTTTCTCAAATGGGAAGTCATTTTTGTTGTTGTTCCTTTATGCCTTTAACTGCAGTGGTCATATCGGTGGTCGTTCTCCTTTGGAACATATTGATGGTGTAACTCGTAATCGTTGGGTTGTATCACTAGATCACATGCACATTCACACTCATTCATACTTCCAGACTCTGGAGAAGTTGAGGAATTATCTTGGTTGGAGAAAAGTCCCCACCCCCAGCTGGGAATCAAACCGGGACCCCTAGCACGGCAGGCAGGTGCTCTACCGACTGAGCTACAGGGCCAGTATGTTTTTTTCTTGGTCAAGCAAAGAGAACAATTTCATACCCACCACATACTAACCAGCTTTTAAAAGATTTGACTCACTTAAAGGTTAATCTATACCCATACTCCCTTGCACCTACAAGGAAGTATAGTGTTAGACATTTCTGCAAAAGTTTATCTTAACATCAAATAGAAGAATAACAGACTACAAATTATTTTATGGAGAAGAATAATGGTTTGTAGGAGATTAGAGAAAGGTGGGCGAGTGAAACACATAAGATATTTTCCTTTGCTTTCTTTTTCTTAATTGTTAAAATTACCTAGCTGGTTGCGCTTTTCTTCCAAACGACGTTTGCGTTCCTCTTCCACTACTACTTGCATTGACTGTAAAAAGTTAACCACCTTGCGAGCACACTGTTGACATTGTTGTGCATCCAAACATGGTCCAGCTACTTCTGCCAATTTGGGTATTAAAGTATTATTTTTAAGATCTAGCCATCGAAGAGCTTTCAGGTTGCCAAAGCTTAGTGGTAAATGGGTGATCTATAACAATAAATGAAATTTATGGGATGGCATTATTATGCACAGGAGAATAAGTACAATTAAAGAGTTTAGTTTGTTTTTCTAAGAGCAGTAATTATAACGTGTATCTCAAGAGTGAACATCAGCTTATATAAGTTAAACAATCTGAAAGATTGGGACATACAGAGAAGTTGTAAAACCTGAAAGTAAGAGTGAGCTTTACAAATAGGTGAAAAACTCAAGTTCATACCTGGTTGCTATACAGATCTAAGTGACGCAGATTTACTAACTCTCCAATGTTGTCTGGCAGTTCAGTCAGAAGATTTTTACTCAGATCTAGCTTCACCAAATGCTTTAGTGATGGTGCAAAGTTTTTCTGTAAGATAATTTTTTATTTTATTTCTTAAATGACCAATGATCTCCATGCAATTTAACTCAGAATATTGAAATTACAAGATGGATTAATTAAATTTCAATGCTATATCTATTTATTATATTTACAGCTCTAATGGGTTTTACAAGTTAAAAATAGATAGTCAACATGAAAAATTCAATGCCATGGCCAGGATTTGAACCACGGATGTCCTGGTTTCCGTGCAGTTGCTCTTAACCTTTGAGCTACCATGGCCAACATGCCATCTGACATTAAATTCTCCATTTGACTCATATTTCCCCGGTAGACCACTAGGGGCTCTCGCATCCGAGATACACCGTTTGTGGCGACTTACTATCGTAAGTACTTAAGTCCCAGGCTTCATCATTTAACTCTTATTATTTTAGTTAATTGATGGAAACTAATCATTTCTCCACACTAGTCGTATATAGGCTAAGGTTTTTAATAGATAGAGTCAACATGAAAAATTCAATGCCATGGCCGGGATTTGAACCACGGATCTCTTGGTTTCCGTCCAGTTGCTCTTAACCTTTGAGCCACCGCCCTGACATTAAATTCTCCATTTGACTCATATTTCCCCGGTAGACCATTAGGGGCTCTCGCATCCGAGATACACCATTTGTGGCGACTTGATAGTAACTAGAAATAAAAATTAATTTAGAGTGTACAAGAAGCAGAAATATAATTTCCATATGAGTATCATGCATCTTAGGGAGGACATTTAGTAAAATTACTATCAAAACTATAACAAACAGAATTAATTTTCTAGTTTACTTACAGATGTATCTTAACAGAATTATTAAAGAATGTAAAGGCTAGATGCATTTTAGCCCTAATTTAACATTTATTACTGTGATTTAACTAACACAATTTATATTTCACATAAAAGCTGTGTACAGATTCATACTTACTCCAAGAGATTTTAACCTATTGTTTGACAGATCTAATGTTGTTCCTTTTTTAATCTGGGCCTGCAAAAACAATAGGTAAATCACTCACTCAGCATTATTTGCCACATGTACAGTACTGCACCTAAATATTGGTTATAAATAAAATAAATTGTACAAGGGCTGTTCAATAAAGAATGATCATAATTTTTTTATGGTCATAATTTTTCGCACTAAAATTCAATCTTATTATATTCTGTTAGCTTAATGTGAAACAAACATGCAGTAGTAGTTTCATTGTTGGTACTCCTGACCCGCCTGTGAGAACCCGGCAAATTCAGACAGATGTCATGACAGATGTCATGTCAGCATTGCCTACCGCTGCAATGGAGGTAACACGTGAGGAACAATATGCAGCTTTGAAATTCTGCTTCCGTCTCAACAGATCTTCAGTTGAGGCCTATACAATGTTACAGGAGGGGAGAGTCTGTTCTTCCCTACAGCACAGCTCAAAGGTGGTTTAAAATGTTTAAAGAGGGGAGACAATCAATTTCAAAGGAAGGTGGACCCGGTGCTCCAGTTCCTGCTCTTATGGAAGAGAACATCAACACTGCTGCTGCCATTGTGAGAGAGATTCGACGAATCACCTTAAGATCACTTTCTGAAATACTGAACATTTCAGTGGGTGCCACCAGCACGTTGGTGACAGAAACATTACACATGAGACGTGTTTGTGTGCGATGGGTTCCAAGACTGTTGATTCCTGAACAAAAGGACATTCGCATGCAGGTCTGCATGCAGTTGAAGTTGATGTTAGAGGAAGATCCGGAGTTTCTTTCAAACTTTCAAACAGAAAGTTTCTTTCACTGCTGATGAAACTTGGCTACATCATTTTGATCCTGAGAGCAAACAGCAAAGCTCAGTGTGGAAATCTCCTTCATCACCAACCCCCTAAAAAGCAAAAGTGGTTGCTTCTGCTGGGAAAGTTATGGTCATCCAATTCTTTGATATTCATGGAATGGTTTATTAGCATGTTGTACCTGCACACACATCAGTAACTGGACAATACTACAGGGATGTCCTGAAAACATTGCGGTCCATATCAGGTGAAAAAAAAAAGGACATTTCCGTGAAGCAGGCTGGATGCTGCACCACGAAAATGCATGGCCGCATATTGTAAATGTTTTTGCTGAATATCTTGCAAAAATTAACGTGAAGTGCATCCCCCACCCTCCGCATAGTCTGGATTTAGCTCCATGAGACTGTTTTCTATTCCCTAACTTGAAGAAATGCGTTTGTGGGAAGCATTATCCATCATCAGAAGCAGTGGTGCAGGCTGCAGAGGCGATTTTGAAGGATCTCTCATAAAACGGTTTCCAGCATGTCTTTGAAGACTGGCAGAAATGCTGGGACAAGTGCATCGCATCCAGGAGAGACTATTTTGAGAAGGACCATCAAAATTATGAGGATGGGTCAAGGTTCGTTGTCAAAAAAGAATTGTGATCATTCTTTATTGAACAGCCCTCGTATATCTGAAAGGGAATATGTGGTAGGATTTTTGTTAGTAGCATTACATTTTAATTTTCATTGAAAAAGTACAATCAATCAATCAATCACATGTATGAGTGCATGAATGAAGCATGTATTTTTTTCTCTCTTTATTTTCAACTAACAGCATCCTCCATGATATTTGCAATATTACATGCCTTAAAACACATTCTGGTTTATATTTCAATGCTATCTGTATTTACACATTAGACTTTTTCCTAAAATCAATAACATATTACTTTGAATCAGTATTTTCTATATATTTAATTCCATTTTCTTACGCTATTTCTAATTCTATTGTGTATAATGTAATACATTACATGTTTTCTACTTTATTTATGCATGGTTATCTACTGAGCTATATCTACAATCCTTAACTTTAATTATAGTTTATCAACTATTACTTGTAAAAAGCTTTCAGGTATCTGTTTATTAACTGTCATTTTGTGGCTGGCCATACATCCCCTTTTTTCTTTATTTCATTTATTAACTCTGTTCTTTGTCTTCATATGCTGTGGCATTCGTAAATGAGATGGTTTACTTTCTGTTGTGCTCTGTTGCAGGACATGTTGGATTTTCTTCAATATGAAAACTGTGTAAACATAATTTTGTTGGGAAGAACGATATAGTTGTTGCTCCTTTATGTGTATATGTGTATTTTTTTTAAATTTTATTTTATTAATACTAAATGCATTCTTTTACTATTTATAATATGGGCAACTGATATACAATTTTAACTTTCAGATCTTTCAAAATTTATTTTATTAATAAGTTTCCTAAATATGGGTAAGTAATGTTTCATTAAATCATGATTTGATGCTGCCCACTGATTACTGTAAAATGTTTTTTGTTAATATTTGTCTTTCACTATTCAGGAGAGTACAGTCATATATTAAATGATTCACTGTTTAATTTGGTTTTTCTCACTTGCCAACTGCACTTTCACAATATTAAACATTTTGAAGTATTCCCTTGCCTTACCATGTCGTATGCCATACGTTTGGAGATGGAATAGTGCCACATCACCACCAAGCTTTCCTTGCATTGAAATGGCTTTTAGACCAAGTGAGATTTCTAAACTCACATTGCGCAAAAAAAGATGTCTTTGCATCGGAGAAGGCTTTATAGCCTAATCTTGAAATGGAAGAAGTAGTGAAATGCTATTGCTGACTTGTCTTCCTGTTTCAATTTAATGTCATTCCTACTTTCTTGACTCAGGTTTTCAGGTTTCTTTTAGCTTGTTTTATGTAGGTGGATGGTTATAAGGGCGCACAACTGTGCGGTCATCAGCGCCCATAAAACTAAAAACTAAAACTAGTTAAAAACTACTAAAAACTCTCATCCTAAATAAAACACAACAGCACACACGCACGCGCACACACACACATAGCTATGTCTAGGTCTAAAAAGTTAAAAGGTGTAAAACTCTGCTGAATAACTTCTAAAATTAATCATTGAAACCAATTTAAAAACCTTGGCCACCGCGTTCTGGTCATCCACTAGAACCTCTGCCAAGCTGGCCCACAGCTGTAGAGACTGGCGAACACGTGCCAGGTTAAAACATTCTAAAAGAACATGGCAGACCGAAAGTGCGCCACCACAAACTGGACAGACAGGAGCAGGGCTTCTTATTAAAATATGGCTATGGCTAAAATGGCAACGGCCAATGTGCAACCGAGCAAGTATCACTTCCTCTCAACATGAGGCACGAGAGGAAGTCACCCAGGGAATCGGAAGCTCCTTCACCACTCGGAGTTTGTTTCCACAGAGAGCAGACCACTCATCGCGCCAGCACAAGAGTACCTCTCTCCGCTGAACGAGCCGAAATTCTTCCGAGTTCACAAATGGGATGTTTACTCTGGGTCGTGTAGTAGCCACCTTAGTGCCGAATCTGCTAGTTCATTCCCTGTCAGGCCCGTGTGGCCAGGAACCCATCCACATACCACGCTAACACCAGAGGCGTGCAAAACGTGGAGGGAATCCTGTATACGTTGCACAATAGGATGAGGGCTGTATAACTGATGAAGGCTTTGAAGGGCACTAAGGGAATCAGTAAAAATTAGGCAGTCATCCAGCTTCCATCGATGTACAAATAAAATTACTCGGTATATAGCATACAGCTTGGCACTAAAAGTGGAGATGCTGCTAAGGAAACCGAATGTAGAGAGTTCGGTTTGATAGACATGATCCATGTAGAATTTTTCTCAATGCTTACAATTTATTTGACTTATTCTGGATCTACTGATTGGTGGGATTTCATCTTTTGTTTTTGACTTAAACAATTTTATTACCAAGTATCTACTTTTAGGTGACAAAATGATATAGTGTTCTCTAAAGAACTTTTTGAATTTATTAAATGTTTTTGGGTGGTAAATGAATCCACTGAATATGCTTGTTGCTTTCAGTTTTCCTTGCTGAGTGTGTTTGCTTGCTTCCTTCTTCTGCTATAGCTTTTTTGTTCCTTATATCAACTACCATATTTATGCAAATCTAATGTACACATTTGGGAGGCCTGGGTTCAATTCCTGTGGGCAACCTACCTGACTCATTATTAAATTTTAGATGAGTCGTATTTTTTACAGTTAAATCTCGATATACCTGACTCATGTTTTTTTTTTTTTTTTTTTTTTTTTTTTTTTTTTTTTTTTTTTTGCTAGGGCTTTCCTGGGTCGCCACGCAAATGCTGGGTATAATAATTACATACCCCAAATTTCCTGTCCCTCCATTTTATCTCCAATAGTATTTCACATCATCTCTCACCCAGCAGTCTCTGTCAAGATAGAAGTGGCAGTGGGTGTATCAGTGCCTTGGGTTGACCACCCTATGTCTCCTCTTGCCTCATTCTTCCTCCTGGAGTTGCCTCACTTGAGGCTTAGGTACAATAAACCACAAGTTTCAGTGCTGAATCTCTTCAGTAGTAATTCTAAACCTAATGGGACATATTAAATCTCACAACTCTTAAGTTTATATTATTAAATTTCCTTATATGCATCATACATCCATTCGTAATCAACACTGTCATCCTCAAGTTGCCTAACTTCCTTAGAAATTACTTTCTTGGAAGTGTTGAAAACAGTGTTGTTATGATAAATTAACTTTAAAGAGAGTCGATTAAAGACACTAGACAACACTTACTTTTAAATTTTTCCGGAACTAGTTTCAGAGGCTTTGCCTCTATCATCGGCCGGCTCTCGACTTTAATGAGTCGAGAGCCGGCCGATGATAGAGGCAAAGCCTCTGAAACTAGTTCCGGAAAAATTTAAAAGTAAGTGTTGTCTAGTGTCTTTAATCGACTCTCTTTAAAGTTAATTCCTTAGAAATGTTTATTTTAATATCAGGTAAACTTCAAATTACCCTTGGGGCTTCAGCCAGATCATTAATAGCTACAGGCCTGAGAGCAATTGGAGGTATTTGCTAAGAAAATTAAAGATCTTATCTTACAGAAGTACCTTCCAAGCTCATTTATGTTTTTCTGATTTTAAATTCAAAATGCTTCTACGTCATAATTCATTTGGTAATCTCTCCCACTTTTGTATTTCATATCCCTCTAACATTTAATTGTTTACATTCCAGAACGGAATGCCCAGGTTATTGGTTTCTTCACACACTGGAAATTTTTCATAAGATACATTACCCTTATCCCATTTAGGCAAGCGATTCCTGTTCTGAACCATGCCAGTCCTTCCATGCCTACTTCATAAATTCCGAAATATTTGTCTTCCCTATTATTCTTTGATGTTCTATATAGTTTCAAAGATCTTTATTACTATTATAAGCCCTCAAGTTCCTATTTTTCAATATCCTCTACTTTTGTTTTTATATCTTTCCAGAATCCACTTGCCATTAATTACTTAGCAAATCATATTGATTCCATGCCAAATTTCTGTAGAATATTTTGATTTTATGTATCCAAGTCTCTTTTCCATTGTTGCTGGCTGTCTGAGTTACTCAGCTGCTTAGGTGCTAAGCTACTGATCCCAAGATTGTGGGTTCAAACATGCCCAGATGATGGTTTTTAACCTAATTTACTGGCATGATAAAGAACTTCTGTGGGAAAAAAATTCTGGCACACCAGAGCCATCTTATGATCCTGACAACTGAAAGCATCATTAGAAAACATTTTTTTAATTTAGTTTACTGTTGGTTGTGCTGCCAATTACTGATATTATGTAGCTCCCATATACTAAACCAATATTTCAATACTTTTTCCATCATCTACAGCCTAAGACAAGGCTACAAAATAATCTATTATCACATTTAATGCTTCCTATGCATAATGTTCCCAAATTTCTATACTGTACATTACTCTCTCTACTACTGCACCATTTTAATTGCATTATTTGTTATTTTATTTCCACACAATCTATTCTGCTTACAGAAACTTTTCCTTCTGCTAATGCTTTCCTTTTTCAATCTACTTTTCCATTAATATACTATGACAGATGCAAAATTTAATGGCAGCTGAATGTTGACCACTAGTAGTGAAGCGCAACGTAGCCATATGTTAAAGGGCGGGGGGAAGCTATATGCAGTAACAAGACGAAATGAAAACACTTTATAGGGTATTACAGTAGCTGTTAAGTAAACAAACTTGGTGTGCATGCTAATTTAATAAGTAATCTGAAAATCATACCTTAAAATGGTAACAAATATGTGCACAAGCCAAACGGAAAATTTCTTATGGCACAGCTGTTGTATCTGCCTCATCATTGTATTCGTCTTCATCCTCGCTTTTCACCATGCCTGAATCATCGCTATCTTTCTCTAAGGTGATGATAATTGACTGCAGTATTTCTTCGCATTTTAAAGAAAAAATATAAACTGTAAATTATACCCCTGCTTTGGTAATGCAACACTTCCCGTTTATGTATTACTGGTTTACTTTTACTGTTCGCACCTTGTTCACTGTGACATTTTGACTAATCCAGCAAAGAATGTTAAACACCAATAAAACAATTCCACACAATCAGTATAATTGAATTAGAGGAACTGAAATTACCACCGTTAACATGAAAGCAGAAATCCGAACTGAAGCTGTAATAGCTTGAAACTTTCAATTCCTTATCCTAGCTATGTGGTTCTGTTATCTTTGTGAAGTCACAAGCTGATACAATAAACAAAACAGTAGGTAGATAACGAAAGGATTTGGACATATGAGAAAGCATCTTAACAGAGCCCCTGTTAAAAGACGAATTTGATGTGCATTCATATCTCTGCAAGCAGTTAACGTAGGAAATTAGTTTGTAGACTGGTCGCTTCAAAATAAAATGCTCTTCATGGTCAGGTTATTCAGTTTCCTGTTTGCGAAAATTAATTTTGTGGGCACAAATGATATTCAATCACCAGCTTTACAGCACAACTTCACAGTCTGTTTAACTATACAGCACCAAAAAGCATGGTAAGCATCTGATTGGATGTTGTGTTGACCAGCACCTCCTGCCACCCACAATTAAATTTTGCATCTGCGTTAACTCCAATTCAATCAATGGTCTTCAGAACCAAATTCCTGAGCCTTCTAGCCACCCTTTTACCTGTCTAAGTTTGCAATCTTTCTTCATTATAACATTGGATTCAATTTTATTTATTTTAAGACCTCATTCTCTGTTGTTTCTAGTGATCGTTTTAATTCTACACTTACTATAGAAACTGTAACTACAATATCTGCAAAAAACAAACTTGATAATGCCAGCTGGAAAGGGATACATGGTATCTCTTATTTATGGTTGGCAAATGTATACTACTGGTTTATATCTTCCAATATACCAATAAATAAATTAAACAGCACTGAACTTACTTTACAACCCTGACTAAGACCAACATAACAAATAATCCATAAGCTTAAGTTTGAAGGCTGAAAGGAAACTTAATGGAAACATGGCTTAGAGTAGTGTATCTTACTATTTCTTTTACAGGAACTTCTTCCAGTTGCAGCATACTGAGATCCAGAGTAGTATCCTCCAGCTTCTCACGTACATTCATTTTTGAACTAGGCATTATGATAAAGAACCTGTAAAAGGGGCACTTACTTAGTACAATTTTATTAAACTAATAACTTAAAGAAATTGAAATAATTATTAAAAACTACATTAGAACTACATTACTATGTTCAATGGCCATAGCATAAGCATGTAATAAGCATCACAGTATTCCTCATTATATGCATTATAATTGGAGAAACTTTCATTTTTATACTAACGCACACAAGGTACTTTTCTTTTTGGGAGGGGAGGGACTTACTTAATGTTCTAACATCTTTTAACCTGGAGGTCATATTCAAAGGATGAATGATGAAATGGATGAAATGATGCTTGAACACGCCCAAGGTCCCTGAGTTAGAGTTATTTGGCATTCGTCTTTGCAGCATGCAGGAAAACCCCAGAACCCTGTTGGGTAACTCACCCTTATTGAGGTTTGAACTGTGAAGCAGACACACAATCCATACAACAAAGAGACGAGCTTATATTGAGCTATAAAATGAAAGGCAAACATAAGCTTACTTTTTATACAAAAATATTGATTATTTGCTGAATTGTATGCTTATATTATGCACAATAATTCTGTTACAGTCAAATAATTGCTATCAAATGATATAATGCCAGGACAGCATTTAAGTTCTTTTGACGCAGGTTTACCACTCCATTTGTTTCACATACACCTATTTTGCTCTGCAGATTCAAGTCAGCTCAGAATTCCAAGAAAAACTAATTTACAGAGTTGACAGAAAATTTTATTTCTGAGTGTTAAATTCCTTCCTTGTGCACAAAAAAAAGTTCAGGTATTGAATACGAATTTTCATGTTAATACAGGTTGAGCCATGCTACCATTTCCTAAGAAATGACGGGCAGGCACATTTAGTTTTTGGAAATGGACAAACATACCATTAGTTTCAGGGGAGCTTTGAGTAACCAAAACTTTAGTTAGGATTGAGATGGAGAGGTGAAGTTCAGTTTCTGAAAATATAGACTTTGAATGAAAAAGCTGTTTGCTTCAGTTATGAGACAGCGTAATTATTGGAAAGGCGGACTGTGAGTGGTATATCATTAACCTTATATGTGAGATGGGGAGGCAGGTTCAGTTCCTAGAAATGTGGACTTTGATATCATTAACATCATGTATGAGGTAGGAAGGGTAGGAAGGCATGCCAAGTTGCTGAAAATATGATCTTTGAGTGACAATGTCATTAGCAGTTTCTAATTTCCAGCAAAGATTATATTTGTATTTTGTTTTCTACTGATCTCAGCAATGTACAAAATAGTAACAAACAACTGATAGTGTCCATCTATAAGGGAAATCAATGATATCGATCTAACACAAACTGTGTGTAGGAAAACTTCTGAAAAGCAGAATCAGAACTAAAAAGTTCAGTACCACAGCCTGGATTTGAACCATGTGCGGCTGCTCTCCAACGACCTATCATGCGAACATGCCAGTATGACATTAAATTCCCCAACAGATTCACATTTACACAGTAGATCACAAAGAAATTTCAAATTCAAAATCATAACCTAATGGCAACTTACAATTCGTAAGTACTTAAGTCCTGGGCTTTTTAAAGTTTCATTGTTTCAATTTATAAGGGCAATCAATAATACTGACTGTTCTAACATATGCAAACCGTGTGTAGGTAAACTTTCGAAAGGTAGAACCAGAACTGAAAAAATTCAATCCCATAGCCGGATTTGAACCACAAATCATCTGTTCTACACATGCCTGCCTTATCACTGAGCTATCAACATGAAAACACATTGAGCACCAAAATGTTTAAGACAGAAAGCAGCAGATGGACTGATCAAGGAATGAAGTAATTCCCAGGACCTCTCTATAGGATAATAAACTGTTAGAACAGCAGTAATTAAATGGGCAAAACCTAAAAAGTTGAGGGAATAACTTATCTGGTTTAACTGGGGGTATGTCTTGCAAAACCTTCAGACAGGATCTTGATCATGGATCTCCTGGGGAAAAATAAAAACTGCTTAATTCTAAACCTTACTAAAGAACTGAATTTGGTGCTGAAGATCTAAATACTAAAGGAGCATTTAAAAATTCCTTGCCATTTAAATCCTTGTATACTATAATCTAATGACCTTTCTGTGAATACCACAAAGTATTATTAGCTGTGTACTATTTTTTGGTTGGTTAGGCATGCCTATATGCTTTTTTCCACAGAGCAATAATTGAAAACACTTATGAACATGTGATGCAAGAGATGTGATAAGGTTTCTAAGTCCAAAGGTTGTCCAATGAGCATGGGCAAACAGACTGAAATAACCAATGACTACTAGCCCTTGCAAAACAACAAACATTACTTTATTTGAAGCAAGAAGTTCAATAAAACACTTAGCAAATCAATTTTCAGAAATGCACACCTTATATTTAAAAGGTTGATTGCTTCATGTACAATATACATTCTGAGTAAGGAAGAATCACATTTACTTTCATCAAAAACAGAAAATGTAAAATAGTCACTTTTTACATTTCCTGATCCCTTTAAGAAGATATTTTGTACAAGCTTTTATGCAAACTGAATCCAAAACACCAGGATAAATGGTTATGATTCAGAACCAGGTGTTATTACTGCGAATCAAATCTGAACAGGGAATAGTACATTGCGGGGTACCACAAGGTTCAGTATTGCGGCCTTTCCTCTTCCTGGTTTATGTAAACAATATCAGCGATCCAATAAATAGTAAGATTATCACTTATGCTGATGATAGTTCAGCCATATGCTGGAACAAATCCAATCTGGAACTGTGGGACTCTGTCAGCGCAACTGCCAATCAGGTCTTTGAATATTTTAGTCTCTTAAATCTTTCTACAAATGCAAGTAAAATTGCTGTGATCAAATTTGAACTACAGCATCGCAGTAATGCACAACCGTTCCAATTAACTTTAGACAAATGCAGTATTACAGAGACAAATAATCATCTGTTTCTTGGGATATGCCTAGATAAACACCTTGACTGGAAACAAAATATAGATGTCTGCAAAAAAATTAGCCTGATTAGCCATCTGTCGAAATATGTTGAAGTAATCTATCCACATATTGCATTTGGAATAGAAGTATGGGGATCTATTGCTGACACTCATTTAAGGAGACTGTTCAAAAAGCAAAAGAGATGTGTAAGAATAATGTACAAGTTACAAAAACACAGAAAGTTGTAAGGATATTTTTAAAAGTAAGAAGTTGTTCACCATTTTTTCATTATACCTATACAGGACTATATTACTTGCCCACTCTAGACTTGACACATATGTTAGGAATGAGGAAATACATCAACATGACACAAGACAGAAACAAGACTCCTCAAAACTATGCACAATACAAAGTCAGTAATGAAAGACCCTTATGCTGCAGGAGCACATTTTTATAACAAACTTCCCAAAGACCTAAAAATGTACAAAGGAAATGTATTTAAAAATAAATTAAGAGAATATTTGATATCAAGATCTATGTACTCAACTGATGAACTGTAAGTCTGCTTGTATGTAATGTGTAAATAATTATAAATAATTTCATTATTGTAATTGTAAGTTAACCCTAAAATGTAATCTTGACTTGGTCTACACCAATGTAAAATGGGTATATGGACTCAAATAAACATCATTATCAACGTGTGCTACAAGGTACTATACTTGGGTCATTGCTATTTTTAATATTTATACCTGATTTGCCATTTAAACTTAGCTAGGAGTCAATAATATTGTTCTATATACCTCTCAGACAGGTATACTTTGCATTATTTGAGACACACAGACTATGGAATACATTTATGGGGGCATTCTTCCGAGGTTCATACGGTTCTTCTATTGCAGAAAAAGGCACTACGAATACTTTTAAATAAAAATAGCAAAGAACCATGTAAACCACTATTTATTAAATTGAAGATTATGACCGTGTACAGTCAGTTTATATACAGATCATTACTTTATATCAGAACAAATATTAACCAATATTCTCTCAGGACTGATCACCATAATTTCAACACAAGAAATAAGCATAAATTAGACTATCCAAGATGCAGATTAGCTCTTAGTGCAAATATTTGTTTTTATAATGGTATTAACATGATCAACAAACTACCTGAGGCAGCAAGAGTTGTCCCAATTAATAGACTAAAAGTATGTATTCACAACTGGCTTTTAAATAGGCCATTTTATTCAATTAACGGATTTATGGATAGTACTATTGACATTACTCTGTAATTTAAATTTATGTAATCTGTAGCCACATAGATAATTCTTGTTTTATATATTTTAGTATTGTAATTATGATGATGTCATTTCTGGATGTATTCTGGTCTCTGACAAATAAAGATTATTTGCAGATAATACTAGTATACTTATATCCAAAAAGTCACATCAGCAATTATGAGACATTATCAATAAAGCAACTGCACAGTTCAACATTTGGTTTGAAGCAAATAAGTCACCATTAAACCAAGATAAAGCAAATTTCACTCAGTTTAAAAGAAAGCATAAACAGGTAAAAGAATTAAAAATAGGATATAACAATCACACTATTAGTAAAGTATCTGATATGACATTTCTGGGAATCCAAATAAATAAAGAGCTCAATCGGAGATAGCAAAAGAGCCTTGCTGCCAAACCTTAGCTATGCTTGCTTTGCATTAAGAAACCTAAATAAATCTATTTAAGCAAAGTGCTTTAAAAGCAGCATATTTTACTCCTTACTTGTTACAATATGGAATTATCTTCTGGGGTAATTCAGCACACAGCAGGCAAGTTTTCATATTACAAAAAAGTGTTATACACATTACTTGTTAAGTTGGGCCCATCATTCCCTTAGGCTCTTATTTAAAACCCACTCTTACTGGTGAATATATTTCTCTCTCTCTTTTAAGCTACCTTACAGATAATTATAACAACTTCACAACAAACCTTGCTGTGCATCATCACAGTACAAGAAATGCAGGCTATCTGGATAGATCAGCAAACAGCTTAATGTTCCAGAAAGGATATTATTTTCTGCAATAAAAATTTACATTTTCCATGCAACTTAACTATTAGGAAATCCTAACTAACATAAAATCTTAATGAAACGTTTAAAGCGATTTCTATGCACTCATTGCCCATATAGTATGGAGGAAATTTTTAATATCCCATTCAACAATTCTCAATACTTGGGGTAGATTGTATGTGAAGGTGATTTGATGATTTACACTATTGTAACCCATTGTGATGCATCATCTGATGCTGATGCTTGCACGGTGATAGTTTACAAATTTTCATGTTATATATAATGGAAGTTTTAAAAAAAGGCATGTGTACTAGTGGTGGTGGATGTATAATTGCTATTGGTACATTTGCCTTAAATGTATGACTCAATGTATCTGAGCTTTGCTCGCAGTGGGGAACCTACAAACAAACACACCAGGAAAATCACTATCATTCACAAGAGTGCCTTACCCATGTAGTTGGAAATTTGTCCATAATCTTATACATATAAATGGCTTAAAATTTCTTCTTATTAGACTTCTTAATTTTTGTACCCAAATTCTCAATGATTATCAATGTTGGTTTTAACATCTGATTAAAGAAAGATCATCTTCACAAATAGAATGTTGCTGAATAATACCACCAATCAGAAAGGAAGAAAGATGCCTTTCAGCAACCTGTATAAGTGCTGAATCCACTTGTTTACCAACATATACATCATCACATGCTCTTTCCCTTCACTATTGTATTATGCTTTTGTTAATATCTTCCATTTCATTTTATTATACACTTGAAAGCCCTTTAATATAGCATTCACTGAAATACATTCTTTGAACTCTCCAAAATCAGAAGTGGAACTTTCAAAATGGGTAATTTTAATAATAATAATAATAAAATTAATAATAATAAAGTTTAATGTACCTATAATTATCACTCCTCAAATAAAAACACTGATTGATAGTCTATCTCACAGGTAAATAGTCCATCTTCTCCGGTATGGGAATGACCAATTGGTTTATTATTCTACATATGGGTCTAATTATACCGAACTGCCGCAAGTTCATCACAAGTTTAACACGACTGTCAAATTTGAGAAGTCAACCGAGTAAGACCCGTAAATTGAAAAAATTATCTTTAAAGCGAATTACTTTTAGTGTAATTTAAATGTTTAATATTGCATCTAATGCAAAACATATACGTTCTCTCTAAAATAATCCTCAAAACTACTTAACATTTCTTACCAAACTCAAAACTGTTACCTGTTTACTGGTGACAGTGACAAGTTGTCGAACTCCTGGACCAGTCCTCGTGTTCCACGCAGGCCGTTTACATAAAATCAAATTCTCTTTATCGGTGCCGAGTCTCTCTGGTTCCACGTGGGCTGATTAAACATTTTTAACTTCCTTGTTTATTCAAAAGTTACTGTCTCCTAGGAGGTGTTGGTTTGTTTTTAACTACCAAAAGCATAAAAATTACAAAATAAATTTATTAATTAGGGCCAATGGTTCAGCAAGAACAACAATAACGAGGATTGCTTAATTCACAATGAAACAACACCGGCGACATTGCATACATCTGAACGTATTTATTGCACAGAGCGGTAAAAATTTCACATTGGTCATGCCCCGGTTTCCTATTCATACTTATGTAAATATCTGATCTCATACTTCTTCCGTGTAAGAACGTCACTTTGTGGTGATTTATGCCATCTTAATAACAAAATATGCTTCCTGACAATTTTGTTGATACCGACATATATGCGGTAAAGATCGCACGAATATTTTTGTTTCATGATAAATTCCTATTGCTCCATAGCCTCGTCGCTCACGTTATATCGTCAATGTCACGCAATCGTAAGTTCAACCGATGCTGAAATAATATTCATACTGGCATATTGCCTTGGTAGTTCAGTGATTAAGCTACCGGATAGTTGAAATTAAATTGTTAATCGGCATTAAGTTATAATAAGAGGAAATCGCACAATGTGCATTGATGCTAGTAAGGTGTATTCCATACACTTATTGTCCTGGCCATCTGGTATTTCTTGTGCCTGTCACCTCTGTTGTTTCACTTCCACTTCCACTATATTTAATTTATTTGTTTATTATTTCCACTATATTTAATTTATTTGTCCACTATATTTAATTTATTTATTTTTAGACACTCTACTCTTTTCACAAACTTCTACATGGAATTTATTATTATTATTATTATTATTATTATTATTATTATTATTATTATTATTATTATTATTATTATTATTATTATTATTATTATTATTATTATTATTATTATTATTATTATTATTATTATTATTATTATTATTATTATTATTATTATTATTATTATTATTATTATTATTATTATTATTATTATTATTATTATTATTATTATTATTATTATTATTATTATTATTATTATTATTATTATTATTATTATTATTATTATTATTATTATTATTATTATTATTATTATTATTATTATTATTATTATTATTATTATTATTATTATTATTATTATTATTATTATTATTATTATTATTATTATTATTATTATTATTATTATTATTATTATTATTATTATTATTATTATTATTATTATTATTATTATTATTATTATTATTATTATTATTATTATTATTATTATTATTATTATTATTATTATTATTATTATTATTATTATTATTATTATTATTATTATTATTATTATTATTATTATTATTATTATTATTATTATTATTATTATTATTATTATTATTATTATTATTATTATTATTATTATTATTATTATTATTATTATTATTATTATTATTATTATTATTATTATTATTATTATTATTATTATTATTATTATTATTATTATTATTATTATTATTATTATTATTATTATTATTATTATTATTATTATTATTATTATTATTATTATTATTATTATTATTATTATTATTATTATTATTATTATTATTATTATTATTATTATTATTATTATTATTATTATTATTATTATTATTATTATTATTATTATTATTATTATTATTATTATTATTATTATTATTATTATTATTATTATTATTATTATTATTATTATTATTATTATTATTATTATTATTATTATTATTATTATTATTATTATTATTATTATTATTATTATTATTATTATTATTATTATTATTATTATTATTATTATTATTATTATTATTATTATTATTATTATTATTATTATTATTATTATTATTATTATTATTATTATTATTATTATTATTATTATTATTATTATTATTATTATTATTATTATTATTATTATTATTATTATTATTATTATTATTATTTTGTATGCTCAACCCTCTCATACATGTATCACATAGATAATTTTAGTTTTAAATATTTTGTATATTAGAGACCCAATAAACCATTCAAAACTGTCTTTCAAAAATGTATTACATCATAAAACAGATATGAAATTTTCTACTGGTGAACTTCATAGGGATACATTATACACATCTTATTCTTGGCATAAAAATATTCAAATTAGTCTGGACAGAGTAATTCTTTGCACTTTATACACATGTATTTTGTTCCTTTTGCACTCTTCATCGTGGCATAAATTTGCATTCTGGTATATATTAATTTTGGTCAGTGATTTACTTCGTGGTGTCTTAACTAGGGCGACATTTCTAAAACGTGACGTCTATTATTTTCCTCGTTTTCTCTGATTTTATTCTCTCCGTGTCTTTTCTGTTTTCATTTGTGGTTTTATAAATATACACATAAACACCCGCCCAAAGGCGGGACTCAAAACTATGACCCTCTACGAGGCGATACTCTAAAGACGTACACTCTAGCGACCACAGGTATGACGGCCCTCTGCTTTCCCTTCGGGGGAATGGAGCTTGGAGGACCCCTTTTTTCAGTTTCATTCTGAGAACCAAGGTTACTTGAACAGTGATTTACTTTATGGTACCTAGACTCAGGCGGCATTTCCAAAACCTGGCGTCTTTTCACCTTTTTATATAAAAATGTATATATTTATATATAGTGCGGCAAACCCGCATACCATTGTTAAATTAATTGGGTTCTAATTGGAGCTTAATGGGAGCTATGAGTTCTGTTATCCTCAGGTGAATTGTTGTAGGAAATGGATTTTGGTGATTGTTGGCTACTCAGTCGTATTAATACTACTTTATTTGTTATAGAATTATTTGGTTTAATTATTGAATCTATGTCTGTTTATCGACTTGGATCGGTGTTAGTAAAATTCCTAACATTTCAGACTTCGAAATCTTCGCTTCTCTTCTTAATGCACATGAACACGTCCTATCTGTCGTAGTATCAACTTATAAGTAAAGTTTTTCTTACGTCACCATTCAGTTCGAACCTTATTCTGATCCCCTCTCTGACTTTATCACATGACCAAACTAGCTCACCCTTCTCAAATGTTACATTATTATTGGTTTCTCATTTTATTTCGAATTTTAGCATTGGTTTGCAAAACTCATATGACTCACCGACGTTCCGCCCACCCTGAGTTGAGGAACGCCTACCCTGAGTTGTTTGTAGCAGTATACATCGTTATCAAATCAACGAAGTAAATCTCTTTAGCGTTCATGCTCAAATGCATTTTGAAAGTCCTTTGCCCCAAAACATTCCTGCTTGAAAGAATACAATCGTTCTCACACTTTGAACTTTTACTAGCACAAAGAAGGTAACGGTCCTTGTTTCCTGTTTCCCCGACGTGTACGGATTTTTTACAAGAATATTTTCTCTTTATTGCCCGGATGCTAATATATACGTTCTATTAAATTATGTTCTTCCCTTCTTATTCTTTAAGTCAACTGCTATTTTAATCATTATTTTATCCATTCTAATTTCATATTATTATAACAAGATTGTTATATTAGTTTAGCAAAGAATTTCTATTAATTTATCTTCATTTTTAATTATCTGACTTCGATTAGTTCGCCGCCTCCTAATCGCTGCCTGATACTGCGGTTACAATAGATAACATTTTACTTTTCCCTTTTTCTCCGTTTCTATTCTCTCCGTGGCTTTATTGCTTTGTGTGGTTTCACTCGTATACACTATATACACATAAACACCCATGCCCAACGCGGTACTCAAACCTGTGACCCTCTACGCGGCTAAATGCTAAAGATATACGCCCTAACGACCGAGCTACAGATTATGTTTTTTTACTAAAGTCTTGAACTCGTACACTTCGTACTTTTCTGCAGGAAAACTAACTATTGATCACTGCTACATTTAGGAAATAAAAGCACACGTTTTGGATACCACCTCTTTTTGCGATGCTGGTGAGGATAATATGCAACAGATTGATCCATAATATCTACTCCTATACACTTGTAAAATTCAAATGCAGATGGCTGAGGAATACCAATTGGCCTGTTCTTGTTACTCCAGTGCTGAGCATGGGTTTGAGGCCCTTCTTCTGCAAATGTAGAAGCAATTTGTATAGAAAAATTGTTCATCCACTTCGTAACCGTATTATTGTTCTTATTTGTTACTGAGGCAAATGAGCCTCTGCTCTTCTTTTTCAGCTCTTTGCCTGGGCTCCTTGCAGTCTGTTATTACGTAATGTCTCAGTGCCATAAATACCTCGCTTCTTTAACTCAAGCAGAGCCACAGTGGTGAACAAATTGTCAATAAACAATTTATGATTTTTGTATTGCATATCATCATATAGTCTAAGTACATCAGCATATACATCAAATTTGTTTATTGGTCTCTTCTACTCTTTTCTCATTTGAATACCTCAACTCTACATATAACCTTAACTAACAGCTCGAATCCATACTTTCAGACGACATGGTTTAGGTATGTTGGATTGTACTGTCGCAACTAGTGTGCGCTTTGGGAGCTTAGCTCTATATAAGGGTTAAGGGGTAGTTAAAGACAACTCTATGGTCAGATTGATGGCCATTGCATATTAGATTATAGCAATATATTCGAGTACAGGCCACCTAAAGTCTTGAGGAGATTTAGCTTATAAAAGTTGCAGCCGTTAACAATTTACAATATCGT
This sequence comes from Mantis religiosa, assembly GCA_030765055.1. Lineage (NCBI taxonomy): Eukaryota > Metazoa > Arthropoda > Insecta > Mantodea > Mantidae > Mantis > Mantis religiosa. Next base: position 141,532,246 of record CM060952.1, on the reverse strand, counting down.
TCGAGACACACAAAGTCTTGAGGAAACATTGATTCTTACTAGGATAGCAGCTACATGGAATGAAGACCCATGATGAGACATACCTTTGAGGTTGATAGTCGGGTGTACGCGCTGGAGATAGCACTGAAGTACGTGCCGGGATCAACGGCACCGGAGCCACTCCAGACGGACATGTGCTAAAATGACAGCAACAGCTCAGAGCACAAGAACAACAACCTCGAAACTGAGCACCAAGCTTCTTTTATACAGTTTACGACTGTTTACGAGTTTGTGGAAAATATGGCGTCAATCACAATATTTGGTATGCCAACGCTTCGATGAATAGGAAGTTCTAGAACAGTCTTAATGACACATGAAGATCAGAATTACATGGAAAGTTGTACAATTCTACACGTGGACATGTGGAAATGACCTCATGGTAAAATCCAAAAGGATTACCATAACATGTGCTAAACCACGTTATTCCTATTATTTGAAATGCTGTCTTAATCCACAAGTCAAGAAAGACTATAAAATACCAAAATATATGAATGCTCAATCCAGATAAAAAGTAATGTCCATTTAATAAATGGTCAAATTAAAGTATGGTCCTCGTGCCCTTGAGCTATGTGCGTGACATTATTGCTTCATTCTGCTGCGTTCTTTGAATACGATGAACCTACTTGACTTTCTTCTGAATCAGGTACCATCAGAAATGAGTTCCGCAACCAATTTAACCTTGGACAAAATGTCAAAGTATGATCTGTGCTGTTAGAATCCCTAATATTGTTATCAAAGTGTAAAAAATTGTATAAGTTCAATTGGATCAGCAATCAAGTCCATTTTCAATCTTGACTCTAAGGAACAATAAGACTTTATTCTTGGATACTTTATTTACGACACTACAAAATTAATGCATAGAATATTCATGAGTTCAGGTTCTGAGAAACAAAAATTTTCTTTTCCAATTTTGCATTTTAAAAATTGGTTTGCTACACAGTGTGTTGCAACATTTGAGTAGAAAGAAATGAAAGTAAAACATATATATATATATATATATATATATATATATATAATGAGGTTTCCTCATTGAATTTGAACTTGGATTATTCCAGAAATTAGCTTATGCTGCTTGTATTGGATGTATTACAACTTTATCATCGTGCTTGAGGTTATAGTGTGAATATAAATTCCTTTCATCGGTTTCAATTTAAAATATTCATTCTTGTTAGGCTAGATTTTTAAGGATTGTTTGCAGTTTTGATAATTTTTTATAGTATGGTCAACGGAATGAGTAGTTTAATTTAGTTGACTTGCACTCACACATAAATATGTTCTTACAATACCAATCACAAATTTTACAATTTTAGTCTAGGTACAAATTTGTCAGCTGCTTATATTTACGGGCTGATAGTGGTACTAGCTCCCTGGCCGTTTGCATCTATCCTAGCCCTTAAGCGACCTTGACCTAATATTCTATTATGTTCTTCATTTCTCTGCCTTATTACTTCCTTGCCCTTCTCATCCATTTCGCTTTCATTCTATCTGCAAAACTTCCCTACCTCCCTTATTATTTTTTTTGCTTTCAAAGTAAGCATTTTTATTGCTACTACTTAAGCCCCTTTATTATCCCAGTTCTTATCCCATACTAGTTTCCTCCAGTTTTCTATTTCTTTACAATCCTCTACATAATGCTCTAAGCTTATTTTAACACCCCATGCAATGCACTCTTTTGGTGAATCCCCTCTCAATACAGCTACTGTTCTTAACCAACCTAAACCCTCCATCTCATATCTATCGCATTGGTCTATATGTGTTTCCCTTACATATTCTCTCTTCATTTTCAGGTTTACATTTAGTGATTTCTTAATTATCAGATTTTCCCACGTCACTTGTCTGTTTATGTCCTCTTTCCTATTCGTAATCATTGTCCAACACCTTTTTTTTTCGTTTCTTTCTCCCTCCTGCCAGATACACCCCATCCCTATTCTGTCCAACATTCTCTCTAGATCTGCCCACCAGCTATCCTTACATGTGGAATTGTTCTGTTGTTCTAGACAGATCTTTAATGTTATCATCCTTTTTATATAGCTGTACCAATATTTTAAGCATATTTCTACAAATACTCCACTTCTGCAAGGCCTTCCAAGTTCCATTTAGCTACTCCCGTTGACTTCTTCAAACCTAATATCTCTTTACAGAACTGTTCATATGTGTGTCCAACATGCGTTCTTATCTCGTTAGCCTTCCATAATTCCACATCATATATCATTTTTTATTCTACTATTGCTTCATAGATTGTTTCAAGCCACTTTACTGACCACAGATTCACACTGAAGAAGTTACAGTAATTGCACCGATTACTAGTCAAGAAATCCACTAGTAAGTAGTAATATCATAGACAACTTACATATCTGCATGAATCTCTTACCTATTATTCTACCTCCTTACACATATATTCCTCCATTTACAAATATGTGTGGTAATGGGCTCCTAACAAGTGTGGTACTAACCGCACTCTGTGCATATGCTCCTTGCATATGAAAGTTTTTAGCGATGAGTGTGCCCATTAACGCTAGAATGCCTAGGTGGTATCTAACACAATAATACCAGACTAGCCAGCAATGGCTTGATCTATTTCTTTGGGCAGTATCTAATAGTAGTAATTAATGCACGGAAGTGGATGCGATTTAGGTCTGTTTCGGATGATCGTAACCGGTCTGTCAGTGATAGGCCATTTATTAAAATCGTAGCCAGCCCATTTATTAAAAACGAAAAGGAAAGTAAGAAAGAAAGAAAGAAAAAAGAAAGAAAGACAAATAGACAAATTTCCCCGTTCAGATCTGACTAACGCAGTCGGCAGATTACCATCGCCATGAATATGCCAGGCATAGTCTTGGACAAGGTAGGTATTGAGTCAGAAATTGAACACGACCGAACTGTAAATAATTATAGCTGTATGCATCATCTGTGATTAGTGTAAGAAAATTACTATGAGATTAGATATAGATATTGTCACTTATAAGCTGATGAAGGGCAATTTAATTATGTTCTATAAATATATATCTCATTTCAAATTGGGAGGGCATAAGACATATAAAATCAATGACGTGCAATCCGCGGTAGAATGTTGTCCTAAGTGGAAGGGTTTCGATGTTTGAAAATGGGCTAACACAGCAAGAATTAACTTTTACGACAGCGATGTAGAAGTCTAAGCGGACAATGAGAGGAGATTTCCATTATAAAATTGTGTTATAGCCAGGTATGAAGTAAGAACGAGAGAATAGAAAAGTAGCGTTTCGATACTTTTGTGAATTGATGTAAGTCGAAACCAATAAGAGATCTGTATGATTTTGTATTCGGTGGCGAAAATTTCGATGGAATGAGGCAGATTATTGGAGTCCCTATTAGAATCGTGATCGCGGCATACAAAAATGTACAGGCTACAACATAATGACGAGCGCACGCTATAGTTTGTGCTCCTAAGCCATCGAAATAACAGTTGCTCAATGTTGCAAGAGAATTAGAGACAGGACAGCATTCTAGCCGTGATCGCCAAAAGCAACCCTAATTGTGTGTATGTGATTCATTTACTTCAACCTTCGGCAAAGTAAACGGTATTAAATTTATTTAAGGAAGTAAGATTGTTGACCTCCTTTGTACATACAACCACGACCCCAGATTGACGGTCTCCTTACCAGAGGACAGAGCTTTATGTACCAACCCACACCCAGTATTTTTGTATAGCCGGGGTAACCCAGCAAACCCAGGAAGGATGGCACACCAGATGACCAGAGGGACCACCGTGTCATGAGATCCATCCTGAAAGCTCCACGATTTGCAAAAAATAGTATACAATGAGCTATCACCAGATTTCCTCGGAGTTGTCACTCAATGCATGGCGGGGTTACAGGACCTATCGGATTGCTGGCACAACTCTTCACATCGGTTTGAGGTTCCAACCAGTACAATTGGTCAAACGGGTTCTTCTTATTCTCACCCGGATGTCTTCGAATTTTACCGAATGGGTTTCCTCGAAGACTTCCTTCACCGTATTTTTCAGAAGCACTAGTTCTTGTATCCTGGGATTTCTACCCTCATCCCTGTCGAAATCAACGTCGGGTGGTACCATGAATGGGAACTGCGCTGCAGCTTTCTCCGTCATCTGTTGGACTAGTTCTTAGTCCTATGTGTTGTCTATTATCCTTTTGTTTTCTTACGTTTTTTCCATCCAGCATTCCTTCGGTTGATGATTTCGCATTTCTATTGCGTTGATTTTATCTTTCATATTGGATTAAGTTCTTTTGAATCTTTGGCATAGTCGTCTCACCGGCCGTTGACTGTTGCATTTATCTGTCATAACAAAACATAGTGGGGACTCTATATTTTCATTCCTTTTAATTCCAGTCTTCATTTCAATTTTAACATTTATCATTATGAAATTAACTGTCTTTATTCTAGTTCCATCTTAACCATTCTGAATACAATTTCTTCTCCACTTTTGCATCGCGAAATTTATAGTTTTCATTATCTATAGTTCGAGATTTGGGTCTCTGTTTGGACTAACAATACTATAATAATTTCCTTCTTCGTAATAATGAATTCGACATCTGAAGGCACTATGACTTCTTGCACATTTCCATCTGCCATTTCATAGACTTTACTCTCACTCTTTTGTTTCTTTAATTTTTCCGGCTCTTTAACCGCTGTGGTTCTCTAAGTCCGTTCTACATACACAGGGCGTAAAACAATTATATTTTCCTCAGAAGCCTCTTTATCGGGCTTGAGATTCTTTGTGGCTCAAATTTACGACATAGGACTGGTAGCTTTAATTATCTTCTGAAGGAAGAAATGCTAAGGATTTTTACACCTGAAAAAGTCTATCATTTCCGCGGGGTTTTTATCCAGGGCCTGGGGAACCAGCGTCTAAAATGTTACCCATGCTTACGGAGTACAACTATCACTGTCAGTTCACTTCATCTTGTTATAAAATACACAAAGTGCAGCCGAACGGCTTGCTCGTTGGGAAGTCCAAGACAAAACGTCTTGGATAGCTTCAATTACAGCATTCACTGAATGCGGGTACCTGTTAAATGTTTATACGGAGAATGATACTCTTGCTTACTAACTCGCTGTAAATAACCATGATCATATCTGCTTGTGTGCCGAAAGTTTAGCCTGCAGTAGTTCTGTTACATTCCAGCAGCTCCATTGACATGGGCTACTTACTTTTAAGTAGATTTAAAAAACCACCTATCTAGGTTTAAACTGTGACGTGACTGTGACCTTTGGATCAGTAGCCAGTACAAAATGAAGTGAAGCACCCAGACCGACTTACTGAACTTGCGAGAGTGTTCGCTTATATAATCACACAGCTCATATCGTTAGAGCAGTTAAAACATCCAGAATATTCCATTTTGCTGGCTATAACGTTTATAGTGCTTCTGTTTTGTGAACGCGCTACTTCTTTGTTGGCAGTTTCAACAGCTCGCCCTGTCTTCTCGATAACTTGTACTATAGACGCTCTGTCACTGTTTGATTGTGTGTATCCTTTTTGAAAATTTGTAAACCACTGAAGGTGGTTTGTGTGCATATGCTTAAATCTCAACTATAAACCTTATTTAAACTTTTGAATAATACCCGTAGTTATAAAGGTTGTTTTAGAAACATACCTTCTGAATGGTCTTGTCCTACATCTAAAATATAAATAATAAAAAAATTCAAAAAATCTGTAAAACTATCCCACTAAAAATAATGACACAGAAAACAGATGAGTTTCTAAGAAGTAAAATTAAATAATAAAGTAAATGTTAATTTTTTGGTAAAGGTTATAATGTCTCTTACTGTCTGATTCTTAAAAATGTAATACATTAAAATTTTATGACCTAAGTTGTATTATTCTTAATTACTACTGCATTAATTCAATTACTATTGTATTATTTAACTACTATTGTATTATTTAATTACTACTGTGTTCATAATTGTATTACTAAAAATAATTGTATTATTCTTATGGGTAACAATTTGTCGAAGCCATGAATATTGTATCTTCCTACGGTGAATACAGCTTACTTATTTACTTACTTAAAATTAACTGTTGTTCTGATTTAACATAACGTTTTACAACCTCCACCACCACCACCACCACCACCACCACCACCACCACCACCACCACCACCACCACCAAAGAGAGGAAAGAGAAAAAGAACTAGAAAAGGTATAAACTGTGGGTATACGTTTGGTATTCTGTGAAGGCGTTGGAATCCTCTGTATTCTATTCTATGTTTCAACTCATGTAGCAATGGCGTTATGGCTAGGCCGCGAATTTGAAAGCATTATGGCGTCACTTTAATAAGTTGTGTGTCAGTTATTTTAAATATAGAATTCAATATATTTGCGGTGTGTTAATTGAAGAGAGTTGGCTGAAAGAGCTGACAAATTATCAGTGAGAAATGTCTTCTGGTTAGTAAGCTATACACATAATATTGATAACATTATTTAATCACTTTGCTAGTATCTAAGGAGGTTAAGGGCCGGTTAAATTCCCAAGCATGGCTTTAAGAGAAAAGTTTACTAAAAGGAATATGTGGTGTCATTTAGTCATTTCGCTTGCACATTTATATAATGATTCCGTTGATATTTAGATGTAATTTGTTTGACATTTCGGTAAAGTATTGGATTGCATAAAAAAAGAAGTATTGTGTTTCCGAGGCAAATACATACGAAAGAGCTGTGAATGCACCAAATTTGTAAGCAAATTTAAAAGTAGTCCCTCCAATAAATATCTTGCTTCAGAAAAAGAAATAAAATGGGATATGGTAGGGGCAAACGCCAATTTGATTTAGGATGAATCGTCAAAATAGTTCTAGTAAATATGTTACATTTTTAGGAAAACTGATAATTGTACTAGATTTAATCCTTTTTTGCCTCTTCAAATTCTGTTTCAGAAAGGAACACCAGTGAAGATATGTGGACTCCATATAAGGAGTTGCAGCACATAGTTGAAACTGTGGTCTCTGGTCCTAATGATGGTGTGCTGAAGCGAGTGGAAGGAGTTTTGAAGAAACATAAGCAAAATTTCATTAATCTTTTGAAAAATCCGGTAAGATCTGAGAAGAAAGTTTTGTGCTTAACCCATAGGTTGGCTTAGCTTTTGATAGGTAGAGAGCAGTAACTCTCTGCTGTTTAAAATGAAGAGATGCTAACATCTGAATTAAGAATGGACAATAGAAAAGTGATTGAACAGTCAAATTCTTAATGATACAGTTTTAAGAAAACTATGGTTTTATATATTGCAGTTAATATGTAGATATTAACTAAGATTTAAGCGATGCTGGCTTTGCTCAAGTTTCCAATAATAATAATATAATTTGTTACTACACTTACGAAAAAGCTTAGGTTTTTTGTTCATATTGCAGACCATCAAGAATTAAGTAGCACATGCTTTTCTTGTCTTACTACTACACTTAAAACAAGTTAAAGGTGGGGCTGGGTTGGTTTAGGTTAGCTCTGTGAAGTGTCTTTTAAGAAAACTAGCATTTTATATATTGCAGTCCACTAAGAATTAAGTGACGCTACATGTTTTACCACTATACTCATAAAAAAATATAGGTTTTTAAGAATATATGGAAAATAAAAGTCAAAATTTTAATGCATACTGATATGGAAATCTATATTGTTGCAAAATACTTTTTCTCTTTCACTACCAATAAATGGTTCTTCCCTGTTCATGTGAAACAAAATTCAGACTTCGTTTGCATTTTGCAATTGATTTCCTATATAAGAAAGTGGGCGTGTTCTGGCTTCCAGAGAGATCTTATCTAGTATTTTTAGTGTCTTGCATGCATTCTAATTGTTGAAGTTTTCTTTCTTCTGTATTTACTATAAGGATTAAGTATGAAAGTTACTGAATTTAAGATTATAGGTATTTTATAAATGAACAATCTGCAATAGTTTCAGATCTATGTTATGCAATTGTGAACTTGCACAATCCCTGAAACACAGCTCAACTATCTTCTGTTCATTGCACTTTATTACAGCTCCACTCTGTAAGTATAATGACATGTTCCCACCACAATCCTTCACATGCTATCAACCTGCTTGTCCAGGGGTTTGGTGAGCATTAGACATAACACATTTCACTTCATATTTATTGGAATATGGAAATATTCATACCAGTGCACAGAAATTGCTATAAGTTTGTCATTATTAAACTGTTCTCCCTTTCTTGTTGTATCCATTAATTATTTAGTCATTTTTAAGCATTGAGGCAGATAAGGATAATTTACATGTGGAAGGAATACGTGTTAATTTATTTTCTTCTTTCTCTATCCCTTATGACCAGGTGTTAGGTTTGATGAGCAGTTACTCTGGATCAGTTAGAGTACCCAGGATGGATGATCAGCTCGTTGCCTGGAATGAGAATGAGAGAAGTAGATGACAGAATGAGGGCAAAATTAGTTAAAGAAAAGGTGATAATGGAGCAATTGGTAGAATGGAGGGGGGAACCAGTGGTCCCGGAGAAAACTTGCCCATGCAGCATATTGTCCATCATAAATCCCACATGTAGTCACCTATGATCAAACCTTGACCGTTTTGGCAAGAGACAAGTGGTCTAATCACTCGGCCATGTCACATCCTTATTTGTATTTTAAAGGGAACAAATTCACAGCATGCATCAGTATTATGATAAATTTGTTATTGACTGTACATTTTTAGGCTTTCATGGCCGGCGTTAATCCAGTAGAAAGTTGTTTCTGGACTTGAAGGCCTTGGTCCAGACAATGAAAAAACATCTTTCGTTTCAAAGTATAAAATTGTAAGAAGCGTAGACAGTGGAGCACAACTTAGCACAAAAGTGAATCGAGTTGCAGCTAATGATAAGAACAAAAGCTCTTGAAACATGTCCTGTGAAAAAACAGTGTGAGTGAAGCAGTGTGTCAATATCTTCTCGATTTATCTTTCGTTTCGCCCATAGCTTCGTAGACATCTTCAGAGATTCACTCCTGCCTGGTTACAGCTATACTGGCGCTTACCAGCAGAGCTATATATAGGCATGAACTGCTCCCTCGTCTCCTATTGGTCACTTGTCCACCGATCCCTGTGTGACTGAAGAGGTTGCCACTTGATTAGCTCGGTTGTCTCTTGTGGTTTAGGCTTTGTATATGTTGTGGCCCATCAACAAAGCATGCTCAGCTACTGCTGATTTCTCAATGTGACCCAGTTGGCAGTTGCATTTGTGTTCCTTGATGCAGGTTTTTATACTGCGCTTGGTGTTGCCAACGTATACTTGGTTGCAGCTACACGGTATACAGTAAATTCCCTGCATCGAGAGCGGGTCCAGCCTGTCCTTTGCCAACCTCACTTGCTGTTTTAGCTTTCTGGTGGGCTTGAATTGGCTTTATATTGGCTCTCTCCAGCAATCTGCCAATGCGATCTGTAACACCATTGATGTAAGCAAAAAATGCTTTAATATTCTGCCTCTCAGTAGTATTTTTGATGTCCTCCTTGGATGTGAAGCTGAATTACTTCCTTTTTTCTATAACTGTTAGCTTGTAAGGCTTGGTGCAAGTGCTTTATTTCCTGTTCCAGAGAAGCTGGTTCACAGTTACGTTTAGCACATTCCGTTAGGGTCTTGATTGTGCCTCTTCTGCTGGGGGTGGTGGTTGGAATGTTTGGAGAAACTTTCTTTTTTGTGATGCGAGGTGCAGGTATACGCATGCGTAATTAGACAACCTGCAGGTTCTTGCATTGCAGCCAACACGAGAGAGAAGTGTAACATTTGTAGCCAACCTCTGCAAAAATGCTCTAGACATCTGTCCAACCCGGTGCAGAAAGACTTGTGAATGCAATTAGCGCAGGTCAGTTTGGAACATACTGACCATGTTTACTCTCAGGTTTTATTGCTTTACAAAAGTAAGCTTGCTGTCCAGCAGAAGTACCTATTGTACCATTAGAAGTGAAGGCTGTTCGTTCTTCAAATATTTAAGATTCATTCAGTAGGTTCGTTGTTGAAAATTGGAAATGGCTCGATAAATCATTAAAGTGGACTCGTCCTTTTATTTTAAGCCTTCCCAAGCAAACATATTTTACGGCTCTGAGTGGAAGGTAATTTTATAAAAAATATGCAGCTCTTCAAAATGCAAATAAAAGCATACTTCATGCTCAGATGTATTAAAAAACATGTTGTACCTTGCTTTTTGTTGAATTCCACATCTGTTGTCCTACAGGAGTGAAGATTTGTTAATCTGCACAAAAATGTTTCCGCAAAACTGGCATAAGTACCATTTTTCGATTTTGCATCACATATTGTTGTTTTAATATACACAGGTGTTCACACAAATTTGGAACAGTTCAGGATCTAAATACTGTCATATAAGCATATGTAATGTTTATTTTGTAAAACCAATGGTAATAATAAATAATAATTCATAATTTTGATAGAAATGTTAGGTTACACCTAGCTGGAGCAGGGTATCTAGTATAGGTATATATATATATATATATATCTCAGGATTATTCACACAGGGAGGCAAATGAATAACAAATATATAATGTTCAAGGGTGTGAAATCTTTCCCTAAACTTGTTCTTTTGTGTGATATATTTTGGATGCAGGGGAGGCTTGGAGATGCAGGTTTCACAAAAATATATTGTTTTCATTTGTTTTTGGGTCTTACATACCACACAAGGATTTGCCCAACTTTCTTGTTCTCTTCTCACCATGAAATGCGGAAATCCATTTAGCCTTTCCAAAGTTGGGCCCTAAGAAATACAACCCTTACTTGACGTAGCATTGTTTTGCCTTGCTGCCATGCGCTCTGCCAATAGAGATCTGACGAGATGCTTGCAAAATTTTCTATGTGACCAGGATCGGTTTACATTTGTCATGTGCATTGTGTATAACAGGTATGAATTTACAATGCAAACTTCTAGCAACCAGAAAAACATTTTTCTATACCACTTGCATGTTCTCATGCATAACTGATACTGCGCAATATAATTGAGTTCTATCGACACCACCCATGTGTTGAGTGTAGTCCAAAATAATGTTTGGTTTCAATGTTGTAACCTGGTTTGGAAATTTTGAAGGCACCTCTGTCGTTTCGTTTTTATCGCTCTTGTGACTGGTACTGGGAACTGTTACAGTTGTTTTGTCTTTCCAGCATAGAGCAAGATTTTGCTGATTGCGGAAGCTTTTTATCTTGCCCCTCTTCCCTTTCTTTGTTTCTTGGCTTTAGTTGGTGTGGCATATTTTTTCTGTTGCCCACAACTATCACCATATTCATTTTCCACAGTTCATCAGCTAATTCAGGAATGTATAGTACCTGTCTGTGTAAAAATGGAAACCTTTAGGTGGGTTTACAGGATTCTTTAGGAGAGAAGAACACTGGTCTTTTACAACAAGGGTAGTCTTCAGGAGGTTAGAATTTGATTCAGTTTTGCCCATATAGGGTTGGAAATTGTATAGATATCCATTAGAAGCATCAGATGAGAAAATTTTGATTCCAAATTTTGTAGGTTTGTTTGGGTTATACACTTTGAATTTTACTCTTCCCTTGAAACATGGTGCTCTCGTTGACTGATACAATTGGACTTGGGGAATAGAATAAACTACATTTTTGCCATAGTTTTTCCATTAAATTTTGAAAAATTCTTCTTTAGATCATTTTTTGTTTCCCTCAGCCTGCGCAAAATGAAGATTCCAAAACAAAAGGAGAAATTCATCACAACAAAATACATCAGTGAAAAATGGAAATTTATCTACCCAACTTGTAGAAAAATAGTCTGTGATGTCAGAGGTAGGGTGAAGCCCCATGTTGATAACCACCCTAATTAGTGCTTTTATGTCAACTATTGTTGTGGGATTTCAAGATGCAATCCTGGCTTTCTTTGTTGGAGAGGTTGCCTGTTGTTTTTTTGTGTTCGTTGAATGCAGGTTTCCTTGGTAATTTTCAGAATTTCATCATCAAAAAATAGACTGAAAAAGTCTGTAGGAGGAGTAATCTCATCAAAGTGAGAAGGAAGAATCGGTCCCTGCTTGATATTGTGCACTGGTATAACAGATGTAGGGCCATGATCAAAATTACTCACCTCTGCCCAGCTAGGTGTACTGTTGTCTGCGTATCACTTGAGTCACTCTTGCACTCACGAATTCTCGCATATTTCACTCATCACTGAACTCAAATTTTGACAAATCACTATTGCCCTTGTTCAATAAAGCTACAATTTCTTTGTCCATCAACCCATTCTTTCCTGTCAATATGCCAAAAGAACGAAATGAAATGAGACTTACTAGTAACGAACACCAAACTCCTTATTGCTTCACTGGTGAGAACAATGAAAGGAGTTCCTGACAAAGCAAATTCGGGGATTTACTCACCAATTTTTGAAAGCACATTTCCTGCCATCTGCTGGCAGTATATCTGAATTATATGAGCAAAAATAGCCGACTACAATAGCTCTATAACTGCGCACCATATATAGGTTTCCGCTCGTGTGCGACTGGACGCATCACCCATATATGGGTTTCCGCTCGCAAAGGGTTAATAATGAGGAGGCCTGCCTTCAATTTTTATTTGGCGAGGGTCTGTTGAGGACATGGATTTTGTGTTCCGAATGCAATGCTACCCGTAGTGTAACTAGCTAGTTAGTGTAAATTAAGGACTATTGTGTGTGTTTAGTGTAATTATTTAGCTAGTTAGTGTAAATTAGGGACTTGTGTGTGTTTACTGTAATTAGCTAAGTAGTGCAATTTAGGTACTTTGTAGTTTGCTAGATAGTGTAATATAGGGACAAATAAGACTGTTGGCAGAATTTTGTGTTCATTGGAGAAACAAGGATAATCTGGCTGCACTGAACTCTTCAATATAGTTATATTGCAGTAAGTAAATAAACAATTAAGTTATGACATTAGTAAGGTTAAAAGAATGCCCTTCAGCACGAAATTGCACTAAAAAGTAAAGAAATCATATTAAACATAGTTGTATATAAAAACATCATAGTTGTATAAAAGGTGTGAAGGACTTAGAAAAAAATTGCCATGTCACATATTAGTAAGAAGAACCGAATGTTTTTATAGATACTGATCTATATGGTTTGGTTTTCTGTAGACTGTATGACTTAACGTCATATTTGGTCTTCTGGTTATCAGAACATCCAAAAACTGAATGCTGTTATCCTTCTCCGTAGTAAGCTGTATATTTTTGTTGATGTTGATGTGGTGGAGGAATTTTTCCAGTTCATCTCTGTGCAGCCAGATTACAAAAGTGTCATCCACATATCTCCACCACACTTTAGGCTTGTAGATGGCAGATTGAAAGGCAAATGTCACATAATCTACTACTTCCCTCTCCTATTCTTGCATTAAAATCTCCCATTATTATAAATTCTATATCTATAAACTTCCTTCTCAGTTCTTTCATATCTTCCTCTAGATCGTCATATAATCTGGGATTATGGAAAGCTGATGCATCTGGATGGTTATATACTACCCCTAGCCTCATTCTCGTATTTATTTTTCCTATTTGCCTAATTATCAGCCACAACACTTGCTTGTCCCTATCCCTTAATGTCATTGTGTCTGCAGTCACTTCTAGACCTTTCCTAATCAGAATTCCTATTCATCCTGATGCCCTACCTTTATCATTATTTTAATTTGCTGTTTCCTATGAATTTAAACTTTTCTAACTCTATGTTTACATTCTACTACCCCTATAATGTTAATGTTTTCCGTTTTTCTTTGTTGCTTTCCTGTAATTAGCTTATTTTTTAAACCCTCCATATCCAAAACATCAGCTTTAATTCCGTTCCCTATTTATGTTTCATATATGGAAAATTAAGGACTGTGTAATGAACTTTGAAATCCCATCAGTAGATAACCGTTTTCTAGAAGTATTTTTTGTGCTAAAATCAAATATAATTTTAGTTTTTCCCCATCGGGTAGGAGTTTTGTGTGATATTTATTTTAATTTTTATAATATTCTAAAAAAATCCGTAACTAGCTATCTAACTCATAAATACTCATTCTGACTTACCTAGAAAGTGGTAGATAGCGATTTTCGAGCATATTTTCCATCTGGAATGACTCTTCTTGGTCCAACAGTACTCAGCCAGCATATTGGAACTCCACTTGCCTTGGTACCTCTATTCCATAGTAGAAATTTGCTGATGGAAAACGCAATGCATATCGCTGACCGCTCCAAGATTTTCGGGGAAGAAGACTAAGTGAAAGTTCAAGAAGTGAATTTTTAAAGACATATTGCATCCAATAGCTGTATACCATTCTCTTCAGAGAAGCGGTCCTTGAAGTCACTATGGCGGCCATGACCGCATATTCTTACTTCTTTTTGGAGTAGATTCCACTCTTTGAGTGTGGAAGTTAAACCTTCAGCTTGCTGTTTAGACAGATTTAAATCCCAAATTAGGTCATTAAAGTCTTTTTGATTGAGAAAGTATGATTCTTATGAACAGGCATTGGCTTCATATGTAGAATCATTTGTATTTTCATCTGAAGCATTTTCAGTTTCAGTTAAGTCAGAATCATACTTACCACCTAAGATCATATCTACATATACTGGTATAGGAAACTGTCCATTCTGTAAGACAGGTCGTATTGCAGATTGCAAATTTGGATACTTAACTGTATGTTTTGTTTTAGATGTGACTCCTTTTATATTTTTCAAGCAGAAATAACAATCACTTAAATGATCCTTCGGTTCCCTCCAAATCATAGGATTTGCAAATGGCATATGATCTTCACCATTTTTCCACCCAGTCAGCAATCTAACACACGAAACAGCATGTATTGGGTGCCCGCCTTGGTAGCATGGTGGTAGCAGCATGTCTGCCTCACGTTCAAGAGGTCCCGAGTTCGAATCTCGGTCAGGGTGAGTTACCTGGATAAGGTTTTTCTCCGGGTTTTCCCTTATCCTGTAAGACGAATGTTGGTAACTCTAAGCTCCATGGACCCCGGACTCATTCGAGCATCATTTCACCTATTCCATTCATCGTCCGATATGACTTAACGTGGAGGACATAAATTAAAAAAAAAAAGAATGCATTTGGTGCCCAGCTGTTATCAAAATTACCGACCTGACAGCCAAAGTAAAGCTGATGACCTAAAATTTCTCTAAAAATGAGGTATAAAATGTCCTTAAAATATTAAAAAATGCACATAAAATGTAAAAAAAATGACCTAACATAAATTAACAATTCCTTTCTTAAATAATAACTGTCAGACAAATAATGAATATATGGTTTGAATAACCACATTTTAAAATTAACTTTCTTAGTAAATAATGCAGTTATTGCTACTAAACAATAAATTCAAAATTCATCAGGTCATTTTCAGTTTTATAAAATGAAAAAATAAGTTACTGTACCCATTAACCAAAACTTAGCGTTGCAGTACACCACCGTGGTCATCTTTAAGTTATCAAAAGTAAAGGAATGGCAGTTGTCAATTAAAACTGTTTTATACTTTGAGAAACTTCTCTCCACTTCCACAGATGTTATAGATTCATATTTGAAAAACACTATGTCACTGCCTGTTAAATTCTGTTAAAAAATATCAGTTCTGAAGTTAACTCCTGGCAAGATATTGGCAATCTGACAAACTGGTATTCTTTATTTTTGTCTATCACAGATTTTAGTTTCTGTCTTAATTTTGTCCCCAGTCTCACCTTTTACATTTTGCACCCTCTCTTCCTCAATCTTCACTAAGTCAATTGACTTATCCAATGTCATGCCATATTCTTCAAGGTGGGTTATGGTACCCGTCAAAAATGCAAATTTTTATTTAATGAAAACTAATTTACCTTGGATTTGAGTATCAGAAAACAGATCCTGTGCACTCTCAATTAATTGCCTTAGAATCTACCCTATCAAAACTATTCACCACTTCTCTCACTATTTGAAAATTGTCACAGTGGTATTATACATGCAGTTAATCATGTACCCCGACGTGTTAAAATTGGTGCCAGGGGCAAAGCTATATTAGTGGCTTTTTCTTTGAGATACATAGTTCGGGTTGGCGCTTTTAGAAATATTTTCTTTACTGTGGAAATTAGTGTTGATCTGACCTGTTTCGCAATTCGATGAAAAGCATAGGCCAAACACGAACATGCACCATCTTATTGTAAAAGGATTGGATTGATTTAGCCGCCTTTAACATGTAGGGTGCCGCGTCTGTTAGGAAGAGAAGCACATTATCATGCTGTATTCCTTTAGGCCACAATAAACACATGGATTTATCGAACAGTTTGCACATCTGACAGTGGTTAACAGCTTTTGGCTACATAACGCCCCTCAAAATCGCTTGTCTCATCAGTTGATGTATACATTTTTTTCCCATTCACATAACGTGTCTTCATAACATTTTTGTACGTAACTTTTATGCAAAGTTGATTCATCTGGAATTGAATGACTGTGTGTCATTCAAGAAAATCTCGTAATTTGTAATTAATTTTCCTAGCGGAATATTTGCACTAATAAACACTTCACATAATTCTTTATAGAAGTAAGATGACTTGTTACTTGACATTGAAACCATTTCTTTTAACACTGAGATGCTCGTCTGTTTTTTTTTCACATTTTAAAGAGGTCACAAATGTTTTTGGTGCCCAACATGTTGTATGGTGAACCGTTTGCAGCGACTTTAATTTCTCACACTTTACAGAACAATACAGTTCCATCAGTAGAGAATATGTTTCCGCCAAACCCTGAAACATACTGTTTCAAACGGGATGCAGTTGACTGTTTTTGTTTCGGCATTTCATTACCACAACACAACAAATTTACACACCTCACAAACTACTCTCCTTACTGCGGTACTTCTAGCTCCTGAAGTCCTGACTGATGCAATCCATGTATTGCATGATGTAATTCATGATTCCACGAATTGATGCTTCATAAATTCACCAGCACTGTTAGGACGCTGACCTGTGTTAATTACATGTTTACCACACTTACAAACTACTATTTCATAAAAAATGATATAAATGAACATTCAATCGCAGATTATTTAAAAAAAAAACCAGAAAGCCCATGGGTCAAGGTCAGGTTTGCCACGTGAATCGAACCTGGTTCTCTCGAATGCGGGCTACAGATGAAAATGCTGTATAAATTCGTGAAAAAGGAAGAAAATCACTGGAAAATGCATCTAAATGTTGAAAAAATGAAATTATAAAAAGGTGGAAAAAGTGCACTTTGATGACCTGTAAAAACCATATATATATATATATATATATATATATATATATATATATATATATATATATAACATATTTGTTCCAGAATGCACTTATTTCCAATTAGCATCGTTTCTGACTACTCAGAAAAAATATGACTTTTCATCAAAATCCGGGCCTTGTTGATAACACTTCTTTACAAGTGGGGTCAAATTTCGCCTCTGAGTCTTGGTCGGCTCACCTCAAATATATTAGAAACTGTCTACATGATTTACATACTTTCTTGTAATGATGAAAAAACAAAGCACTAAAACAATACATACACAGTACACTTCCAAAAAGAAAGGAAGGAAATATTTCAGTACTGAACAGTCAGCTCAATACTGACATACCACAATGCTAGATGAACGGGTCTCTACATGTCCAAACATGAATGAACCTGCACAGCCTTGTTCTGTGGTTCTTCAGCATAATATTACAAATCATTTCCTTATATACAGCTTGGATAAAATCGCAACATATGAGGTAAACGTTCCTGTAATAGGTCAAAGAAAACGCTAAAATGTGATTTTAAAAGGTAGCTGTTACAAAAAAACTGTGCCTGATGGAAAAATTCTGACTACATATCTGAATTCAGTATGAAAAAATACACTGGATTCACTAATCAGATTTCTTGTGAAGAAAACCTTGTCGACTAGTGTAATTCATAGTTCCATCGCCAGAGAGAAGAGAGCAAACGACACAGACGTTAGTTGGAAAGAGGTTGAAGATGGAAGTGATGGCTTTGCAACTAGGGCTCTTTCTAATATGTGACACAGCGATTTTTTTCTAATTCCTTCACACTTTTTGGTGTTTTTATATACAACCATGATTTTTAATATAATTTCTTTACTTTTTAGTGCAGTTTTGTGTTGGAGGGTGTTCTTTTAATGTTATTGTTTGTTTATTTACTTACTGCGTAATGTAGCTATATTGAGGAATTCAGTGCAGCCAAATTATGCTTGTTTCTTCACTGAATGCAATGCTGCCAATAGTCTTACTTATCCCGAAATTACACTAAGCAGACTAACACAAAGTAGTACCTAAATTGCACCATATAGCTAACAAAACACTAACATGGTTTGAGTGTAAAGTAAGACCTGAAAATACAGTTTGAGTGTATTTGCATCCCTTCTGTTGGAACATATCATCCGCACCTCATTCGTTTCCACGTCAATCATTCCCAAGATACAGTTGCCCTCCACGACGCGCCCACGATGAAACTTGCGTCATCCTATTTTGCATTCGTTGATTTGAACGATAGGGCCGGGACCGTCAGTTTCCATGCACACTTCACGGCAGTAGCCAAACCAGTCCGATACAGTCCGTGAGCTCATACACGTATTTCATATGGGGCACTCCATTATCGTCGTGTCATACGATTGTTTATGTGCAAAGCAGTGCATGAGTAATAAAATTTGACCAGGTGATAACTTAGCTTTCTCAAACCATGTTCCTGTTCACACAGACTGCGTCACCTATGTCTGGGGCATTTTTGCAGAGGTTGGCTACAAGTTTTACATATCTTTCTCATGTTGGCTGCAACGCGAGAACCGGTGGTCGTCTGCTTGCACATGCGTATACGTGCCCCTTTGGACTTAGAAAATATTCTCGCATTGCACAGAAGAAAGTTTCTCCTAAACTAGTTCCTCAATAATATAAAAATTTAAGTGATGAAGTGTTAAAAAAATAACCGACTACAAATAGTTTTTCATTTAATTTTGATGTCAGTGTTACTAAATTCCTCCAATCATGCATAACTAGTTTTACGTTGTAATGGCCTTACCGAACTCGAAAGATTTGATGCATGATTGTTGAAGGCTATTTAGTTTATGTTAAGGTAAGACCTGAAGCTTTCCTGGTGACGAATATATTCCAGATCTTCTCGGGAAACAAGCCAGGTGAAAAGTCTTTGTCGATATTTGTGTTATATCCAGTAATACAATTTGTGGTTATACCATTTCTTAAAATATCCTGATGATGTGAGCAATATACGCCTCGAAACGTTGATCTCTTATCGTCTTTTCACTTGGCTTGTTTCTCAATGATCTGGAATTTATGTTAAACTGTTGAGCGGCATATTTTTATATAAGGATGCGCTTATTGTTGATAGCATGTTCTCATTTTTGGCACGCTTCTGTGGATTTAGAAACATGGTAGTTAAGTCCTACACAAACAGAACAATTAAAGAGAAATTTGCTTGGATCCATCTCTTCTTAACTATTGTATTACTGTGCTGCTTGAATGGTTACCATGACTTTATCTTTGTTAATAGAAACCTCTCAGATAACTCCACGTGGACATAACATCTATCTGTCATTTGTGATTCTTACAAATCCCGTTGGCTGAAGTATTGCGTTCATTGGTGCTTAGCTCAGGTCCGGGAAGCGCAGTAGTTCCCCTCTCACTCTTTCAAGAGTAATCAGTGCATTATCTGAGAGGTTTCTATTAACAAAGATAAAGCCAGGATAACCATTCGAGCAGCGTGTCTGTAGCATAATACTTGTATTTCTAGAATCATTGCTTAAAAAGTAAAATATATGCATAAATATGTACAAACTAGTTAAAAATGCACTAATCCCTTCAATTGTATTTATGTGCACTATAAAACTTCTGTAACGACTCCTTACAATGTGGAATAAATTTATTACTTACATGCATATGTCTATCAAGAAACAACACATGCAAACATCCAAGCTCTATTAATGACTCCTAGGTTGGTGTGTATATATGAAGAGGCTTATACGGGAGTTCCAATCCCTTAAGTTGCCATGATGTGAGCACTGCAGATCCCTAGCACTTGTACTTCTGAGAATTATTCCGGGCCAAAAATTAAAACCCATTCTGAATGGAAAATATTCAGAATGAGTAGATCTTATTGGCGCAGGGTTCCCGATGCTCATGGGTTTTGAGTATGCCTGGTGGGCACGGTCACCCATATGGGATTAGCAGGTACCAGAGTTTTGGATATACTGAAGGTTTGTTCAATAATCCTGCTTGTGTGTGTTACCAGCCCACAAGGACACAACACATTCCTTGCTGCATAAACCGTGTAGGAAGTCGTCTATTTAACTTGCAACAGTATTTGAAGTTTCTGATCGACAAGTGTATAAGGGGTTAGCTCATTAAGGAATGCCTCATATTTCCTGAAGCGTGGTTGCACTTTCATCCTGCTAACAACACAGGTTATTTGACAAGGGTCTACCACACTCCTGTTGTCATTGTTGGCTTATAACACATGCCTGTTACAGAAGCTTCAACACAAACTGTCTCACCAGCGAGTAATTCTCCTTTGGTGCCACAGCTGCACTAGGGACATAAAGTGTGAGATGCCAGCTCTTGGAGCATTCACAAGTGCTAACAATCCTGTACTGCCTGTTGACCAAACTAGTTCCAGGCTACATCTATACAAAGTAGTTGCACCCCCTGTAAATCCCATTTCACTATATAAGTTGCATGGGATCTTTAGAGTTACAGACCTCTGAGGAGTCGTAAGAGGATGCAGAGAGAGAGAGAGAGAGAGAGAGAGAGAGAGAGAGAGAGAGAGAGAGAGAGAGAGAGAGAGAGAGAGAGAGAAGTCCGTTAATGTCTTTCTTACCATGGAAATACTGCAGTGGTTAAGTTAAGGGTTCTGGGCACATGCTCCAGACTTCAACTTTTAATTTTCCAATGGTTCACCTTCAGTCTATAAGATTGAATTTCCTGTCTACAAGAAACCCATTTACAGCTTAATCTTGCTTAAAGAATCATGGTGTTTATTATTATTATTATTATTATTATTATTATTATTATTATTATTATTATTATTATATATTTTTAAATGACTATTCTGTAGTAAAGCATGCAAGCAGTGGTGTTGCTACTCTGTAGAGCACTTTATTTCTGCTGCCGTAAGCATAGCACTGTAAACTAGTGGTATGTCTACAGCTAGAGAGCATTTCTTTCTCTATTTGCAAATCTGATCGGCCACTGCTTAGTGTCGTATGAGAGAATGATCTTCGGGCACTTTTGGTATAAATTCTCTCAACTCTACCTTTCCAAGCAGAATTTGAATGCCAAATATACTCTCTGGGGATCCGACATTGACATTGTTCGTGGGTGCCTTATAATGGACTTACGTCCGGGTTACTCATATCCCTACCTTCTTTCTGCCTGTGGTGGACGCTGAGCCTTAGATATTCTTTTTGTAGCTCTGCATGATTTCTACTCCTTGATTGGTCGGTTCTTTCTGACATATTTAGCAGTTATAATTACTCCCTTAACATGACTTATCAGGATACTGTAATGAACCCACACAACATCCTCCCGACTTATATTTCCATTACGTCCCATAAAATTTGTTTCTAAATTTGAACTCGCTTGCAATATTGCATCCTATAAGAAGCCACAAATATCCAAACATTAAAAACATATTTTAAATACTCTCTAAACCTCCAGAAATACATAGCTTCATTTAAAATAAAGTGAATAAACGCTAGGTGAAGATGTACTTATTTCGCATGCGCCAATAACAGTAGCAGACAAGTTGCATTGCTGCCAACATTGATTTTATGAACTTGCAGTTTGTAGCCAATGTTAAAAAAAGATCAGTAACATATAGTCAATAAATGAATTGGTTTTCACTGATCTAAAATATAACTATACTGTTAGTTAACTAAGCTAATGTTTTAACTAAACCACATGGTAAATCTTTTGTATTAGCTCTTGAAATGAATCAGCTTTTTCGTTGTTACAGTCTTGTGGCTCAGATACAATCCATGTGATTGGTCTAAAGGTGCCACTTGATAAGTGATGCTAAAAAGATTGTAAGTGCAACTCACTGTATTGTGCTAAAAATGACAAAACAAAGACATGACAAGACAAATGACAAGTTTATTTATTTTCTTCATTTGTGCTACAACAGAGCAAAGCTCCAATTACAGTAGCTATATGCTCATGCAATTTAGTTACACCTTCAAGTCCTTTGTTACTAAACCCGTTAGCCAGAGCTAACGTAGTCACTTTCCCTTTTTAACAAGTACACAGGATAAACATGTCTCTTTAATGCTCCTGTATGTCTCTGTGACATGCACCAACTGGCACTGTGTATAATTTTTTTGATGTACACACAATGTTTGCATTTTACACTGCTTTGCTTGTCGGCTTTGGCACAGCTACTCCAATATTTGTTCGTGAACTGCTCCACTGCACTATTCACACTTCTGGAGAATACTCAGCATGGATCTGGAATGTAATGTACTCTTCCAGACCAATACACTTGTCTGCTCACCTCTTAAACTTGACTGATTGATTGGCTCTGTTAGGTTTCAAACTGCTCTTATATCCTGCCGGGAGCAGAGGATGTTCCCAAAGTGGAATGTTTTTGTCTTGCCAAATTGAAATGACCTCAAAAGATTTTTTGTACATTAAGAGAGCGCCTCGCACTGCCAGTTTCATGATGTCAACTAGTGGCTGCCCTTGAATGTTGTTGCATTTTTTGCTTCTACACTCGCAAACAATAAAAGTGGTGTGATTGTTTGACTTGTACATAATTTCTTCATGGTGAGCACAAGTCGATATGCCAGTGTGTATATTTGTTATAGTGTATATCAGACTACTAATATTCTGATGTAAATAAATGTCTGTTAGGGAAGAAAGAGAGTGTTATCAGACAGATGACTGTTAATGTTGGTTTCGTCAGAAAGGTAATGGTGGTGGTGTTTTATTAGCATACCTTCTCCAACCCAATCAAGAGCCTAACAGTCCTCTGTCTCACTGCCACTGTCTCTATCTCTGTTCCCTCCCAGACATTTACATTAGGATTAAAGTAGTTGAACATACAGTATATTGTGTTCACAAATTGCTAGCTGTAGTTTACAGTTGGATGGGCTGCAACCCCCCCCCCCTCCATTAAGCTGTTATATCCCAGCAGTCATTGTGGTTTGTGATAGCAAATTGCACATGCTTCCCAATTAAAGCAAAAAACAGTGGTATCATCTTTGCGGTTGTTATTGGGATATGTTGTCTACTGCACTTTGGTGGTAACCACTTTGAACATACTGAGGATCCAGTTTTTTCTACCACAATGTGGCTGCAATGATAACTCCTCATTCCATTTACATATTTATTGATCTGAATAACATGGCCAGCACCACTGTTTTGCCCCTTTTTATGTTATTATTGCCAATTGAAGACACTCCTCCTGAAGATAGCAGAACCAGTGGCAATGTATTGTTCTGTATCTTATGATTTTTTTCTCCAGTGGAACAATGGATAAGGTCCGGCTGCATTAACCACGTGGGAAAAAAATTTCATAAAGAAATATGAAAGAAAATTGTTCAATTTCGGCACTATCTTTGAAGAGAACCTAAACTTCAAGTTCATCAAGATGCCGACAGAGATGCCCCTATCACCTCCAAGGAGTTCACCAAACCAAAATCCATTAGTCGACAACAGCTGATGTTGGGAAGATCCTAATGAAATGCATTAAGTGGAGAATTGAGTATAGTTCGACTCAAAATTATATTAATTTTGTGCTTCATTGTATCATAGTTCTTACATATTGGAATGGATAATGGTTTGTTCATGCAAAAACACAGAGGTATAGCTGAGAGTAATTAGGAATACTTGGGCAGTTGACAACATAGTTCTTGAATGAAGTACCATTTGTCACAGACTTCCAGAATTGTTTGTGCTCTTGCCTGCACTAAAAACAGGTCATATCTGATCCTGTTTTCTAATGGTGTGAAGGGCAGTATCACACTTCTGGTATAATATGTGTATTTATAATAAACATTCATCATATAGGAACTGCATGCATTGTTCATCGTGTCATAGTGTTGCAAGATCAACAATATTAATGAATCTAGCCATAGCAGTGAATTTATTTTACTGAATGGCAGGGACCAAAGTTATTTATTTTCACAATAAACTATAAAGGTAGTTTGTTTCAATGAATTTGTGGTGGACAGTTTTAATACCCCTGCAAAACATGTCTGGAGCATTGGTGCAGAGGTTGACAGCAAATGGATGTCAGCTATAGAGGTTACTTGCACTGCTATTCATGGGCAACTTCGGCAGGTTCTGTCAGCACTCGTTTCAGCCGGTCCAATGTTGGATTTAGATAAAGGCATTTTGGGATATAAAGGAAAGAATATGCCATCCTCTGTGGATTATTTTTAAAGCTGACAGGTGGAAATTTCATTCTCTTATACATCTCACTTAATAGTTTTAACATCATTGATGAAATCAAATATTTTATGTACTCTATCGTGCCTGTGGTAGATTCCATTATTCCTCAAGATTCATTTACACATGTTCTTGTACTTGATGCTCTAATGAATACTATTTAGCCATTGAAATATGCAGATTTTAGATTAAATTTAAAGGGAGTCGATTAATGATTATTTATAAACTAAAACAAATACATAAATCTGCTATATCATACCATTTTTGGACAGAAAATTATGACATTGGTCAAAATATGATATTGCTAAAAGTACTTACCTTACCAATAGAAGTGAACATTAAAAAAAAATACACATTATTAAAAACAGTAACAGTGTAATTCATTTTGAAATCCTGTCATTAAAATTTAAAACTTTGCACCCCGAGCATCAGATGGCAGCAAAAAGGGGAAACAAAATGAGCTTCGATCATACAGTAGCTGTTGATGAGGACAAATGCTCTTAAAAATGTTTCAGTTGTATTCCAACATTTAAAAGTGAAGGTGACCATAAATAAGTGAAGGTGACTTACGTGTGACAACTTAAGTGCTAAAGCTTGTATCTGGAGAGTATCTTGGGAGCATCATAGGGCCATATTCATAGTCAGACTTGGTCCAGACCAACTTGTTACTTCTGGTGGACTAACGGTGGATCTGGATTTTCTTATTCATAAACCAGGATTAGTGATAGTCTGGGGACCAAAGACGTTGGTCTGGCTCAAATTTTGGTCCGCCTCCAAGGGGTGGATTAAAGGCGGACTATCTTTGTAAATTGGATGACTATGAAGTGATTAATGTAGCTGCAGTGTGTAGAATTTGTGAAATAAGACGGAGGAAAACTTATCTAACAAGAATAGAAATTATTGCGAAGTACTATGACCTAAACTTCAAAAGCAGATACAGGTTTAGTAAAGTGAATGCCAGAAAGCAGCTAGAAATGATTCGTCCTAACCTATACTTCAGGGACAATAACCGAGGCCTAAATATCTTAATTGACACTCAAATGTTAACAGTTCATCTATTGAAACTGAACAGATAAATAGCTACTGCATGATCGTAGTGCATTTGTTTTATGTCTAAAAAATGCTGAAATTAATTGGTTGCTGTAATTAAAATGAAATTCCAATTAACTTAACCTAATATAAAATGCCGGAAATGCACATTAAATAGGTATAACAAAATAGACTGTTTTTTTTTTTTTTTTTTTTTGAACATTTGTCTTTACACATGTCTTCTGTCTACTACATTGCTCCTTTAAACGAAGAATGTTTCTTTCATTTCCTCCAAAAACTGCAGAAAACTTTGTATTTCCCTCCAGGCCTCCTCCTTTCTCATACTGACATTTGGTGTATAATGTCCATCATTTACCAAACTAAAGAAAACAAACACATTTTTTCTCTTCCTCAGACAAAATGATTCAGCTTCATTAACTCCAAGTTCACAGAACAGCAAACTTCTTATTGAACATTATCAACCATCAAAATGATTAAGAAACAGCTGTGAACTACCATAGAAATGTATAAAGTTGTAGGTAACTGTGGTTTGTTTAGCACTCTATGGGACTTGGCGCATGCACAAAAGAACCTTTCTACATCGTGTAACATTTGCTCCGTGCTGGTCCATGGCTTTACTTTGTTTGAGGCTTTTTATCGTCTATAAATACCAAAAAGTTAGACCATCTTTAGTCTGGACCAAGTTAGTCAGAAGATAGTCTAGATCAAAGTGATAATTATGAATACGGCCCATAATGTTGAGGTTATACTGCTCACTGATTGAGTTCAAACTAGACTGTGGCAGTTATATCAATGATGCCTCAAGGTGATGATTCACCTCAAGATTTTGCGTTTTAGATACTTTAAATTATACTGGCATTACCTTCCCACTTGGGTGTTCCTACTTGTCCCGTTGAATGCCGGTATGCTAATTCAGGTTAACCTCTATTTTGTTTTCTTGATGCATCCTATTAGCTGGTCAACTTAAGTAACTCATTTGTAGATAGAAGAATTTTCTGGGCTCAGGAGCCGTGGTCTACTGGAGTTGTAAGATCCAGACGTTTCATTCACGTCTGCGGTGAACATCATCAGTGGTGGCATGGTTTGAGTTTTCTGGGTGAAGTTTCAGTCACAACTGACTCACTAGCTGGAGATGCAGCCATATTTATACCTAGTCTGCGGCTAAATAAATTGTATATAAATTGTATAAAATAAATAAATTGTAAAATAATATATATGTAATATTAAATAAAATAAATTGTAAATAATGTATGAATAAACAGATGTATTTAAATGATACTTAACCACATGGTTACATTGCAAAACTTACTCTGAATACTCTTTGTATGTAGTATCTTGTAAATAGTATACATATGTAAGTTTCTTGTTTTTTCTTTCTTGACAAAATCAAAAATTGTATCAATTTCTATGGTGAATAAATTTACTTACTAATAGGAATCATTCTCCTGAATCATCTTCCATTGTGCCTGCCACAACATTGGTCATATAATGACTTGGTGAGTCTACTTTTATAGTACTTATCCAAGTGTTTTTATCCTGACACTTTTGTGTAATCTCCTCCATTGTTTGGTAGCATCTACTAAAGTAAATATTAAAGTTGAAGGATCTATTAAGTGCTTCTGGCATGTTTTTCTGTGAAGACATGTAGCTTGGGGATAATTAACTATTTTCAATGGAATATCTGCACAAATGAATGCCTCACAGGGTTCTTCAAAGAGCCAGCACACATTTGCTGTGCTATGCTTTTACCTTCAAGAAGTTGTAGACCTTGAATATGATTTCCTCTCTTGATGTGTTGGTCTATAGTAAACTTTATTTTGGCTACCACTTTTACTTTGCAAACCTTACAAAAAAGTGTCAGTGGTGTAAATCTTTTCAGTGTAACACAAAACAAAATTTGTTAACTAATGCGCCACACTTTCCTTTACAAGGTCATGATGAAATCCAGATCTAAATTCTTTTTGCTGTATTAATGATACCTAAACAGCACATTAGAATACATTAATACGATGTGCCATCTACTAAGGAATGTGCACATCTGCTAAGAACCAAGCAAAGTAATTTACTAGAAATGAAATGTAAAGAACAGAGAAGTTCCTTTGCTCTTGTGGGGGGGGGGGCAAAATGTACCTAAAATGTATTTAATGATGCATAAATATGCAAGAAAGCTGCCTGAAGTTCATAAAAGTATACAATAATGCAATAAAGACCTAAAAACAACCTGTAACCTCTTGCATAAATATGCAAGAAAGCTGTGTGAAGTACATAAAAGTATACAGTAATGCAATAAAGACCTAAAAACAACCTATACCACAAAATTAGCAAAAAAAGTTTAACTTCTTATACTCTAAAATAGATTTATATGCAACTCGGTAATCAATTTAGACTTACTACAATAAAGATGCAGTCATCTAAAACCTGGCCCTACTAATCAGCAAAGGTAAATGTGGAACAAAGTCAATAAATTCCCTGCCATCCATTCCATAATATAAGCTTTGTTTTTGAGAGGATTGATCATATTTCAGAATTGTAAGAAGTTTTGCCATATGAACCTATTTATATCATTGGAAAGAATGTGCATAAAATAGTATGGTACTATTATGTGTATCAAATGAGATGATGTTTGTCTGTGAGCGCTACTAGGTGAGCAACCAATCAGAGTCCTGCGGTGTTGTATTGCATTCCCCCTATATGGTGTGAGACGAGCGCCAAACTAATCAATCTCTAATAAATACTATGCGTGCTAAGACAAAAATTCAGATTTTGCAAAAACTGATCCACGAGGAAGGAGAGAGTAATGTATTTAACATAACCATGAAAACCCCATATTTTTAGCTCAAATAGTTTTCCTAATACAAATAAAGTAGATACCATTATATTATAACAGTGCATTGCGACGTAAGCACTGTAATGAAAATTATTATTGGTTGGCATGTATGCATGAATGTATATTTGAAATTACTCAGAACTGACATGTAAACATTTGGCATAATGTGATAAAAGAAATATGTACTTTGAATAAGCCAAGGTGTTTGTTAAATTCGATGAGAGGAAACAAACACTTCCCGCTGGTCTGGCGGAACATGTCTGGTCACATTATATCTTTGTTTATGAATGGTTCGTAATCTCTATTTACTCTAGAGTGTTCATATCAGCATTATTCAGTTACTCTTCTACGATACACCTTCCCCCTTACCTGCCAGAACAATCCAATTGAATTAATGTGGGCTCAAATTATGTTGCAAACAAATAATATTTTTAAACTGACTGACGTTGAACAACTTATTCACGAAGAAATTGACAAGGAACACAAGTAAATATTAAAAGCAGAAGCATTATTAACAGTGAAGTATTCTTCATATTTGAGTTTGATTTATGAGTCACTGTGTTTACACTCAAACTTCACTTACTTGTTGTATAATTGAAATGTTTTCAAGATCATTTGATCTCATCCTCAGCTGTTTGGTGACTAAATGTTTTCAAATTTTGATTTAGCATTTAGTCTCCAAACAGCTGAGGATGAGATTGAATGATCTTGAAAACGTTTCAATTATACAACAAGTAAGTGAAGTTTGAGTGTAAACATAGTGACTCATAAATCAAACTCAAAAAGGAACACAAGACTGGAAAAACTGCTTGAGACATCAGATAAACTACAAGAAGACTTTTGGAAAGAAATAGCATGTAACGAGATTTTGGAACTATCATCATAAATTTGCAGTACGATGAAGACAATGACAATGACGAATTATCTTTTAACATAAATAACATTCACAGCAATACGGATGCACCGCTGGTATTTTCATTGGATTGGAAAAATAAGTAATTCATAAACTATAGTTAATTTTAAACTAAATATTTAAACCATTTGTGTAATATACGTATATCCATGTTGCAATTGTGATTTGAACAACAGCATTATTATAAAACTTTGGAAAATTCATAGTTCCCTTACGTCTAGTGCCAAGAACACTCGCAAGTGTGCGAGAGAGAGGGAAATATAAAAAGAGGGGGGGATAATGAGGTGGCAATGCTGAAGGGGCTAACACATCTGATTCGTTACAGGCAAGAACCTTTCCCATTTGAAACACATAATAGATAAATGTGGGTAGTGGTTTTGTAATTATTGTAGCAAAATTTTTATTTTGGTTGTGTTGAAGCCTAGACAGTTTGTTCAGAAGTTGGATCACTTTAAAAAAAAAAAAAATATCTGTAGTTTACAAGATAAAATTTGGA
Organism: Mantis religiosa; assembly: GCA_030765055.1. NCBI lineage: Eukaryota > Metazoa > Arthropoda > Insecta > Mantodea > Mantidae > Mantis > Mantis religiosa. The sequence goes on along the minus strand of CM060952.1, from coordinate 141,502,587 downwards.
AAAATTAAAAATCAGATATAAATATAAGAAGACAAGAACAAGCGATGTTGATCCCTCTGCAGAAAACAATAATCCCAGATTGGTCCCATCAGATTGGAAATTTGTCTATTACAGAAAGGTACAATTTCTGCATACTTGTTTCTCCACTCTGTCTGATATTTTTATTTATTTGAATGTTTTTTGTTTTAGCCTAAGAATGCTAAAAGCCGTGAAGAGCTGCGAAAGGGAACCACAGATGGAATTGATCTTCCTGGTCTAGGCCATCAGATTTTATCAAAAGAACTTGTAGATGAAGCAATTATAATATCAGACATGTATGATCTCAATGAGTATGTTGCTCTGGATTTACTTTGTACAGGTAAAGTTGCAGTTTTTTGGGTAGTATCTAGGTTCATAAATCTGAACGCATGATAATTCAAAAGCCAGATTTTTCTTCAGAATGCAAACAACTATTATGTTAATTTGTAGAAAGGAAAAGGATAATTCATGGTTTTCAAATTGGTTTTATTCCTCCAATGTGTACATGTTGGAGGAAATTTGTATGTATGTGCTTATTACAAGAATTCCTTAGTAGTCAGGGATGCAGGAATAAGGGAAAGAGATTTTGGACTCCAATATATGTACATGCTGCTGTGTTGCTGCTATTATTTAAAGGGATTTTGTCACTTAAACTTCTTATGTACAAAGTCAGACTTCAAATGAAACATTTGAATTACATATTGGTAACTATTAACATAAATTTTCAGTATTTTCTATTTAATTCAGGGAATCAATGAAAACGCAGGAAAATGATAAATGCTTTGTTATATTGAGAGTAGACATGTGAAGAAATAAGGTTCTATTTGTATTTTAAAAATGGTTTCAAATGTTATTAATTTATGTTCCTCCATTGTTTCTTTATTCAACTAATGTTTTGTGAAGCAAAATAAATTTACAATGGAAGTACAGGTTAATATTTGCAGTTTATCTGATCCTTGTTCCTCTTTGGTGCAAACTTCTAATTGAGTGGCCATGATCTATCTGCAACAAAAGGAAGACAAATGGCGGAATGATTAAACTTTCATAGCAGGATCGTAACATCATAACAAATACTTTAAGACAGAATTCAGTATGTCCAGTGTAAGAAATCTTAGTTAAGTTGTTAAGTTTTTTACTTACCCTTGTAGTATATGCATATCATAATTAACAAAAAGTAGATAGCAAAGCTTTTCCATGAAAAGTTACAAAATATGTGTGAAGTTAAATAATATGAATAGAAAAAAGTTATCATTGTAGCACTTGATGTAAACTGTAGTTGCAATAATTGGTAATAAAGTTAAATATAAAGTGAGGCTTATTTTTCAGTATTGTAAATTATTATAAATGCTTATCTCTTCCCTTTGCATACAGGAGCCATTTAAGGCTTAAGAGTTTACAACAATAGTTCTTGTACCTAATTGGCTCTGAAGGTCAGATAAGATCATTATACATTAAGTTCACATAGTAGACATAATAGCACATTGAGCAGACATTGATATCTTATATTTCACTACTTGCAGCCCAACAACAGATGCCATATCATCCAGGATTAACAAGGGGACTTGTAGCTGTTTTGTTGTATTATGATGGGCGTAAAGCAATTGCAGCAACACTTCGTGCACTTGTCCAAGCTCGCAGAGGTTTCTCATGGACTTTGGAAACAACAGAGGAAATAGTTACATTTATAACAAAATATACTCAGGAATTAATGGACAGTGGTCTCATAAATAAAATCTTAGGTAACACATTTTGTTTTTTCAATTTCACTTTTATATATATTTATTTAGGATTAAACTTAATTTAGTATTAATATCCTCTGAAAACATTGTTCTCTTATAATTTGCAGAGCTTTTACAAGAAATGGACTTATCAAAGGAAGTAGAAATGCTGCAGGAAAATAGAGCATTAGGGGGTCCTAAGCATCATCACCAAGTGGTGGATTTATTCCAAAATATTCGTCAGATTTTAGCAGATGTGGTTTACTTTTGGGCAGCACAAAGTGGTCTACCTAAGGAACCCACATTCAAGTAAGATATTTTGCTACAGAGGATTCTTTTAATGCAGTTTGAATAATACGTATAAACTAAAGCTAAGAACAGTGAAGCAATACAAATATTACAGTAAAATATAGTAAATTTTGACCAACTTCATTTATCTTTTTAAAAAGTTATAAATTCTTCACAGAATTGGTTTTGCAATTCATTCATTGCATCTTCAGCTCTCTTTTAACAATATATTTTCACATGCTTACTGCCGTTAGGTGATGGATTGTTTGCTATCTTACTGCCATCTACTGAAAGCAAAACAAATTTATGTATAGAATTAATCAACAATATTTCATATTTGATCACATGACTTATATTTTTTTATGATAAATGCTTTCTCCCAAAACATTAAATCTATCAGTCCATTTAATTGACTTAATTTAACTTCATGATTTATGTCATGATTAAATGACCGAAAATGATCTGCTACAGCTGATATATGAAATCTGTTTATACTTAAATTTCTAAAATGTTCCTTCATTCTGGTTTCCAATTTGTTTGGTCCTTACAATGTAAACACAGTTCAATCTGGAGTTTGATAGTTCAGTAAGCTTTATCATTTTTGAGATGAATTGTGATGACAAAAACATATGTTTAGGAAAATTGATTCTATTAGCAACCTTTATATACTGCTTAGATTAATAATCAGGAACATGTTTCAGAGGCAAATGATTATTAGTTACACCATTGTCCTTAATCTCCTTAAAAGAACAGAAAAAAAAAGTATCTGCAGTTTTTACGTAATTAGTAATGACAAACTCCATTTGTCTCTTTTTAACATACACCAAAATTCCTCAGTTCCATTATTCTAATAACAATACTCATTACACAGAAAATGAAGCTAGTTACAGTGGAATAATAAATATTATACAAATAAAATATTTAGTGATTATTTTCCACTTATCTTAAGAAGTTGATGACAATACTTCTATCTTCTCTAATTGAAATTAATTTCTTGGACATTTGCCCACATCTTCAAACACAATTCGTGGGCAAATGTCCATGAAATTAATTTCAATTAGAGAAGATAGAAGTATTGTCATCAACTTCTTAAGATAAGTGGAAAATAATCACTAAATATTTTATTTGTATAGCAATACTCCTGTTTACTATCTCATTATCTACAATTGCTAGATGTTTCATAAAAAATCAATTTTCTTAAAAGATAAGTGAAGTTTGTGACAAATAATTATATTTGATGTACTATTGGTTACTTTACTTTTGTTAGCTTCTGTTTTTTACGTATTAATACACAATAGTGTTACAAGGGAGGAAGTTTGAAGTGGTTAAAAACTTGACTACTTAGGAGTAAGATAATAATAATGGTGGATGGAGTGAGCAAAAGAAAAACATTGTAGCTAAAGGAAAATTTACTCTGAAAGGTATTAGAGATGTTTATACAAGATACTGAGAATGCAATTAAAATGTTTGAAGAGAATATTTGGAACAATAGCAGGGATTTGGAGTCTAGATTGATCTTGAAATTGAAAAAAGCTTCACTCCAATCATATTGCTCAAGTGAAATTTGGAAGCAAAGGAAAAATTATATGTGGTGTGGTTTCAGAACTATAAGATAAGCTTAATATTTTACGACAGTGTTTGAAACTTCAGTAAAACTTAAAGAAGGATACTTCAGGTCAGTGGCATAAGTGAATCCTGTATAAAATTGGTCATGGGGATATTTGAAGAGATAGATAAACACTGTAGGTGTAGGACAGTACGAAAAGGTTTTCTGGAAAGAAATTAAATTGAAGACATTAAAAGGCAGCTTTATTGATCAATTTGAATTTCAAATTGTCTTTGGGATATGCTAGGTAAGTCAGCTGCCATAGGTATTCATATCTGTGTAGCCCAGTTTATAATGTAATTGGTAAACATTTACCCTTTTAGCAAACAGTTATTGTAGCCTGTCTTTCTTTTTGATACTATACATAACAGTGATCACTCACTTTTAGTGTGGATAGAGGGGCTCCTTCACAAGAATAATGGGTCAATTCACTCATCAATTGCAAAAGTACACAAGATAGACTTCGTATTAACTCCTTATCCACTCTATTCTCCAGATTTATTACCATTCCTGTTTTTGGTTACCAACCTCAAAATGTGACTTGAGGGAAAGATTTTCAGCAAGTAAGGTTATAATTTGTGCTGTGAATGAATACTATGCAGTTAGAGGGATTTTTTTTTGTAAGGGAATAAAATAAATGCAATCTTATGTGATTGGAGGAATTTAGTAACAGTGATGTCAAAATTAATCTGAAGAACTATTTTTAGTTGGTTTATTGACACTTGGTCACTTACATTTTTATATTATCGTGGGACTAGTTTAGGAAGCCATTGCCTCCAATTGGAGAGAGGTTGAAAATGGGGCAATGGTTTCTGAAACTAGTCCCTCGGTACTATAAAAATGTAAGTAACGAAGTGTCAATATACCGACTACAAATAGCTTTTCCGATTAAATGGAATCTTGTTTGACCAAGTATATTGAGCTCAAAGAGATTATGTTGAAAATAACATTTTAGTTTTGTAAAAAGAATATTTACTATAGAGCTAAAAAGTGAAGCTATTGACAGTGAAGCAACACAAATAATATAATTTAGTGATAAAACTTTACTTACTTTGAAAATATGTAATTTTGAACAGGACTGGTTTTCCAAATCAACCATTTTCATCTTCAGTCTGTTGACTATTTGTTACTATTACTGCTGCTGGGTGACAGATTGTTTCCTATTTTACTGCCAAATGCAGGATTAAATGACCAAAAATGATCTCCTGCAGCTAATTTATTAATCTGTTTATACGGGGTCTCCCACATAACTCTGCAACCTCAAATATCTCTGAAATGAAAAAATATGAAAATTCCAATTGGCCAGGAATGGAGCTATATCAGGGACTCACACAATGAGAAGGTATGCACAATCCATAAAGGTAAACAAATAAAACTTCCTACACCAAGTTGCAGTTTTTTAAATGGAACATGTATATTTATTCTAGCAAAATGACAACTAGAAATACAATTAGTGAAAACACACTTTGCTCCGCTTTTCTAAACCCATTTACTAGTGGCCCATAGCCCTCAGAAACTTCATTATTGTGCATGGAAAATGCACCCATAAATCACCAATAGTGTTTCGCCCATGAAACCGTGTCATTTCTACAGATGTTCGAAGTGCCCTCCATTTGCATCAATACACTTTAGGAATCTGGTAACGAGAGTGTTGCACAGATTGCAGTGTTTCTACAGATATTGCCGCACATGCTGCAGTAATACGATGTTGCATATCCTATGTCATTGGTGGTTCTTGATACACTCTTATGTTTCTCTGTGCCACAGAGAAAGACCTCCCCGTCCTATCCACCTGTTTGAAAACTTCATATCCACAACATCCCTGGAAACTTGTGTATAATGTGCAAGACATCCATCATGCTGGAACCACATTGATAGATGCGTTTCCAAGTGTGGTAAAGTGTGTTCAGAAATGTTGCATATCACTGTCTGTTTAATGTTCCCTGATAAAAATAAGGATCTAAAATATGGTTACCAATGATACCGCACTAAATATTGATACTCTACTGTCGTTGATGAGGAACTTGGTGAATCCAATGAGGATTTTGCACGGACCAGTAATGCATGTTCCTCAGATTCAAATGACCATGATTTGTAAATGAAGCTTCGTCTGTATACAAAGTATTAGGAATGCTGGATTACCTTGCAACTGCTGAAGTGCAAAACTACAGAATACAATGCGGAATTTAAAGTCATTCCCGTACAGCTCCTGGTGCAATGAGATATGGAACGGATGGAACTGAAGCCTTTGCAAAATTATGCTCACACTACTACTGTTTATTCCAGAACCTCATGCAATCTGTTGGACAATCACCTCAGGATTGTGTGCTACAGAAGCCAAAACATCAATTTCGTTTCCAGTGCCTGTCATGTTTTTGTGCATTGTCGCTTTGTGGAAGCCCAGCTTCCTATTTCCCTGAGTTTCGTGCAGATGTTGGCAATGGTACAAGGCAAAGGACACTGTCGATCTGGGTATCATTCAGCATATAATGCCATATCTGCAATATTCCTCATAAATTAAAATAATATCCAGGTTTTCTTTGTTACTGAAGGCTAGTATGTTGACTAGATGACAGCAACTGTTACGCTCCACACGAGAACATGGTTTAATGTGTCAATATGGAAAGCAATATCCGAAATGTATGTGAATTACGTTACAGTATGACAGCAGACGAGATCAGGAGACACTAGTACACTGAAGCTAGAACGTGCTTATCTGATTGGTTTGTTTACAGCAGGCTACAGGCCAGTGCAACCAACCCCTGCTCTGAGCACAGAAGTAAATGCATTGCATTATGTCAGAAATGGTGGTGGCGCCTTTAGCGTTCTCCAACAGCCATGTATTTCAGAACATATGAGGCTTAGAAATGTGAAACCAAGTGTGTTATCACTAATTGTAGCTCTAGTTTTCATTTTTATACAATAAACATACATGTTCCATTTAAAAAAATGCAACTTGCTGTTGGAAGTGTTATTTGTTTACCTTTATGGATTGTGCACACCTCATTGTGTGAGCCTCTGATATATATACATTCCTAGCCAAATGGAATTCTCATATTTTGTTTCATTTCTGAGATATTTGAGGTCCAGAGTTAGATGAGACACCCTGTATTTAAGTACTTGTAAAATGCTTTATATTCTAGTTTCTGAATGACTTTGGTCTAGCAAAGTAAACCTTATCAAATGTAAACAGCTAATTTGGTATATTATCAAAGATAATTGAAGTTATAGTCCCTAAAAGAAATCTATAACTTAGGTTCAACATACTCAATTTTAATTGTAATTTAAATTAATATATGAAAGCAAGTTGAACTTTATTACACAAATATAACTATTTGTAACAAAAACTTCATTTATCTTAAGAAAATGTCAATTTTTCTTATTAATTGAACTTGTTTTTGCATTTTTTTACTCTAATTGTAGCAATATAGATTATCATAAGTTATTGAATATTGTTGTGTTGAATGAAACAGCATTTCATAAACACAAGGCCATGGTGGCATTATCCTGCTTTTTAAGCAATTAGGTTGCAGTCATAATAATTGGATTATACTGTTATTTCTTTTAAAATTCTTTTTGAGCATTATTTGTATTATAGCATGTTCACTTGCTGTTAATCATTAGTGCTTTACCACTGTATGATCATATGATCATGGAAATATTTTCAGTGTGTCATAACTGAAAAATAATGTAGTTTGTCAGCCGAATAAGACTTAAACTTTTATTTCTTACAGACTCATAAATTATATAAAGAGCACAAAATTACAAGAAGCAGCAACAGGTGGAATAGATGGTGTAACACTTGCTTTGGAAATGGCCTTGTTATATGCCCTGGACTTGAGTATTGTACAGCGCAGAGAAGATGGAGAACGTTAGTACCAATATATATTGCAAAAGTAAATTTAGTACACACAAACAAACACACACACACACACACACACACACACACACACACACACACACACACACACACACACACACACACACACACACACACACACACACACACACACACACACACACACACACACACACACACACACACACACACACACACACACACACACACACACACACACACACACACACACACACACACACACACACACACACACACACACACACACACACACACACACACACACACACACACACACACACACACACACACACACACACACACACACACACACACACACACACACACACACACACACACACACACACACACACACACACACACACACACACACACACACACACACACACACACACACACACACACACACACACACACACACACACACACACACACACACACACACACACACACACACACACACACACACACACACACACACACACACACACACACACACACACACACACACACACACACACACACACACACACACACACACACACACACACACACACACACACACACACACACACACACACACACACACACACACACACACACACACACACACACACACACACACACACACACACACACACACACACACACACACACACACACACACACACACACACACACACACACACACACACACACACACACACACACACACACACACACACACACACACACACACACACACACACACACACACACACACACACACACACACACACACACACACACACACACACACACACACACACACACACACACACACACACACACACACACACACACACACACACACACACACACACACACACACACACACACACACACACACACACACACACACACACACACACACACACACACACACACACACACACACACACACACACACACACACACACACACACACACACACACACACACACACACACACACACACACACACACACACACACACACACACACACACACACACACACACACACACACACACACACACACACACACACACACACACACACACACACACACACACACACACACACACACACACACACACACACACACACACACACACACACACACACACACACACACACACACACACACACACACACACACACACACACACACACACACACACACACACACACACACACACACACACACACACACACACACACACACACACACACACACACACACACACACACACACACACACACACACACACACACACACACACACACACACACACACACACACACACACACACACACACACACACACACACACACACACACACACACACACACACACACACACACACACACACACACACACACACACACACACACACACACACACACACACACACACACACACACACACACACACACACACACACACACACACACACACACACACACACACACACACACACACACACACACACACACACACACACACACACACACACACACACACACACACACACACACACACACACACACACACACACACACACACACACACACACACACACACACACACACACACACACACACACACACACACACACACACACACACACACACACACACACACACACACACACACACACACACACACACACACACACACACACACACACACACACACACACACACACACACACACACACACACACACACACACACACACACACACACACACACACACACACACACACACACACACACACACACACACACACACACACACACACACACACACACACACACACACACACACACACACACACACACACACACACACACACACACACACACACACACACACACACACACACACACACACACACACACACACACACACACACACACACACACACACACACACACACACACACACACACACACACACACACACACACACACACACACACACACACACACACACACACACACACACACACACACACACACACACACACACACACACACACACACACACACACACACACACACACACACACACACACACACACACACACACACACACACACACACACACACACACACACACACACACACACACACACACACACACACACACACACACACACACACACACACACACACACACACACACAGACACACACACACACATTATATATATATTTCATAGTTGCAATGATACAGTGTTTTAGAAATCATTAACAAATGAGTTAAGAATTGTTACACATTTTGAAATCCAGCATTTATTATAGAAATCCATAATTTTGCATTTTACTGGCAGAGCTGGTACAAAGAGCCTGAAGCGCAGAACACTATTTTTATATTGTTATGTCTGTTGAAGCGTGACCACTTTTATGGGCCACGGTATCCAGCGTATCTCAAGGTGTGCATATTGCAGTGAATGAGTACATTATTGAGCTGATCTATTGTTTTGTGGTTTGATAGTTGAAGTCTTAAAAATCATCTTGAAAAATACTAAAATCCAGCATACAACTGCTTTAAATTTTGTCATTAAGTTGATCAAAGGGAATAATTAGTGTGTGTCGAGTAGTTTTGGAGAGAACAATATTTGTGTGAATATATTTTCCTTACATTTTTGGTGGGGTTAAAAATTTGATAATAAGCTATTCAACTTACAACTAAAACCAACCTTTATTAAACATTTATTTAGGAATATATATGCAAAGTTTCAAACAATTCATTGAACATTGCAAGTTCTAGAATATTTTGACCATACAAAAATCTGAAAAAATGAAACCAGACAAAAATGAATGTAAAGTTTAGATAACGATTACATTATTTTGTTTACTTCTAAATTCCCCTGCATCCTATGTACGTCCTACAGCTATCTTATTACTTTCTTTCTCTTAAATTTGGTTATCTTTAGTTCTTTCCTAATGATTTTTCTATCTACAATAGCTTTTATAAAAAAAAAAAAAAAAAAAAAAATATTGTAATTTGTTGTGCAATTTCTTTACATTAGGAAAAATATTGCATTCTTTCAATCATAACAAAAATTGTAAACTTTGGATTCTAGTTTCTTCAGATGATAGTTACAAAATTGTATATATGCTCATTTTCTTATGTCTAATGGTTCTAAGAGCAAAAATTTAATGAATATAATAAGGGTTTTCTTGAAGTTTTGTCAATTTTCCCATTTTCAATACAAAAATTATTAAATTGTTTCATATACAGCCCTAATAATACCAACTTTTATTGATTACCTATCCAGAAAGATATGCAAAACTTGAAAAAATTCATGGAAAACTTACTGTATGGAGAATTTTGAGTATTAAAAAATGCTGAAAGTTGGACACTTCGAAAAATATAGTTAGCAGAGCTAAACGTAAACATTTTTTTTAACCCTCTTGCACATAAGGGCCCCTCAGGTAGTTAATTTTCTTCTTATTTTAATTTGGCTACTTTTAACTATTTATTTGCAAAGTGCTCAATGAAGAGCACACTGTTTTAGCCTTTGCCTATCCCTAACCTACTGATTTTCTTGCTAATAAGGCTTACATGGCTTGCTGTGATGTTTCTCTTAACATTAGAGCAGCTTTATAACCCATATTAGACTCACAGCGGCAGCCACTGCAGTTTCCAAACCCAATGTTTCATTAAATTTCACCTCCAAAACTTTAAATCCACATTCATACAGCTAAAACTATTTTATTCCAAGTTTCTGTGTGAATTAGTGCATAATCTGGGCTCAGTACGTTCACGTTTATTTTATTTTCATCGTCATTGCAAGTTCCCCAACTTCCTGCCACTTGGATCAGCTTTATTAATCACTATCGTGCTTGTATCAGATTTTTGAGAGTTTCACCTAACCTTTATCTTGCTGCAAGAGATGTTTGTTTTCCTTTTCTTATCTGGATTACCCATTCTGATACAATTTTATGTAGCATTACACAGAGAAATTTAAAAAATTAAATCCCAAAATGTCCAAGTTTTATAAATACTAAGATATCCACCTGTTTATATGCACCTAAACAAACAAGTATGAATTAAGTTAATTGATGGAAATCAATTGTTCTTCCACACTAACTTTGTGTGGGCTTAGGTTTGGATAAATAGAGTCTGATTGGAAAATTCAATGCCATAGCTGGGATTTGAACCACGAATCTCCCAGTCTCCGTTTTGTTGCTCTTAACTATTGAGCATAGTAAGTTGCAACAAACCGTGCGTAGTCAGTGTATATGAGGACCCCTAGTGGTTTAACTGGAAAAACAAGTCAGTTGAATTTGATGTTATGCTTTCATGTTGGCCATAGTAGCTCCGTGGTTTATTCTTCCTTCTCTTCAACCCATTTGGAATTTTGAAAGACTATTGTACTCTTCAACTCAGTTTTGTGTTCTTTCAGCCATTATCCCTATAAAGTGAGTGAATGTGCAGGATTTAAGGGCTTGTCAGCATTCCTGTAGATAGTTTTCATATAATTTCCTGTCATGAAAGTGTTGGAAACAGTGTTGTTTAGTGTCATTAATCGACTTGCCTTAAATTTAGTTTTCCTGTATTTGATAACAATGTTCTACCACATGTAGAAGGTTTTTTATTAAGTTTTTGGGAGCCATTTGTAGAAGATTTTATGCTATGTCGTTTTATGCTGTGTTCCTTGTAGAATAATTCTTCATGTAATTAAGTACCTGGGTGTGATGAAATGTTAGTTTGGACTCAAAATGTGATGATATTTTGCTCAAGGTCGTGGCCTTGAATCAGTGGAGAAACTTTGGTGTGATATAACTAATAATTATGATTTCACTTCTCCTTTCCACATGCTTTATATTTACAAAGTAAATATACAATACAATATAAACACTTTTACACAAAACTGACATACTTTAAACTAATAACTGAATACTTCTTACTATTGTGTAAGAACATGTCTTAACATTTGCCATCTCTCTTCTTTCGTGTCAATATGTAGAAGGACCTATACTAATTTACATCCATCTTCTAGACGTTACAACTTTGTATGACCTTTCCTTTTTGCAAAACCAAGATTATTGATTTTGCCGTCACTAGGTAACTAAACATTTTCTTTTCGCCACTTCATATGTAACTACTAATACAATCACTTTATTCATTTAATTAATTTTATGGTTCCTTTTTCAAACGTAATTTAGACAATTTAACATTCAAACATTATTCCAAATAATTTTAAACTTCCAACATCATTGTTAAAACAAATTAACATTATTGATTCTATTCCATTCCTAACTCACTTTATCACACGTCTTACGTTCACTCATTTAATCTTGTTCACTTCACAAACACTTCCAACTATTCATAAGAATTTCTTAAATATTTTTAAAATAAATTCAGAAATTAAAACTGTTTCACATAATAACAGTTGATTTACCAACAGTGCCCATTCCTTTGGGCGTGTAATGGCTTTCCAGCATTTCTCTGGTATATTACCATTGATTTTTATTGCATTAAATATTTCTGTGATAGACTCTTTCAGCATTACATCATCATTCTAATGAAATTTGGTTAGAATGCCATTTGTAGCATTCGCTTTATTTCCCTTCATTAGAAAAACCTCCTTTATTACTTCACGGTTTGTTTCCTAATCTGGAATCTCTATATAACTATTCCTAATTTCCATTATTGGTGTAGCAATTTTACCACATTCCCATCTGTAAGTTTTTAAAATGCACACGCCTCACGTTCAAGAGGTCCCTAGTTCGAATCTTGGTCAGGGTGAGTTACCTGGATAAGTTTTTTTGGGGTTTTCCCTTATCCTTCAAGACGAATGTTGGTTAACTGTAAGCTTCATGGACCCTGGACTCATTTGAGCATCATTTCACCCAATTCATTCACCGTCCGACATGACAACGTTGGAGGACGTAAATTACAAAAAAAAAAAAAAAAAAAAAAAAAAATATTCACCAGGTTCAGTTGCTAATTTGTGTATTTTCTAAAGGTTGATTTTTATAGCCCTCCACACCCTACTGCCATCATTTTTTTTTAAAATCTAATAAGCTTGCTATCTTGTTCCTTTCTCCATTTTGCTTCATTTTGTTCTGTTTTGTTCAAATCCTGCCAATGGCATTGAATTTTTCAATCTGACTCTACCTATCCAAATCATCTCCTACACATGACTAGTGTGGAAGAATGATTCATTTCCATGAATTTACATAGTGCTAACTATGAAGCCTGGGACTTAAGTACTTAGGGTATAGTAAATCGCCACAAAAGTTGTATATCTCATTGTATATGAAAGCCCCTAGTGGTTTACCAAGAAAATAAAGAGTCAATTGGAGAATTTAATGGGGTTAAGATTGTTGATAGCTAGAAACATTGCATGGTGCTACCTTGAAAATATATAAGTAATGATGTAAACAGTATTATAAATAAAATTATGTCTCTGTACACATTATTAATTGCAGAAATGGTCCAAAAGCTTCCACTATTAAGTGAACCAGATTTTATGAATGCTCTGCTAAAAGAGCTTTATCCATCAGAAAGGCAGTGGGAATGTGTTGGCTTGCAGATGCTGACCAATTTTGCATGGGGTTTGGCTCTTGCTACAATGCGCTTTCTACCATCTAGCATGATACCAAGAGAAGAAGGTAAGAAAAAAGTTATGTCTCAAATTAATAAATATGTTATAATTAAGCTTGTTATAGCAATAGGCAAGTTAGGTAATGTGTACAAATTTTGTACAGCAATAAAGTATAAAACAATAATACAGTGTATCCAAAGTACAACGGTACAATTTGATTTGCTTTTAGCATTCATATAAATACGAACGTACATATTAAGACTCATTGGGTCATGTTTTATTAAAACTTCACTCATTTTAAGTTTATTAAGATTTAATAAAATATCCATATGTCTTTTAATTTGAAATTAGCTTCACTTAAGTTCAATTAGCTTCACTTTTAACAATGCTTTTAATTATAACAATTTCAATTACAGAAGGTACTATTGCAATGTAGATAAAGAATAAAGGAATAATACAAAACAAAATTGTTACAACAGAAAATACAGATTATTCAATCACATATTCTTTTAGCATTTGTGTAACTACTATATGTGCATGTTTTCTTGAGCGCTGGATTTACGGTGTAGTGCGGGCAAAGAGCTAATATGCTCTTGTTTTTGCAGTGTGGTCAACCTAGAAGAACACAGTTCAGCAAAATCATGTGTAACATAAGCGAAGATATATGCGAGATATATGGACAAACAGTAAATTGAACTCGATCCAATAAGCTGTAAGTTTATATACTTACTACTATAAAAGTAGAAAACAAATATTATTATAGCCATAAATACTCATTCACTTTATGATTATTCAATTTGCGAGTTTGGTGCATCACCATCGCTGGTATCCTCTGATTTGTTAATGATAATTTCATCAATTGCATTTTCTATTACATCATCGTTTCTCCAATATTGCATTTTCAGCTCTTGGACCTTGCAATTCATTACGGTTACGGAAGAGAATGCTTCTTTAGCAAGTTTCCACGGGTTTTTGGCTGACATATCACCAGTAATGCTGTTTCCTCTGAAAACATTATTTTTGCCCACACCAGCTCAATTGCATTCAGATCACGGGATGATGATATATATATATATATATAAGGGCGCTCAACTACGGCGGTCTTTAAAAAACTAGTCATGGCAAAAGCCAGATATAAAACTTTCTAAAAACTATACATTTGTAACAAAACCTATTAAAAATACACGTACATAAAAAACATCAATCAAAACCTACTAAAAATTTCGTTCACTAAATCCTAAACTCTAAACTAGACAAGAATCTAAAAACTTTCTCCACGGATCTCCATACACGGCCTACATGTGGGTGGGCCTGTTGACCGTCTCCCTCAACCACGAAGAGGAGCCCACACAAGGGAGACTGTTGGCTCGGGACCCTGGTTGCGCCAAACCCGTACCTACCGAAGTAGGCCTCTGGGGGATTTCAGATCACAGTTATACAAGGTAGGCAAATAATAGTGAGTCTCCTTTCGAGAGCCATAACAACTACAACATATATTTTTTGTAATCTGGTTAGCTAATGAACCTCGAAATTGCTTAAAACGAAATATGGTGCACGTGTGAATGCTTAGCATATTAGCCACAAGATGTCATAGTGTATAGCACATTTCATGTTTCAAAGTTGTCTGTATTTATGGAGTTAGATGAAACCTATCAATTGAGGACTAGGAGCCCGAATGCTCAAATTATCGTGCACATATAGTAATGGAACAGATACCACACAAACCAAAGAGGTAAAAACTACTTTGTAATGAAAATACAAATTGATAGGGGAAATATTTTAATTATTGGTTGATATAGATTCCCAAATCCAAAATTAACAGAATTTTTAAGTATACCAGACAAATTCTTAAATGAGGTACATAAAAAGAACAAAGGAAATTATTGCAAGATCTAATTGTTGAAACTAATAATAGTGATTTTATAGACTGATTGAAAACTTATAATCTCAAGTGCCTTAGATTTAGGCCTGACCAGAGTACTATATGTGCATGTTTTCTGGAACACTCGGGTCCCAATTTCACCAACAGATGTTAAAATTGACATTAACAAATGTGACGTAACAATTGTCACAGCGCTAACAAAGCTGTTATATTTCTTGCATTTCACCAACCTGTTTTCTGAAAATGTTAACAAACAAGTGTTAATGCCAAGAGACTTGTAAATCTTACAGCTATAGAAGGCTCTGGATGAGTCGTATTATTTTCTGAACGTACTGTGATGCGCTTTAGTTTTCATTTTCATCTGCACATAGCTGAAAAAATGGTGGGTAAACAAAATTGTAAACAAAAGCCTTGAGACAAATTTCTCATTGATGGAGAAAGAATTGTCAATTGAATTGGTGACAAAGTATAAGGATATCAAGGAAAATATAGAGGACAGATGCAGTGAATGTAAAAGAGTAAGATGCCACTTGGGAAAATATTGGAAACAAATTTAATTCAAATGCATGTATCACTACTAGAAGCACGAAACAACTTTGTCAGTATTACATAAATTTAAAACAAGGTGCAAAGAAGGACAAGTGACGAGTAGCTTGAACATTTCAAGACGGGAGGTGGACAATGTATTATCCATACAATTCATTGAATTATAAAATTGCAAAGTTATTAATACTTGAAGCAAAGGCAAGATCGGCATATTCCTTTTGATGCAAGCTCTAATTCAGTATTATGTAAATTTAAAATGAGTGAAGGACAAGTGATGAGTGACTTGAATGTTTCAAAATGGGAGGTGGACAGTGTATTATCCACATAATTCAGTGAATTATAAAATTGCAAAGTTATAGTAAACGTGTGCATATAGTAACTGACTTGATGCAAGGCAATAGATCATGTAATAACCAACATAGATGGTTACAACACAACATACATATGTAATGACTTTCATATTTCAGATCACGAAGTGCAAATAGTAGATATACACAGATATTTTATTGAAAATAAACTATAATATATAGTAGGTATCTAAAGGAAGCAAATGTAAAAATATTGGGATAGCTTAGCACAGGAAAGCTGCTCCAGTGTTTATGAATAAAAAGCTACAAATGAAAAGTGGATTTCATTTTTTAATGTTTTTGGTTTCCATTATAACTGGGCATGTCCAGTAAAGAAAAGGTACATTAGGACAAATACATGCATACAACCAAAATTGCCTGTAGTGATTAATGGTTCTTAGAGAAAAAATCAAAGATAATTCTGAATTTTTCAAAGCAACAAAATTGATAGTACAAAAAACACTATATGCAAGTGCTGAAAAATTATAAAAAAAATTCAATAATAGCCAAGAAGTAGTCATGTCAGATAGTGTGGCTAAAATAGCATAGAAAATAGTAAAATTGGAGAAAAATATGTAAAGAGCTATGCATGATTGGAGAATTTAGTAACAGGTCGTCAAAATTAATTGAAAAAAAAATTTTAGTCTGTTTTTGATACTTCCTCACTTACCTACTTTTTTATACTCAAGTGGTTTTGTCTGTGGCCAGCATTCAGGAGGCCTGGCTGTGATTCCCATGTCAGACCTACCTGACCCATGGGTTTTTTCGGAGTTTTCTTGGGTTGTCAGGCGTATTGCTGGGTAGGATAATTACATCCCCTGAATTTCCTGTCCCTCCATTTCATCTCCATTACCATTTCACATCATCTCTCATCCTGTAATCTCTTTCAGGGTAGAAGTGTCGGTGGATGTCTCGGCACCTTGGATCGGCTGCCCTGTCTCATCTTGCCTCATCCTTTCTCCCAGAGGTGCCACACTTGGTGCTTAGGTGCAATAAACTGCAGGTTTTGGTGCCGAATCCCCTCTATAGTAATCCTTACCTTACATATTTTTAGTTTCGGAAGCCGTTGCCTCCATTTTCAACCTCTTTCCAACTGTCTGTTGTCTGCTGTCTTCTCTCTGGCATTGGAACTATGAACTTCTTTGTCAGATTATCTACTGATGGCATTTCAAAGTTCATTACTCTGTCCTTATTTTTCCAAATGAGTATGTTCTTCTATGTTGTGAGTTTATTTTGGTTTATCACTCCTTTTAGTAATTTTGGATTTGGATCAATGTCATGGTTTTTGTTTCAAAAATGAAATGCTACTGCTTTCTTTCATTTTGATGTTTCTAAAGTGCTCTTTGGCTCTGGTTTTTAATTTTCTTATAGTTTAAGCTATGTACCATTTTTCACAATGTGATAAAGTGTAAAAAACCGACTACAAATAGTTTTTTGAATTATGCAAAGAGCATTCAGTGAAATGACAGGGCAGAAACATAGAAGACCCAAATGAGGTTAGTAATCTATTAAATAACTACTTTTTAAACATATGTAGGAGTGATGCTAGTGTTGATATATGAATTGATGATATGAATGCATTTGGTAATGTGTGTTTCTATGAAACTAGAGTCAAGAAAGTAGATTCTATCATCAGAAAATTAAAAAATAACAGTGCCTCTGGGTGGGCTGGGATACCACCAAAAATACTAAAATGTAGTAAACATTTCTTGGTGGATATTTTGCTACATCTTATCAATCACTTGATTAATAAAATGGAATTTCCTGTGTTGTTAAAAACTAGTGTTAGACCAGTATATAAAAAGATGCTGAAATGGCCTATACATCCACAACCCTAACATCAATAATGCAAAATTATATGAGAAAATAATGTACAGTAGGTTAGCTGATTTCTTTGTAGCAAAAAATATTTCTGATCAAATCTCAGCAAAGTTTCTGTAAAGGATTTTCAACTGTCACAGCTGTCACTGAATTTATGAAATAAAACTGTAGGGATATTTCTGGATTTATCAAAGGTATTGGACTCAGTGTCTCATGAATTATTACTATCTAAACTAAAAAGATATGGAGTAAGAGGTAAAATTTTTGAACTTACGTAATTAAATAACAAAGTACTGAAACATAATGGAAGCAAGGAAATGTTATTTGGAGAGTTAAATCCAAATATAATGTAACAGAAACAGGAGTTTCCCAGTGCTGTGTGCTTGGTCTCCTGTTGGTTTTACTTTATGTAAGCGATAATACAATTCACTAGTGTTTGCCCCATAACATCTTATGCTGATGACACCTCATTCATTTGTGTGGCAAAACTATTAGATAGCTAGAAAATAAGACCTGTGCATTGTTAATGCAAATTTCAAACTATCTGAAAAACCCAAAGCAGCAGATGAATTTTGAAAAAAGGATGCTAATTTTTTAGAAAAAAAAAGTTAAGGTGCATCTTTAACCTCCTGAGCTGAGAGTGAAAGAAATATTTAGTCAGCCAATTCTCACAGTTAAATCATTGTAAATTTATAAGATTATCTTACTAGCCCAATCAAAAAGCAAATTTATATTGCTAAACAGAGATCATCATCACTATAACACAGAGGAATGAATAACTACCAAAGAGAGAGTATAAAGGAAAAACTTCAAGCAACAGAAGTCTTACATATAGGTATAATCAGGTATAAACTTCCTCTACACATTAAATCACAAGGTAATGCTTTTAAAAATCTTCTGAAAATGAATTCCTCATTGACAAATGTTTGTACAGTGTAAGTGAACTATAATCTATTATTATTATTATTATTATTATTATTATTATTATTATTATTATTATTATTATTATTATTATTATTATTATTATTATTATTATTATTATTATTATTATTATTATTATTATTATTATTATTATTATTATTATTATTATTATTATTATTATTATTATTATTATTATTATTATTATTATTATTATTATTATTATTATTATTATTATTATTATTATTATTATTATTATTATTATTATTATTATTATTGTTATTATTGTTATTATTATTATTGTTATTATTGTTATTATTATTATTATTATTATTATTATTATTGTTATTATTATTTATTGTTATTATTGTTATTATTATTATTATTATTATTATTATTATTATTATTATTATTATTGTTGTTGTTGTTGACCAATATACAATAGAGATTACAGATCATGACACATGTTTTATAAAAAGTTCTATTTTCAAAACATTCGTGTTTTGAATAGTATGGATTAGTAACTAACCATTCATATATTTTACATTCAAATCTACTGCCTGAAAATTGCTAATTCTGGTGGTAAGTATTACACATATTCATACCCAAGACTTCAAAGCTGTTTGGTGAGTTAGAAATACTATGAATATTACATTTTCTTGGTAGCTATTGTTACCATCAACAGAGCACAAGTTGGCACAACTACAACTACAGTATGGCCGTTGGATCTCTAGCCCTGGCGTTTTGCAATTGCAGGAGGTGAAGGGGGAAGGTTACCAACATACAGTAATGAGCCACTAAAAAGATATCCTCAAAATTATCTTTAGAATGAAAATATAAGACTATATTAGCTTTAAAACATTAAAATCCAACTTGCAATGTCATTATCATGCAAGATATTCATTACAACACCACTCTTTGAATGTTTCTTTCATAACTTTTACATGCACTAACTGCTTCTGTTGGTAGTAGTGGGAGTGCCTATATCTGGTGTCGTGGTCAGGAGGTTAAAACTGTCTGCTAGCACCAATCAGCAGCGCTGCTAGGCTTCCAAATCCAACATTGTGTTGCCAGTTTAATTTTGTTTGGACCACATGGTTTCAGTTGCTTTTGATGCTTGCGCTGGTAAAGTTTGTTTACTATTTTGTGCATGCGTGAATTCAGATTTTTAGTGTCTGTAAGCTCTATTATTATTGCTATTATAATAATATGGCTACTGGTTCGTGAAATATGAAATGCATGAAATAATTAAAATAGCATATTGCTCTGCTTGAAATTCCTGCTAAAGAACTGGCAACAGCCCGCTTTCCCCTCTTGAGAAATGTCAGAGCCAGAGAACGGCCTGCCAAACTGTAACTGTCTGTAAGCTGAGGATGGGAACGAAGATCCCAAAAATTTAACTTTTCACAAGTGAGGTATAATGTAAATATAACCAACTCTAAATTAATAGTTGTTAATTTTTTTTTATCATGTAGTAGAATAGAATATTTATTTCTCTTTCTTATACATACATTCATTAATACACTACCATTCACACATTCCTAGCACATGACAGACATCTTGTTCACATCCAATAAACCCTTCATAGCTGCTTGGCCTAAATTTCAATCTCAATACACACATCACCTGGCTTTATGTGTATTGATGACCCTCTGTTCTTTTATCCCTAGTTGTCATTTCTCTACCTTAATGTTTATTTTGATCATTCTTAACCATTTCTGTCTTACTTTCCCCAAATAATCACCTATATTTAGAGGCAATCTTTTTTCGTATTAGTTTTAATTTTCATGTTTTTTCACACTATATGGCTGGTATTATCACTTTAATTTCGCTATATTTATTTGTTGTTTTCATTAAAATTATTAAATATGGGTCAAAGCTATTCAATGTAATAATGGAAGATGAATGTGTTCCATAAATTACAATAAGTACAACATTGTAAAGTGTTTTTGATGGATAGAGTTAAGATGAAAAATTCAATGTCATGGCCGGGATTTGAACCATGTATCTCCTGGTTTCCGTCCAGTCGCTCTAACACATTGAGCTACCATGGTCAATGTGCCATCAAAAACCTTGGCCTATATATGGCTAGTGTGAAGAAATGATTAATTTCCATCAGTTAACTAAAATTGTAAAGTGTTACTTTAATTTTATTTGTCATACCATGTTGACATTACAAATGCCTTACCTACTTATTTACTTTGTGAAAGATAACATAGCACATGTTACAATAGTACTTTCTTTCTCAATCGCCTCCGATCATTAACAATTAAATTATACTTGGAGAAAAATCTGTGTCAATTGAATGACAAGAAATCCAAATAGATTTTAATACTGCATTTGCAAAATGTAAATGCATTAATTTCAGGGCCAGCAATGACTGTGTAATATCAAGTTGCTTACTATCATTCTCCTTAAATTGCTTTACAATTAACTCCTTTAAAACTAAAAACTCTGCACTAATGTCACATTCTTTAAGTAGTTTGAAGTGAGATAGTTGTTGCACTTTATAACTAATGGCTGAAATGTTTGAAGTGTTTACTTGCACAACATTACTTGGATGAAATAAACCATTCAGCAGAAAAATGAAACTATAGTCGTTATTTGGCTAAGTGTGTTTTGCAATTTTCTGTAAAACAGTGACACCTACGTTTCTTAGAACCTGTCTTGACATCGTTTTCAAGTAACTCATCAAACTCTTCAATTATCTTTTCAACTAATTCCCTAGTGTGACCAGAAGCTATGACTTCCATCCTACTCTTCAATTCATTGATCTTCGAAACCAGCAGATGTCAATCCGGCTGTTTACTCACTTCTAACTGCAACACTACATCAGCAATAAATTCACAATTTTTCAAAAGAATGCTGTCTCTGATTTTACTAAGTTAGAAAATCTTACATTTCCCATTTCTTTCAACCAATGTGCTGTGGGAGCAGACCTTTTTATAGCATTATTACACATGCTCAGAATGCATGTGTACGTATGTAGCTGCTTTGAACCAACTTAGACTTATAGACAACATAGACAACCCATATAGACAACATAGGCTCAGGATACAAAGGAATCACCTTATCTAAATGATTTTCATCTAAATATGAATAGGCCTGCCTAGGTAGTATAGATGGTAGCATGTCTGCCTCACGTTCAAGAGGTGCCAAGTTCGAATCTTGGTCAGGTTGAGTTACCTGGATAAGGTTTTTCTGGGGTTTTCCCTTATACCGAAAGACAAATGTCAGGTAACTCTAAGCTCCATGGACCCTGGACTCATTTGAGCATCATTTCACCCATTTCATTCATCATCCGATATGACTTAACATTGGAGGACGTAAATTTAAAAAAAGAAATACTCGTGTCTGATTTTCCTGGACAAGTGGAAACAATTCTTTGTCATTGAGACAATTCAATTCAAATGTATTCATCCTTTAAAATCAAATCTGTACATAATACCTTGATATAGGATAGGTCAGTAGATATTACTTAATATTACAAAGTTAAACATCAAATATGCCTAACTTACATTCAATTATAATGTAGCAAAAATTGGATATAATTATAAATGAGGGAAATGAACAAGCTAAGTAAATTCGTGTTTTATGATTATCTGGATTTGTTAAATTGCAGATATTCCTTTACTGTGTAAAAGCAGTGCTCCTGCAAGAAAGCCCTTGTTCTAGTTTTAAACACGTAGTTATCTATGGTTTTGATGTCATTAGGAAGGGAATTATAAACTATTGTACAGGAATGCAGTATTCCATTCTTAAACATTGTAGTTCTGATTGAGGTTATGTGTATATTCTTAATATGCCTCGTGTAATGCATATGAACACTTCCGTGGTTTTGAAAGTTAAATCTATTTCTTTTTACAAATAAAGCTGTCTCCAGTATATAAACACAACTGTATTAAATTCTCTCAAATTCTTTTGCAAGACTACCAAACAAACTAAATTTATGGGCCCAGCAAGTGATGTGAATCAAATGTTCTCCCACAATTCCCTGCAATAATTCACATTTTATCATATTTACAGCAGAATCAGTGACAACATATTTCACATTTACATGATCAATTTCAAATGCAAGCAAAGTACTAGGGATTGCTTGGGAACACGTCTTGCGGTTTGTGGTATGTAAAACATCTAACAAGAAAATCTCTTGTTGAAATACTGTGTCTTCAGTTTTGACTAATATTGCAAACACACAGCAGCCTGCTGATTCAGTTTCATCACATATTAATGCCAAATCTCGTTTTCCTTCCAAATATTGTTTAATATTTGCTCGGATTTCATCTGCGGAATGAGGGACGTACTCTCTTCTTAGTTGGTTGGCTCTAAGAAGCTCACCGGATCCTAGTAATAAAGCAAAAAGAAGAAAAAAAAAAAAGAAGTTTAAAATGGAGTCTTACCAGTCTGACACAAGCAAACTTCTATACATGGGTACAAAAGTGAATCGAGAAGATATTGACACACTGCTTCACTCACACTGTTTTTTTCACAGGACATGTTTCAAGAGCTTTTGCTCTTATCATCAGCTGGTACTCGACTAGTGCAAATTGTAGTGGCTTCCTCTTTCTCCGTATCATCCATAGATGGCATGATGTACTTGTCAAAGATGTCCTGTGGTGGAGTTTCAAAATTTGTGACTATGACGATTTTTGTTAATGAAGATTTGTTCCCATACGGAAAAGTCTATGGGGTGATTAACGTATTTTATTAAAGCTGTTTTCAAGTTGATGTCATGTCTAGTATTCAAAAAATGAAAAGCCACTGCTGATTTTTCTGTTTCACCATTTTTAATGTTATATTTTCTTTAGTTCTAATGTCAATATTTCTTTTTGTTTTTCCTATATAAATTTTAGGGCAAGTTTCATATTTGATCTCATAGATTCCTGGTTTTTCTTTGGTAGTAATTGAATTTGTTTTGGGGGAGGGGGGGCTTTTAACAAATTTCTGATATTAAACCTATTTTGAGGTGCAAGAATTATGTTGTGTTTTGAGAAGATTTTTTGGAATTTATTATAGGCTGATGGATGGAAGGTGAATTTTTCAAAACAATTTTTCTCTTTTTCTCCTGTAGGTTCTAGGGTGGTGGTTTCTTTTATTTTCTTAGCTCTGTTGAGTCTACTAAATTTGGGTTGAAACCATTGGATATAGCTACTTTTTTTATGTGTAGGTATTCTTCACTGTTTAGTGGAAAGTTGATCATCCGAAATATTAAACTGTTGAAAATGGCATGTTGGTGTTGTTTTGGGTTGAAACTGTTGTTCTTAATATAATTATCCGTGTGTGTCGGTTTCCTGTAAATACCAAAAGTGAGTTTGTTGTTCATTTTTTTTATATTGATGTCCAGAAAAGGTCTTTTGAAAACTAGACATGACATCAACTTGAAAACATCTTTAATAAAATACGTTAATCACCCACCACCGGACATCTTTGACAAGTACATCAAGCCATCTATGGACGATACGGAGAAAGAGGAAACCACTACAATTTGCACTAGTCGAGTACCAGCTGATAAGCAAAAGCTCTTGAAACATGTCCTGTGAAAAAACAGTGAGTGAAGCAGTGTGTCAATATCTTATCGATTCACTTTTGTACTAAGTTGTGCTTCACTGTCTCTACACTTCTTTCAAGTTTATACTTTCTATAAACGGTCCTACCATCATATCCACATAGGCGCATAATCGGTATAATAGTGTTTTGCTCTTACCTGGGACGTATTTTTGAAGCTACTGATGCACTGCTGGATCATCTTATCTTTTCCAGTGGATTTTTTCAGTAGCATCGCTGTAGTGTCCGTTACAAATTCATTTCTTGTTTCTTTCAGTTTTAGCCTTGGATTACTGTTGGTTTGCAACTATTGTGTTTGATTTACATTTCAAATGTTTCTTATTTTTAAAACAATGTTTTTATACAGTGTATTTTTTCTCACATTCTGTTCGAACAACACAAAACTTGCATATCAGAATTTGCTTTCCGAAACATATACCCTCATTAGCAAACTCTTTCGCTCTGCTATGCACTGTAACATTTGCAGTCCGATCCAACTTTGCAAATAAATACACATTCTTATTAATCCTCATTTAAAAGTAAATAATGAAACCCTGAGGGGGGGGGGGGGGTTTAAACTATCTGGTGTTCAGAATTTCATGTTCTTTTGTACTTGTCTTCCCAATGTTCCTAACTAACCCTTAATCTCTCACTCTGGCCAGGTAATAAAAGGTTCTTTTACAAGAATTGTTACTCTGTCCTTGGCTAACCATTATAATTCACTAATGACAGAAGGGCCGGCTTCCAAGAACATTAACCTGTCCTCCCATTAGAGGTGGATTTTGACATTTGCAACTCTAACAGAATGAAAAGTGCAACACAGCAGAAAACTGTCCTTAACCATCACTTCACTATTTGTGTAACTGAGAATTTTATTTGATTATTAATTATAATGTTTAATAGTTCACAGGAATAAATTTAAGATAAGGTGAAAGCTAAATTTTGTGCTTAAGATCGCTGGAATTTTGCTAAATAGGAATATTTTGCTTCATTTTGTTCTTATAGCGAAAATTTGCTAAAATAATAATATTGATTTATTGATCAGTATCATATAATTCAGAAAAATATTGTCAAATAGCTTTAATATCGTGTCTGTCGCTGTTTTCGTTATGCGAAAACAGTGCCTCTACCTATATTTCTTACATTATTTTCTCCTTTTGCAGACAGTTTTTTCATAATTAATAATACTTCTCTCCCCTCCTGAAATTGTTCCACTTCTGATGCCAATTTTTTCTCTCCATACCTTTGCAATATATTATACCATGCCAGTCTGTCATCATCTCCACACATTGAGCATTTTCCTTTTTCCTTATTATACCTTTCAAATTTCTGATTCCCATCCTCACCCAGGCAAAACCTTCTCTCCCTAGCTTATTACACACATCTATGTACTTTTCCTTTCCCCACACTATTCTTAATTCCCTATATATCCTCAAAGAGCTTTTCTCTCTTGTACTAGAAAAATAACTTGACTATCAGTATCTTCTTATCTTGATTCTATTTTATATATACTATCGGCCATCTAACAGTGATACTGCAGAAACCAGTTTTATATATTATCACATTTTCACAAGAGGTACTGAGATTGCTGGTAAATTCATGAACTAATGAGCTAATTTATTTGGAAAACTACAACCCTCAAGTGATATCTTTTAAGACTATTTAATGAATGAAATAAGAATTTAAATACTACTTTCAAAAACTTGATGTACTAAAGAATAAAGATTGTATATTTGTATTACTTTTTTACAACAGACAAATGTTGATGAATTTGGGACTCACACAGAAGAAAAGCGCATGTCAAGGCAGTAAAAGAATTTGGTAATTTATATTCAATGCATTTGGTCAGAATTTAAAATCTTCTTTCTTCTTTCATCAAATCTTTGTCACATCTTTTGATGTCTCACAAGTTAAATTAGGAACATTGTACTTTGTAGAGAGGTAGGGATGTAAGCATCATTAGAATGGTTATGCTGTAAACTACTGCCTTACTGCAGTAGTTACTGCTGTATGTTACTGCCTCATTGGAAAATACTGGTTTATGTTTTAGTTTCTTGTAATTTTTCTTTTAGAAAACCATCTTAATGTCACAGTTATTGAGTTCTGCCTTATCTTTCCTTGTTTTGTGAGAGCAGGTTCCTGAACTTTCCATACCTGACATAGATTGCTCTCCTACCAATTGATTTATTACTGCAGAGAAATGCACTATTTGTGATACCACCAAAAATATGCCCTAATATTTTATGTCCTTAAAAAGTATTTTTGTAAGATATTTGTGTTAGGTCATGATTTATTTGCCCTTTATTCTTTGACTTTCAGGGATAACAGATGAAGATGAAATTCTTGTCGATTCTGCAATAGAAGCAAATGTTTTTGACTTTTTACGATCCACTGTTTTGGAAAATGAATCACTCTACAAGGAGGTAAGTACTTGGTGTTGAAATATTTAGTTCTTGTGCTCTAATCATTCTTAAGTGGCATTGCTAATATATTGTGTTTATTATTTAATTACTCAAAACTATTATTAATTATAATTATTAGTATGCATCACACTTACTAAATTCTCTTTTAGTAATTGAGGAAATTAAAGTATTTTTAAATCATTTGGGAAATAGCCTTGTGTGATAAATATTGAGAAGCATATGTTTAAAATATAGTCATAAAATTGCTGCTACAAGCTATTGTAGTAACATAGGTGTAGTGCAGTGCATTTTCCATGGCATATATCAAGCAACATTTTTAAGGGAGTAATGCTCCAGATTTCCACTAAATATAGTTAGAGACCACCATGCTATGATGTACTTGATTCTTGTGCTAAAAGTTTTGAGACCATTTGGGTGAATGAATGAGTGAATGAATTCCTGTAATTCCTTAAGCGGAACATAGGGCCTTCTGAACCGCGCAACCTCGAGACCCGTGGGCATTGTCTGGAAAATCCAAATCATCATGTGCAGGATTGTGCAGCTGAGCCCTGTGTATGATTCCAATTCAACAAAGGTTGATTCAGACTCAACCTCAATGTTCCTCGGAGATTGCAATGTTGACGGATGACCATCACTCATATTCTTGCTTGCCAATTCCCTTCAGTTGGCGATCCCAGCAATCCAGTTGTTTGAATGAATGAATTATTTATTTATTTATTGTGCATATTCCAAAATTTTACAATTTACAACTTTTGGCTATATTTATTTGTCTTTACCTTGTTGCTACCTTGGCTTACATGACATCCTGGTCTTCTGCTCTGCCAGTTAGCTCTTAACCTCCATAATTAGCCCCTTATGTCCCCCTCATCTTCCTTTCTTATATTCTTTACATTTCTGGCCCATTTTTCTTTTACTTTCTGCAAGAACTCACCAATGCTTCTTACCTTCTTTTCCTCCTTTCCTGTTAACATTTTTATAACTACTATCCTCTTCTCTACTTTCTCCCATTTTCCCTCCCAAACCTTTTTTCTCCACATTGCAACCTCCTTGCATTCTGTTACATAGTGTTCTATACTTTGTTTTCCCCCACACAATTCACAAATTCCCTTTTCCCTGCCATTTATCCTTCTTAGAAATAGTGTTCCTGTTCTCATCCAAGCTAACCTTCTCTCTCTTGCCTATTGCAGTAATCTACATATACTTCTCGTCCCCAATTTCTCTTTATTTGCTTGTAAAATTGAAATGATTTCATATTTTCTAGACTTCCCCATATTTCCTGCCTTTCTACATCTTCTATTCTGTATTTTATCAATTTACCCATATCACTTGTATTCATTTCCTCTAATCTCCCATTCCTATTTTTTCCATAATTGCTCCTATCTCTGCCCACCAACTATTTGAGTTCTCTAATCATTTTTGCTGTTTTATGCATAATTTCATAATTTCCCCTTTGGCCAAACACCTATACCAAAATTTTATTATTCTTTCCATTATTATTCCATTTCTTCTTGTCTTTCCTAATTCTACTAAAGCTACTTCCCTAGGTGCTGATCTTGGTAGATGCAGTTGGAAACAGGTTTCTGAGAATAATTAATAAAGGTAATAATGATATTATTATTGTTCTTCCAGTATTTCCTAAAAGAGTTATTAAAAGGTGTCCTAAAAAATTATTAATTTTTATGATACAAAAACTAATACCAGTGTCAAAGAGCACTTTAAAAACATAAAAATGAAACAAGAAGATAAGTCAGCAGTAGCATTTCATTTTTGGAATGAAAACCATCACATTGATCCAAATCCAAAATTAGTAAAGGGAGTGATAAACCAAAATAAACTGACAACATGAGAGAACATATATGAAGAAATAAGGACCAAGTACTGGACTTTAAAATCCCTCCAGTAGATAGTTTGACAAAGAAGTTCATAGTTCCACCTCCAAAGAGAGGAGAGCAGACGGTAACAAACAGTTGGAAAAAGGTTGATAATGTAGGCGATGGCTTCCCAAACTAGTTCCTCAAAAATATAAAAATGTAAGTGACGAAGTATCAAAAAACCAACTACAAATATTTTTTCAATTAAACTGTATAATACTATCTTAGGTTGCAATTTTGTCTTTTCCCCATATGCAGTTGGATCAGCAGGTATTAAATGATGTGATTAATGAATCCTTAAGTTGTGAGATAGTTTTATGCTGTAAATAGAATGAGGAAAGGGCTAAAGTATATGCACATATAGAAAAATTATCAACTGTATGTGAAAAGTACTAAAATTTGTACATACAAGAAAAATATAAAATATTTATTCCTACATCTTTTTTTGCAAAATATGAATATTTTGTGATATCAAATTTTGCTTCTTGGACCTAGATCAGAATAATAAACTATATTTTAATATGTACGTATTAAGTGAAGAAAACATTTAGTTACAAAAAAATCCAGGTTTTAATTGTGATTCTAAGGTGTTGATGCATACATTTACCCCTTTCCACTTTCAGGTTTTAAAATTTTAAGGTTAACATTCTGTTCATGCTACCTACGATGGTCATAAGAAAGGTCTCCTTTCACGAATTTCTCATCGCAAGTAAAGCAGCAATCCTAGGTTTCAGTGTTAAGGACACTTTAATCCCACTCCTTTTAGTCAAGTCAAAACATAACAATAATGCATTATTTCAGTTTATCTTAGAAAAAGCAATTCACTTATTCTTTACTTTTCTTCACTCTAACCTCAGTTTTACCTCACCAGTCATAGTTGTGAAACCATGACACAGTACTGCTTGAAAGAAGACTACAGCATGACATTTGAAATATTGACTATAAGGAAATTGATTTGGTCTCAGTTGGATTTAGATAATTTATGCACCTTTGAAATATAGCATAATGTAAATGCATGTTTAAATTTAAAAGTATGTGCTACTTAGGTAAGACCTTGGCAAAGTACCATAATATTGAGGTTACAGGACATTGTTTACTTTACAGGAATTTTATGTAAGAAGATTACACACACTACTGACTGACTTCATTGTGCTAATGCCTGCAAAACTGAAAGAACTAAGGAATGGTGCGGAAGATTCTTCTCGGACTATGCAGGTTTATGCACATGTATGTTTCACGTAGAAGGTTGTATTAAAATATTTTGACAGTTTATCTTTTGAAATATATTGCTAGTGTGCTACCGCTTCACTGCTTAGATAAGAAGTGGCTTAATGATTGCTCACTTGAGATATAGGAATATTTCCTCCAATTTTTCATAATGCAAGTGAATTAAAAAAAAAAAGTAGAAAGAAATGGATTATTTAGTAGATGTAAAATGCCTTTAAGTAATAGACTATAAATTCTGAGTTCTTCAGATTCAAAGAGTGATTGGTGTGTGGGTTAATTTTTCTTTGATATTATTTCTTCCAGGAGGGTATTGAACCCCCATCTTCCTTACCTCGTCATTATGAGCACTTTATGTTGGCAATAGCACGTTTGTACAAGGGTGCAGCAAGTCATCAAAGCAGTGAGCTGGTCCTGGATTACTGGGGTGCTATAGATGGGACATCATCTGGAACATTTGCTCGATCATCTAGCAGACAGGTACTTTTTTATTATTTTTTAATTTTTATTTTCTATACATTCTTGTCCCATAGGTCTCTATTGGTGCAGTTGTATATTTTCCCAAATAGTTTATTTAAGGCCATTTAATAGGACTTTTCTTTACATTTTGGACTAGACAAATCATTAAAAGGTAAGCTGATCAGTTGTAACAAACTTTCAAAATCTGAAATATATTTAAATAATGCACAATAATTGTATGTGAATGTGTCATACATATTTTGCACTTTTGAGCAATAGTTGTATTTATCATTTATAAGGGCAATCAATTTCTAATACAAGCCATGTGTAGGCAAAAAGCCTTGAGAATTGTAAGTCACTATTGGGGTATTTGATCTTGAATTTGAGATTTCCAAATAACAAATTTGAATCACGGAATTTCAGTGTTGTATCAACATGTTGCCATGTAGTTCAGTGGTAAAGTAGCCATGGAAGATTCATGGTTCATATCCTGGTTTAGGCATTTAATTTTTCAGTTCTGATTCTACTTTCAAAAGTTATTTCATGGTGAAAATATAACTTAATTCAACATATGGGGAGCTTCGAATCAAAACTCATTCAGTCCATGAATACATATTTTTTTCTGGAAAGTGTTGATATTTGCGAAACTTGGCAGTACTCTTTAGACCTCATCATATTCACCATAATGCAAGCAACCTAAATATCATTGCAAGAAGAATTTTTATTTGTAGCCATTGCTTTGACATTTCTACCTATATACATTTTTTATTTAAGGAGCACTGTATAATTGTAGAAACTACAAAGAAATGCATTTTTAACATAAAAAGCAAGCATTCATTTTTGAGATACAGGATTTGATGTATAACATTTTGACAGTTCTATTAATATGGCTTGTTGGTCCAACATCAAGCAGCTTTGAGTTATTCTACCTATTTAAGTGATTGTTGCAGGACCACAGTGTTGGTATTTGGTAGTTCCAGTTCTGGAAAAAACAAGCATCTCTCTTTTCATTGATTTTGTGAATGTGAAAGTTGCATAAGTGTTTTAATCCTGTTATCCTAAAATATTTAGAAACAACATATTTTCCCAATTCTTAAATGCAGGTGTATACTACATGCTATTCAAACTATTATTCATTTGCATTTTATTCGGAACAATTTGAGATTAAATTTAAGATTGAGTCCATTAATGACACTAAACAACTTTTAAATTTTCCAGAACATATTTCAGAGGCTACTTTCCTCCATTTTCAACTGGACATTGACAGGTTCTCTGTGGTGTAGCTGTCGATATTTTGTCAGAGGTCTCTGGTGGCAGTTCGAGGAACTTTCTGAACAAA
The DNA here is from genome assembly GCA_030765055.1 of Mantis religiosa. Lineage (NCBI taxonomy): Eukaryota > Metazoa > Arthropoda > Insecta > Mantodea > Mantidae > Mantis > Mantis religiosa. The sequence goes on along the minus strand of CM060952.1, from coordinate 141,470,115 downwards.
TCTTTCTGGGGGATTTCAAAATTGAATACTTTGTTTCTATTTTCGACATCCCCGAGAAAGATTTGTTCAGCAAATTCCCCTAACTGTCATCAGAGGAGACCTATGACAAAATATCGCCAGCTACACCACAGAGAACCAGTCATTGTCCGGTTGACAATGGAGGAAAGTAGCCTCCGAAACATTTTCCGGGAAATATAAAAGTAAGTGTTTAGTGTCATTAATCCACTCGGCCTTAAATTTAATTTATTACAACACTGTTTTTAACACTTCCGTGAAAGGAAATTACAATTTGAGATGTTTATTACTCTAACTTCACTTTCTAGTCCAGGGCTCTGTTTCAGATATGTACAATTAGCATTAACAGAGAAAGGTTTACAAATGTGTGTAAACACCTGTTTCACAATAAAAGTTTGTTAACTTGTAATGTTTAAAGAACAATACAAATCCTGATAACAATTGTCAATGTAAATATCATATGCATTCTGTCATATTTAAGTTTTAAAGTTTCATATGTGTTTCTTTGACTTGAAAGACATGATAATTGATCATATTAGAACATTAATAAATGTCAAATTTGAGAACATGCGTTTACAAATTGCAACAATTTTTAAATGTTGCAAACGGGGTGTTTGAAGATGACATTCTAGAAGTCCTGTGTTGTCACAATCATTTGCAACGGTTTTAAATGAAGGTTTTGGTTAATTGATGGAAATTAATCATTTCTTCACACTATCTGTATATAGGCTAAGGTTTTGTATAGATAGTCAACATGAAAAATTCAATGCTGTGGCTGGGATCTGAACTACGGATCTCCTGTTTGAGTCAATTGGAGAATTTGTCAGGATGGCATGTTGGCCATGGTAGCTCAATGGGTTAGAGTGACTGGACGGAAACCAGAATATCTGTGGTTCAGATCCCGGCCTGGCATTGAATTTTTCATGTTGCCTATTAAATGAAGGTGTTGCAAATATGGATGGATGAGCTGATGGTGTGATGATTTGATTCTCACCTTTGTGACGATCTTGTAATCTGGTCCTGTAAGTTCCTCAGCAGCACTGGAGCAAGAAATCTTACCTCTGGGCATGGTCGCAGAGTAGAGGAAAAGTTATTATTGTTGCTGAAAAATGAACATTTTTTTTTAAGGATGAAGATTTAATTCTTACTAAATATTTCAAAATTATGATACAACTTTTTAAATAATATAAATGTTTCGAGATTTAACTGTATTGGAACACCACAGTGAAGCGAAAATTTATTAATTTTTAGATGAGTCGTATTTATTACACATCTGCTTCACTTTCGTACCTATTTTGAGGACATGTTTCGCAAATCATCGTTTGCATCTACGGCTCTTATCTGGAGATGTAATATAAATGTTGTTCTGTAACAAATGATGACTAAAGTATTGATGAACTTCCTCTCTTACGCACACGCTGTATGTGCATCTTAAATGCATACACACAAAATGTTGTTTTCAAATGCTAAGCTTTGGCAATGAAGCCATTAGCTCTCTTGCTCTCCAATATTTCTGTGTAGTGGGTTCGGCAGGTAGGGCTTCACAGGTTAAAAGATGTTCTTCAGTCATTTCTTCTTCTTTGTTGCACATAGGACAATTTGGACTTGTATAAATTCCTATTCTGTGTAAGTGTTTTACCAAATAATCATGTTGCGTAAATTCTGCTCAAATTTGCTACTGCAGCTTTACGTGGGATTTCTGTAATAATTTCTGGATTTTTAATTAAAATGTTCCATTTTTTATCTTTGGCTTTGTTAGATATTGAATGGTTTTGTTTGTTTTTATATTTGCTTTTGATCAATCTTTTTGTGGATGTAAAGGGTAAGTTTTTACTTTTGTTCTGAATTACATTTGCACCTTTTTTGGCAAGAAAATCAGCTGATTCATTTCCAGCAATTCCACAATGTGCAGATATCCACTGTAATATAATTCTTTTCTGTAGTTTTTGAAGTTGTTGGATCATTTTGTGACATTCTTTAATTTGGATTGACCTCATTTTATATGAATTTATTGCACATAATGCTGCTTTAGAATCAGAAAGTATGACAGCATTTTTGAATTTATCTATTCTGTATAGAAGGAGTTGGAGTGAAATATGAATAGCGCATACACACAAAATTACATACAGTGACTTTCATCTGTTCCAGAACCTGTGAGTGACAGATGGTTGTCTTACTGTGGTTCCAATCCCACACAGCAGACTTCTATGATACAGATACAAAACGTACTCCCGCAGTATGATAAATGTCTGAATTTCAGTAGTGAATATGCTGAAAAATACTTAAATACTTCCATATCTGTTCCAATAAATTGTGTTTTATTTCTGCTTAAGTCCCCAGGAAATTTACTTTATGGATGCATCTACTAAAACAACAGAGAAGGTTATGCGCACACAGGAAAGGGACAATGTTCCTAGGAGCATTAGAACTTTTCATGTAAGGAAACTGTACTATATGTGCACTATTTCATGAGTGTTCAGCTTCTAAGTCATCGTTCGGTAAGTTTCACTGAACTCCATAAATACAGGTGACAACTTTGAAAAATGAGATGAGATTTCACCTCTTACGCTGGCCTGTCATGGCGTACAAATGTTCCACAATTGGTGCTTGTGAGAAAAGCCGATGGACTTTGAAACTCCTCCCAGCCAGGTCCGATGGACCCATTAACCAAAGATAGGTGTGACCCTCTAGACATACTGGGGGTTAAAGTGAGTGGATGATGTAACCACCATTACAAGCAAAAAATTGGTGTCCAGTTAAAAAATGGTTTCATTTATGCTACTTAAAGCATACACTCAAAATTACTTCTGCACAAACTCGGAGAGACACAAATATATGTCTTTCTCCTATAACATTCTTATGCAGAAGGACGCTAATTCCAATTAATCTCATGCTGCTCCTCTTTACAGTGATATCACAACCGAATAACTCATCTTCTACTGGTCCATGTCACCATGTTATGTAATCATATTCTTACAGCTACCAATACGGACAGTATTACATAATATCTCACATTGTATCATTTCGTGACCTACCTAATTTCACACTTTCATTTCTGTACAGATAAATCTTTCTATAATTCCAAATCAATTTTTAAAATTTAAAACATGAAATAACTGCCACAAAATTCTCGCATTGAATGATAGAGATAAAACTGAGTGGTCTTCGTACTAATTTTGACACTCCAGTTAAAGCGGACTACATCCTTGATAATTGCCTTTTTATATCCTGAGGCTACAGAAAGAAAAACCCAAGGGATACATTATTACACATAACAGATGTTTCATTTGCGTAGTATATATTGGCAGGATTCAAAATTCATTTCTCTATTCCTGCACTTGAGATCTTTTATGCCTCATAATGCATAAGTGCCTGCATAGGGTGTTGTGAGCAGTAACATCGTCAACAACATCCCTAAACGTAGATTTAGTTATAGTTGGGTTAATATGTTGTAGGTCTCAATTCATGAGCTTGTCTGACAGCAGTTTACTCTAGATCATAAACTGAATCTGAACCGTAAATCGAGTTATACTTGATGACACTTCTGGGGAGCACTCCAAAGAAGGACTCAGGTGCTATAAATCATAGGATCACACTCCTCTTAGCCAGAGCACCTGCCATCTCGGTACCCTAATACCAGGATACCTAAGCTTACATATTAGGGTAATCAAGCAACTGTAGAGTTCATCAAACCTCCTTTGGTCTTGCCATGCCAATTTGGATATGGTTTTGACCACTATTAGGGCTTTCAAAGCTGCATGCTATCTAAAGCAATGCTAACATCCATCCATTTGCATGCTGAAGTATTGATGTATATTACACAGGCTTAAATTGCATATATCTCAGCCTGGATAACAGAGGCAACAATTGAAATACGATTAAAAACATTGTTAAAAGTGAAGCAAATTTCATATTAAGACTTATGAGTTATATTTCATTAAAACTAGTATCAACTATTAAAAACAGGAGATTTTTGGGACCATCCCAGTCCCATCCTCAGCTGATTGACAACTGACCTTTATATTCACAATCGGCTGTTATGTAATTGGCTCCTTCTCTCAGAATATTTCTTATATCAATGCATTAAACCACTCACCGACTGCATGTCAAAATTAAAAGTATGTGGATTCCTTACAGTAAAAAACTTCTCCATATTGAAAGTTTAAGTTTTGTTGTTAATGGTTTCAGTAATTTAATCTCCTTTCTGATATGTTGGTTATATTTACAGAAATGAAAAGCAATTGCTGATTTTTCTGTTTGCTTATATTTTATGTTTCTTTGGTGCTCTGTTAATTTAGTTAATCAACAATAAAATTTGTCACAATCCTCACAATCTATCCCATATATGCCTGATTTTGTTCTGGTGCCATTGTGTTTTATAAGGGATTACTTAACAGCTTGTTGAGTGAAAATCTTGAGCGAAATATTTGATGTCATAATTTTAAATATTCATTCAAACTTAGGAAATGCCCATCGGTGGAATTGAAATTTTTTGTATTGCCAGTCTTCTGAGTGGTAGTGATCTGTTTTAATTTTTTTTCGCTATAGTTCCATTTGATAATTTTTCGATTGAATTCAGGTTAAAGCAGTTTTTCTGTACTGTATTTAATATATATTTAAATTCCTCATACTGTTTTGGATCTAGAGGTATGCTGTTAAGTCTATGAATCAAGCATTCAGAGCTGCTAATTTATGTGAAAGAGGATTGAAACTATTGCACTTTATATAATTGTCTGTGAGAGTAGGTTTTCTGTAGATTTCAAATTTTATATTATTTTGTTGTATAATCATAGAAATGTTGTTTTCAAATGCTAGGCTTTGGCAATGAAGCCATTAGCTCTCTTGCTCTCCAATATTTCTGTGTAGTGGGTCCGGCAGGTAGGTCTTCACAGGTTAAAAGATGTTCTTCAGTCATTTCCTCTTCTTTGTTGCACAGAGGACAATTTGGACTTGTATAAATTCCAATTCTGTGTAGGTGTTTGGCCAAATAATCATGTTCCGTAAGTAATCTAAAATTTGCTACTGCAACTTTACTGGGATTTCTGGAATAATTTCTGGATTTTTAATTAAAATGTTCCATTTTTTATCTTTTGCTTTGTTAGATATTGATTGGTTTTGTTTGTTTTTATATTTGTTTTTAATTAACCTTTTTATGGATGTAAAAGGTAAGTTTTTACTTTTGTTCTGAATTAAATTTGCACCTTTTTTTGGCAAGAAAATCAGCTGATTCATTTCTAGCAATTCCACAATGTGCAGGTATCCACTGCAATATAATTCTTTTCTGTAGTTTTTGAAGTTGTTGGATCATTTTGTGACATTCTTTAATTTGGATTGACCTCATTTTATATGAACTTATTGCACATAATGCTGCTTTAGAATCAGAAAGTATGACAGCATTTTTTAATTTATCTATTCTGTATAGAAGGTGTTGGAGTGAAATATGAATAGCCGTTACTTCTGCATCAAAATTTGTTGTGTGGTATCCTGCTGGTTGACAGAATGAGAACAGTGCACACTTAATTCGTGCTCCTAAGTTGTTGTCCAAGTTAGATCCATCTGTGTAGATATGTAACCATTCTTCAGGTGGGTATCTATTGTTCACAGTTTCTAATGCTAGTGCTTTTAGTACAGGTTTGGAATTAAATTTATTGGGAGTCGATTAATGACACTAAACAATGTCGAAATTGAATACTTTGTTCCTATTTTTTGAAATGAAGATTTGTTCCCATGTGGCCAATTCTTCTTTTCCTGTTGTATGTTTTAGTAATTTTGGTTCTGGATTTATGTTGTGGTTTTTTTCCCAAAAATGTGTGGCAACTGCTGATTTTTCTAATTGTTTGTATTTTATGTTCCTAAAGTGTTCCTTTGCTCTTGTTTCTAAATTTCTTTTGGTTTTTCCAATATAAATTTGACTACAGTCACAGCATTCAATTTGATATATACCAGATTTTTTGTTAGATGGAATGGCATCTTTGATGTTTGAGCAAATTAGGTTTTTTAAGGAGTAATGGTTCACTGGTGCTAGTTGAATGTTTTGTTTTTTGAAGACTTTTTTGAATTTATCAAAGGCCCATGGTGGATAAGTGAATTTTTTGAAGATCATTTTAGTTTCTGTAACTGAGAGGGTTGTGGTTTCCTTTAGTAGTTTCTTCTTTTTTGCTAAGTTCACTTTTTTGTCTACTAATGATTTGGGAAAGTCATTTTTCTGTGCTATTTCAATAATTTTGTTGTATTCTATTTTGTATTCTTCTGCTGTGAGAATCAGAGTCAAAGTCAAAAAAGTCTTCAAAAATCAAAACATTTAACTAGCGCCAGTGAACCATTACTCCTTAAAAAATCTAATTTGCTCAAACATCAAAGATGCCATTCCATCTAACAAAAAATCTGGTATATATCAAATTGAATGCTGTGACTGTAGTCAAATTTATATTGGAAAAACCAAAAGAAATTTAGAAACAAGAGCAAAGGAACACTTTAGGAACATAAAATACAAACAATTAGAAAAATCAGCAGTTGCCACGCATTTTTGGGAACCAAAATTACTAAAACATACAACAGGAAAACAACTGTCTACATGAGAACAAATCTTTATTTCAAAAAATAGGAACAAAGTATTCAATTTCGACATCCCCCAGAAAGATTTGTTCAGCAAGTTCCTCGAACTGCCCCCAGAGGAGACTGATGACAAAATATTGCCAGCTACACCAAGGAGAATCAGTTGATGTCCGGCTGATGATAGAGGGAAGGCCTCTGAAACTAGTTCCGGGAAAATTTAAAAGTGTTGTTTAGTGTCATTAATCGACTCCCAATAAATTTAATTTATACAACACTGTTTTCAACACTTCCATGAAAGGATTTACAGGTTTGGAAGTTGCAGATTTTGTAACTATTTGTTCTAAATCTAATTGAATATTAATTGGTTCAAAAGTCAGTGGGTTTTCTTTGATTAAAATGTTTTCTTTAGAATTAGGAAGATTCAGATCTGTTTTTAATTCCATAACTTTGTGTAGGAAACTTGTGTTTTCATCTTGATGGTTGTAGTAATCTTTTCTCCCATTTTGTTGTTTTTAACCGCAACATTTTTTCATTTTTTATTAGTGCCTGCTCCTCTAAAGTTAGATGTATTGGATAGTTCCGAGTTAAGGCTTGCATTGCCGTGATTGGAGTTGATTTTACTGCACCGGTTATTAGTCGCAGGGCCTGATTTTGGCATACTTCTAGGTGATTTATGTTAGGACTATTTGCTGTAATTATTACCTCTGCATTATAAAGAAGTATTGGCTTGATGAATGTTTTGTATGTGGTGTTCAGTATCTCCCGATTACTAATCTTTTCAAAATTGAAAAATTTTTTGTTGATTTGTTTACTACTGCTTCAATATGATGTCTCCAAGATAATTTTGAATTAAAAATTGTTCCTAAAAATTTTTTTTTCATATGTTTGTTTCAGATTTGTTTTCTTGAACTGCAGATTTAGTTTAGGAATTTTCTTTTTTAAGCTAAATATTTGGAATGTTGTTTTATCAGTATTTATTTTCATCAAATTGTTGTCAGTCCACTTTTCCAATAGTATCAGAGCCTTTTCCATTGAAGTTTTGGATTTCTCTATTTGTGGGGAAGATGTCCACATGATCATGTCATCTGCAAAAAGTGCTGTCTCTATTTCTGTGTTTGATACAGCCGTGGGAAGATCATTGATGTAGATGTGTTGAACAAGGTTGTACTCGGTACTCCACCTTGTGGTAGGCCCATTTTTATTTGTCGGAATTTGGATGTACTGTCATTGTATTTTGTAGCACAGAAACATTGAGAGAGAAACTGAGTGATCCAATTTAACATGTTATCTTGAATGCCTAGTTTTGAAAGTTTCTGAAGAAGTTTATGCCTCCATACTGAATCGTATGCTTTTTCAAAATCAATGAAAACTGATAGCATATCTTGATTTTTGTTGAAAGATTCTTTGACATCTTGGGATAGTTGAATTGTATTTTCTTTAGTAGATAAGTGTTGTCTGAATCCTGTTTGAGCAGTTAATATGTTATTACTTTCTAAGAACCAATTTAGCCTTGCTGAAATCATATGTTCTGCTGTTTTTGCATTGGCACTTGTTAAGGAAATTGGTCTGTAATTCTTTATTTTGTCGGGTGCTTTGTCTTTTTTTTTAGAATAGGAATAATTATTGCTTTTTTCCACTCTGTAGAGGTCCATGATATATTAAATAATTTCAGTAGTACCTTTCTTCCCTTTGATCCTAGGTGTTTCAGAAATTCAGCATGTATTTTATCTGGTCCAGGAGACTTTTTATCTTTCAACTCATGGATGGCATGATTTAGTTCCCTTATGGTAAATTCATTGCTGAATATATCGTTTATTTGTTCTGGGCACTTTTTAAATTTGTTGAGATCTTTTTTAATCTGCCTTTGTTTTCCTTTCGCTTCAAAGGAAAGTTTATGCTGAGAGCTGTAATACTTATTAAAGGCTTCAGAGATAGAGTAATTTGAAGTAAGTGTTTTCCCATTTAGTTTGAGTGGTTCTTTCCTTGTTTCTTTCTGACAATTAATTTTACTTATATATCTGTATACTTTTTTTTGCATCCTTTCTATAATCAGCTTTTTCAATAAACTCACTGAAAGCTTTTTTTTTGGCAATATGAATTTCTTTTTTACATTTTGCTGCCTTTCTTCGCCATTCCTGTGTATCTGTTGGGTTATTGGACAATTCTGCTTTTTTCCTTGCTATGTCCCTTTCTTCTTTTAACTTTGATAGTTCTGTATTCCAAAAGGGTTTGTAATTTTTAGTTTTTCCTCTTGGGATCCATTTTTTTGCTGCTTCAAGAATTATATTTGCTATTGTTATATTGAGTTTATCTACAGATGCTTCATGTTGAGCGGAGTAAAGATTTTGTTCAGTTTCCTCAGTAAATTTTGTCCAATTTGCTTTTCTATAATTCCAAGAGTATTTCAACTTTGGCATGCTAATATTTTGTTTGTCATGAGTTATTATGGATGCAATAACTGCTCTATGATCAGATCCTATGTCTTCGATGATTTTACGTGTTATCTTATCTTTTAAATCTGAAGATACTAATAATAGGTCTGGATTAGTGCGCTGGCCATTATAGTGTAGGTATGTGGGGCAATCCCCATTCTTGTAGATAAGATCTAAAGTGTTAGAATTTAATAAATCTTCAATAGTTTTGCCACAGGCATTGTAGTCTTTGTATCCCCATTTTGAAATCGCCAATCAAAATTGTTTTACGGTGTATATTATATTCAGACAAGGATTGTTATTTGGTGGATTGTATATACCATATATGGTGTACCGTGAATTTCCTTTCCAGATTTCAATTTGGATAATTTCTATTTTATCTTCTTGCTGCATTTCTTTTATAATTTTAAACTTTGATAATTAAATACGAGGGCTATCCAGAAAGTAGATTACGTTTTCGTCTGTTTCCGCTAGGGGCGGGGCTAGCGCGGCCATCTTGGGGTCAGAGCGTTGCGCAGCTCAGTCGGCATCTAGCCGTGCTAGTGAGAGGTTTGTGCTGTGCTCCGTTCAGATACTGTGACGGTTTGAAATGTCTGCGTTAATTGAAAATCCCGCGAGCTGCGAGGTGCGTGCAGTAATAAGGTTTCTGACTGCAAAAACTGTAAACCGATAGAAATCTATCGGCAGCTTTGTGAAGTGTATGGGGACAACATTATCACTGAAGGTGGAGTGCGTCAGTGGGTCATCAGATTTAAAAATGGCCGAACCAATGTTCACGACGAAGATCGAAGTGGGAGACCCAGCATAGTGACTGCCGAACTTGTCGAAAAAGTCGATGCTAAAGTCCGTGAAAATCGAAGGTTCACAATAACGGAACTTTCTTTGAGTTTTCCACAAATTTCGCGAAGTTTGTTGCACGAAATCATCAGCGAAAAGCTTGGTTACCACAAGTTTTGTGCAAGATGGATTCCAAAAATCTTGACAGAGGACCACAAAAATCAGCGAATGGCTGCAGCGTTGAACTTTTTGGACGTTTACCATAAGAATGGTGACTCTTTACTCGATCGCATCGTTACTGGTGACGAAACATGGGTGAAACACGTGAACTGTGAAACGAAATTGCAATCAATGCAGTGGGGGCACACAAGTTCTCCCCAAAATCCCAAGAAATGCATGCAAGCAATGTCGGCAAGGAAGATGATGGCGACTGTTTTTTGGGACAGAAAAGGTGTGATTTTGGTGGACTTCCTGGAAAGAGGCACTACAATAAACTCTCAAAGGTATTGCCAAACTCTCCAAAAACTCAGAAGAGCCATTCAAAACAAGCGCAGAGGAATGTTGAGCTCTAAGATCTTGTTGATTCACGACAACGCCCGGCCCCACACGGCAAATGTCACTCGTGAAGTTCTTGAATCTTTTAAGTGGGAGTTGCTTCCTCATCTGCCGTACAGTCCCGACCTGGCACCGAGCGACTTCCACCTATTCCCAGCAATGAAGAAGTGGCTGGCTATGCAGCGTTTTGATGATGACGCACAGCTGCAAGAAGAGGTAACGAAGTGGTTGAAGGCGCAGGCGGCCGAATTTTTCGACGAAGGAATTTCCAAGCTCGTACATCGCTACGATAAATGCCTTAATTTGAATGGTGACTATGTCGAAAAGTAGTATTTGAGTGCGGCTTTCATCTGTATATAACAAAATTTGTTTTCTATACTTTGTTTACTTTTTATTCCAAAACGTAATCTACTTTCTGGATAGCCCTCGTATAAAAAAGGTTGTCTTCCTCAATTTCCATTGTGAACTTTATGATGATCTTGTGTATTCAGCAGTTTTAAAGAATCACTTAAAAACTTTTGAGCTGCAACAATACTAAGGGGGTTAACGAGCATGGACCTGGGGCCATTTACCTTAGTCCCCATCATGGCCCTTAAGGGGCTTCCATTAGAATCACTTAAAAACTTTTGAGCTGCAACAATACTAAGGGGATTAACGAGCCTGGACCTGGGGCCATTTACCTTAGTCCCCATCACGGCCCTTAAGGGGCTTCCATTTGTGAACCACATTGGGCTCCTATGCCTCAAGGGAGTGTTGGCCTCTGGTATCACCCCTCCGTGGATGTTATTACCCTTACGTAACCAAGGGTAAGATTTATGTCTCATCCCCATCAAATACCCCTCTCTTATGGGTTATAGCACCTAATTCCAGTCAGAATCAGTGTTCCTTAAGGAATTGTTTGAAATACTGCTTGTATTCAGAGGCAATGTGCACTCACTCTCACAAGCTCCTTCACAAATAAGTGCAAATGAGGAAGGTCCACCAAAATCTCCAAAACAAATTGTGGGATAGTCCACATTGTCTCTGTAATATCAGACATGTCATTCTTTGCAGTTTTTGCCCTCACAGGTGAGCTAAACTATAAAACCAGTTCCACATAAGACCAAAGGCTATCTGACCTCCTTGTATTGGAAGCCTTACCTCAGTCTTGCGACTTTCCTCAGCTCAAATTATTGTGTACCTTCTTCATTTTTTACTGCACATATTCTTCCAAATAAGTCTGCATCCAAGATAACTCCCAGATTAATCTATCCAGTTGCTTTCAACTTGTTCTCAAGGAGAAATGGCTTTACCAATATAGACAACCTATCCTTCCTGTGAAGTTCATTATTTCAGTCTTGTTGGATTAATGGACAAATTTGTTTTACATTTCACCATTCTTCTGGATAAGCTATGAAACACTAGTCAGGAACTTCTCTCTTACCAGCTATATATCATCTGCACAGTTGTGGGCATATACTGCTCCCCCCCCCCCCCCCCCCCCCCCCCCCGTGAATCTATTCATTAGCTTTTCTACAACCAGATACCTTACTGTGGTTGATAACCCTTGCTTAGGGCCAGCCTTGAGATACTGTGACCTAAGTGTCTTGCCCAAACACCACACACTCACTCACACTCTACAATCACCACAGCCTGCCATATTTTCAAGGAGGTGAAGATATTAGCAGCATTCAATTATAGATGGAAAATTCATTCAAAGGCATCATCCACTTCAGCAGATAAGCATGACATGTGTTATAAAACTCTCTCACCTCACTAAAATTTATTTATTTCTACAACAGTCAGACCATCCTCATCTTCTGCTTTTTTCAAAATTCTTCTTTATTCAAATTCTTCTTTCAAAGTAAGAGTTTCCTTAATATGTAAATTAAACAGAGTGGGTGCTAAGGGACATCCTTGTCTCACTTGATTTACTTCTATATTGACGGTTGATGGTTTCCATTTTTTATTTTTGTCATTGTTCCAGCATACAATCTTTGAGTTGCAATGTGACTTGGAAAGCCTCGTTGATTCATTATATCCCATATTACTTTTCATTTTACTTTAAGGAAGGCTTTGACAATCTACAAATACCATAAATACTGCAAATTGTGTTCCTTTCTTTTTTCAAGCAATTGCCATCGCTGTAAAGATACAACCACAAAATCTGCCTTTTCTGAACCTATGCTGTAATTCCAAGAGGAATGTTTCTATTTTATTATTAATTCTGTTTCTCTAAGTTTTTACCTATATCTTGTATCTTAGTGGAGCAAATTATTGTGTTTTTACATGCCAATATGATCAGTTATCATATTTGAGGGTCTATATACAGGTTGTTTCAAAATGATACCGAACGATTATGGCCGTTGCATAGTTTATAGCTTAACTAGTCCAAATTTTGGTGTTGCAGCTTCGAAATTCTGTTAGGTATAATTTTATGCAGCATTACATATTGCATGATTTTGTGATTAGTTGTGCAGGAACCACTGGTGTGCGAAGTTGTTATTGGGACGCACCGGCCACAAAAACAAAAACATTACTCCTTGCTCGTTATCAGTGACCCTAGCCTCGCTTTCAGGTAATGGAGCAAATGGCAGTTATTTGTGCAAAAAGTCGACTAATAGCTTGGACAGTTGCAATGTTGTTCTTCAGTGTAAAACTACACATTCTGACCTAACAGGGAGGATTTTGCGCCTACTTAGATTTCAAATCCAAGCAATATGGGGCGCTATATGAACGCCGAAATGACGGATATGGTTTTGATGTATGGAAGAGCTGAAAGGAGTTCAACGAATGCACAATTAATTTAGTTTCATTAACAATATGTATTGTAAAAATAGTTACATCAGTGATAATATTTAACTTCAGAGCATTTTGTTGTGATCTTAATTGTACAATACTTTTAACCACTTACTGTAAATATCAACAGCTTCCTTTTCAGTTACAAATACTTTATTTAGTATTATCAAACATGTGAAATAAAATGCTTGTCTCATTCTATAAGCCAATTAGTTTTGGTTAATTTAACTACAATTCTTTCATGTTGTTTTCTTTTCTGTTTATCATTTAATGCTTCCCTCCACCTCACTAACATCAACTTCCCTCTAAAAGGTATAAGTTGCCTATGTCCACCAACTTATTTGCTATCATGGACTGCTATTACAGAATTTTGGAACACGTTAAACACTCATAAGCAATAATTAAGCAATAGCTTCTTTATTGTGGTTTCATAACCAAAGAAATTTTTAATAGTAGCAAACTACCATGGAGTATGTCAGTATGTTTATAAACAGCTACAGCACGTGGCACGGTGTGTGACATATACCTGCAAACTCCAACAGTGTGAGGCATGTGTCGTCGTTCCCGTTACTGCCTAATCCGTACTTATTCTGGAGCATCTTTTTAAGCGGCTCTATTGGCGATAGAAGCTATCTCGATGCGCTGGAAGCGGCAGCCTCTGACTTCTCACAACACATCGTAAATCTGGTATGTTCCCACACATATCGCATTCCCTCAAACTACCACAACCCCATGACCATTCCAAATGAGCTCCGGCAGCTGCTTAAAGCCAAAGCAACTGTCCGGAAGCTATGGCAGCGCTTCCGCCACCCTAGGATACAGGCAGTCTACCAGAGGTTCAAATCCCTGGCCAGAAGGCTGCTTCGTGCCCACCGCTCTGCGGCCTGGGAGGCAACAATGAAGCGGGTAGACCTCACGGAGAAGCATCCGTGGCAGATTATACGTTCCTTACGGAAGGACAAAAGTCAATACCAGCATCCTCTCCATGGCACTCGAGGGCGCCTCGCCTTTGAGCCCCAAGAGAAGGCCACAAGCTTTGCAGACTATCTAGAGTCTCAATTTGAGCCACGGGAAGACCCGTAAGACGAGTTCACCGAACTCGTGGAGGAGGCGGTGGAATACCTCTACGAGGACCCCCCTCCCCCACGCAACATGATCCACATTCCCATTGCCACCCCCAAAAAGGTGGCAGCCCAAATCCGTAGCCTCAAACCAAACAAAGCCCCGGGGCATGATGGTGTCACGGCACTCATGCTCCGTAACCTTCCCAAAAGAGCTGTGATCCACTTGACGCGGATTTACAATGCATGCCTTTACCTCCGCCACTTCCCAACTTGTTGGAAAGAGGCGAGGGTGGTCTGCATTCTGAAGCCCGGCAAGGATCCACTCTTCCCTTCCAGCTACTGGTCCATAAGTCTTCTCTCAATCGTCTCAAAGGTCTTTGAGCGATTGCTCCTGGCCCGCCTGACTCCTCTCTTCGAGGAAAGGCACCTCCTACCGGATCACCAGTTCGGTTTCCGTCGGGGCCACTCCACGACTCGGCAGCTACTGCAATTGGTAGAAAAGGCTGCCCTGGGCTTCCAGGACAACCTCAAAACCGCCGCGGTGCTTCTGGACGTGGACAAGGCCTTCGCCACAACGTGGCACCAGGGACTGTTATACAAGCTCAAGGAAGCACAACTCCCCTCCCCATACCTCACCCTGATCAGTAGTTTCCTCCGGGATCGAACCTTCAGGGTGCGGGTCGAAGGCAAACTCTCCTCCGTCAGACCCATAGCGGCGGGAGTCCCGGAAGGCAGTTTACTGTCGCCGTTACTCTTTGCTGCCTACATGTCTGACTTCCCCACAGAGCCTCGCACTGTTCTGTGCCAATATGCTGACGACGTCCTCATCTTGGCCCAGAACAAAAACGTCCGCTACTGCCTCCCTCCGCTGCAATGATCACTCCGAGCCATAGGCACGTGGAGTGAAAGGTGAAGGATGGCCATCAGCCCACAGAAGAGCTCTGCCCTTCTGCTGGGGAAGGTCCTCCGCTGGCGCCCGGAAGGAGACCTGCGGTTAAGGCAGAGAAGAATCCCTTGGGTCCGGACTGCCAAATACCTGGGTGTCCGACTGGACCGCGGCCTCACATTCACCCCACATGCCCGTGAAAAGATCAGCCTCGGCCATGCAGCGCTTAGGCAGTTGTACCCTATATTCCGTTTGACCATGCCCACCCGCCTGAAACTACGGGTGTATCGTGCGATCATCCCGCCCCTGATCCTGTATGGATGCGAGGTCTGGGGATCGGTGGCTCGTACCACCATCCGCAGACTGCAAGCCGTGCAGAACAGGGCGCTTAGGATGATCTACGGTACCGAATGTATGTTTCCTTCATACATTCTGCACACCCATTCTGGCATACCTTACGTTAAGGACGTTGTGCATGAACGCTCGCGCACATTGTATGCCAGGATTACATCCCATCCCAACCACCTAGTGAACACACTAGGGCAGTATGACCATCGTGTACCCAGGTGGTGAGACCAGCCTCTCATTCCCTCAATTCTATACTCTGTCCCGGCCACACTGGGGCTGGATCTGGCCCGCCGGCTCTCCCCCGGTGTGACCTCGTCTAGAACCATAACCTAAACGGTCCCCAACATCCCGACCTCTCGCTCCTGGCCCCGTCACGCTGGACGGACACTGCAACGCAGGCCGCCAACAGCGTGGCGGTTCAGGGCACTGGCCTCCTTGGAAGCTAACCCCGCCGCCAGGAGCACTAGCAGAGGTCAAATCAGGTCCTTCAGTCAACGACGACATCCAAGCTTTGGAGAAATGACGAACTCTTTAAGACCGCACGGGTAAATCCGCTCAGCGGATAGGTACCGTGGCACTCTACCCACCGTCCGGGAGCACCCGGACGACTTGTTCTCGCTCTTGGCTCTCTCTCTCTCTCTTGGCTCTAGAAGCTATCTATATGTGTTACACAGAAGCTGAGCAACTACTTCTATATGTTTGTTTGATGTCATTTTGAAACACCCTGTAGAAGCAGTACTTGTAAATGAAGAAAATGTTTGGAATAAGAAATCCAGCCAAAATAAGTAAAGTGGACCTATTTGTTTAGACAGTGGGAATGTGTAGAACAGTACTTTGAATTAATGAAACAGTGTGAATATATCTTTAGTGTTCTTGGTCATAATGCCAATGTTGAAAGGATATTTTCCCTCATGAGAGTGCGTGGACAGAGGAACGAAGTCACCATGAGGTCTCAACAGTTGAAGCCATAATTAATGTTTTTTAGCTATCAGATGAATTGCATAGAGTTTCACAAGTATGTAAGTCAGTGGCCAGACCTTCTTTCTAGATCTTCAAAGTTAGATAAATATAAGAGTAGGACAGGAGGAGTAATACAACTTTGTGATAGTTTAGTAGTGCTGTGAGTAATATAATGTAATGTATTTTATTTCCATAATAATACTGTACAAAAATTAATATTATATATTATAGCATTAAATTTTTTTCAGAAAAAAAAGTCTTGGTTTATCATTTTTTAAATCTGGCAACCCTAGTCTTTCAGCAAGAGTGTCCTATCTTAACTTGTGATAGCTGCTGTTATTGAATTGCAGCAGTCATTTTTTTCATGTGGTTACAGTTGTTATTCACAAATAGCCATGGAACGTTACAGCATTCAGCAATGCGTAGAAATTGTGAAAATTTATTATCAAATTGGATCATCTGTTAAACGTTTTGTGTATTATCGAGATTCAACTGTATTGGAACACCACAGTGAAGCGAAAAATTATTAAATTTTAGATGAGTCGCGTTTTTTACACATCTGCTTCACTTTCGTACCTATTTTGAGGACATGTTTCGCAAATCTTCGCTTGTGAGTCGCACAAGAGCCGTAGATGCAAGCGAAGATTTGCGAAACATGTCCTCAAAATAGGTACGAAAGTGAAGCAGATGTGTAAAAAACGCGACTCATCTAAAATTTAATAGTTTTGTGTATTGTTGAAGTTTACTGTGTGCATAATCATCCTTGCGAGAGAACAATTTGGCGTTTGATCAATAAATTTGAAAGAAGTGGTTCTCTCATAAGAGAACAATCTGCAATAAGAGAACAACTTATATAATCAACGTAAGCGCTCCACCGAAAATATAGGCATCGCTCATGAGTGTACACAAGAATGGAAACAAATCAATTGCTTATTGAGCACAAGAATTGGGGCTTTTGCCGACCACAACTTGGAGTATTCTGCTTCTGGATTTGAAGTTTCACGTTTACAAAATGGTGTTAACTTAAGAACTGAAGTCCAACAACCATAGGTTGTGCTGTATATTCGCTGACTGGGCTATGGAACAATTGGAAGCTGACTTGGATTTTTGTCAAATCATCTTCAGCGATGAAGCCCACTTTTGAAAGGATGGTTCTGTTAAACAGAATTGCAACTATTGGAGCTATCACAATCCAGTGCAGATTCAAGAACGACCACTTCAGCCCCAAAAGGTTACTGTGTGGTGTGGATTTTGCTATGGTGGAATTATTGGTCCATATTTTTCCAAAATGGCATGGAGAAGCTCTGTCAATGGAGAGAGATACTGGGCTCTTATAAGGGACTATTTTTGGCGTTAGTTAGATGATATGGATCTTGGAAACATCTGGTTCCAGCAAAATGGTGCTGTATGTCATACTGCTTTCGAAACAATTGATATTTTGAAGAAGTTCGGAGGTTTCATCATTTCCCGTGGTGGTGGTAACTGGCCCCTGAGAACATTTGATTTAACGCCGTTGGATTACTTGTGGAGTTATGTTAAATCTAAAGTTTTTGCCAACAAACCAGAAACAGTTAATGATCTTATAACATCACATGTTATTTGTGAAGTTAGATTTAATTTATGTTCTTCTGTCATTGAAAATTTGATCAACCACATCCGCGCAACCCATCAAAGTTGCGCCTGTCTCATAACTGATCTTCTCTTCCACACGTAATGACAATTATATTGCAAAATAAAGAAAGAAATAAACCTGTGTCATTTATAGAATATGTTAAGTTCAAAAATAGGACACTCTTGTTGAAAGACCATATAGATCATTTTATATAAATGAACAGTGTAATAAATTTAAGTTTTATCAGATTCCTATTTAACGTTGATTCTAAAATGTAGTTTACATTTAAATTTATTATGTCATTTACAGGCAGCCCTTTTCAAATTTATTTGTGGAGGTGCAGATATGCTCCAACCAATGGTATTTGTATCTTACATGAGAATGCTCTGCAGCCTAGTGTGCCACCCTGTTGCTGCCCGACATGCATTTAATTTGCTAAAACAGAATGTACTTGGAGGTTGTGTGTCAATTTCTTGGGATCATTTCTTTCAGTCTCTAAACAGGTTTGTAATAAAACTATTTCATCCATTTGAATTTTGTTCTTTATCCTTTCCTTTTTAAAAGAATAAATATAATTAAGAAAATAAGAAATCAGATTGACTGTGTTCTGTTTCCTGAAAAGTTACATAAATATTTACTTACAGGTATTACACAAATTTACGCCAAGAGCTGCCACCAAGTACAGACACAGTATATCGACATAGGAGTTATCCCCGTGGCATCACACCACAAGAGATTCAGGGCTTACAAGCTGTGCTTGCTGTAATTAGGGCTGTGGCAGGTTGGTGTTCATATATTTGTATAAACAATATCAGTAATATGCATAGACTAAAGTGTTTGATGGTAGTATTCTGCAGAAATTTATGAACAAGTTTAAGTGGTAAGAGAATAATATTTTTCATTGTATTATTTGGTTACTGTCATTCTGTGAATCATTTATTCTGAAAGTGTTGAAACTAAACCTGTTCTATAAAACCCAACTATTTGTGGAAAATACAGAGATATATATGTAGTAGGTTGCTAAAATGTTATGGATGGATGTGTTGTATTTATTTTTTCTATTGAATATCTAATGTATTTAATTGAATTGAATAGAAATAATTTTACTCATAAGCTCCGGAGTTTTAAGCCAGACAGACCTCACCATCTCTGCATAAAAGGTACTAAACTTATATGTATTTCAGAAACTATTTGTAGTTGGTTTATTAATACTCGTCACTTGTTTATATTAATGAGAGACTAGTTTCAAAGGCATTTGCCTCCATTTGAAACTAGTCTCTCATTAATATAAACAAGTAAGTGACGAGTATTAATAAACCAACTACAAATAGTTTCTGAGATTAATTTTGACGTCACTGTTACTAAATTCCTCCAAACACATATAACTTATATGTATTTATTACACAAATAAATATTTGTTACTTTAAATCCACTTATCTTAAGAAGTGGATGTTAAAGCTTTTTTCTTCTTTCTTTTTTCAAATCAATTTCGAAGGCATTTTGCTTTCATCCTCAGTGAAATTGATTTGAAAAAAGAAAGAAGAAAGAAGGTTTAACATCAACTTCATAAGATAAGTGGATTTAAAGTAACAAATATTTTTATTTGTGTAATATTTATTACTCCACTGTAACTAGCTTCAATTTTCTATGTAATTATACGTATTTACTTAAGCTGAATGGTTATAGACTTGGATTCAAATAGGAAGGCGGTCATCTGCTAATTACAGAGAAACTCGAAGTGTCACGTGACTTAAACAGCCAATGCACTTCATTTAAGTGTTGGCGTATTAGGAGAGCTGTTCTCTACTCACTTCTTGAAGTTTTCCTTTGTTTGTTAGGAAATAAGGGGTGAAATAAAGTGTTAGTGTGAACAGTAGTGGCAGATACAATGGTACATAAGATGCTGAACAGGCAGACAAGAGAAATTGTGTATCATGTGTACTGTTATTTAAAAAAAACAGTGAAGTAGCATGTATATGTGAGTCCGGCATTGTCAAAGCACAAGAGAATGCAGCAGGTACCTGTGGAGTTGGGCTACGAACAGTGCAACGTATTTCAATAGAAGCCAACGAAAATATTAAAGCAATGGACCCCAATATTTAAATCACCAGGTAAGCGATGCAAAAACAAAAGAAAGTTACTGATTTAGTAACATGTCAGTACGCTTGACCACCCTTCAGAAGTGGAACAATTTGGCAACCCCTCCTTCAATAGCTCTGTCTCTTTCTATGCACAAACCTTAACTTCCGCCTGCCTTTCTATCTGAACCCGAGTCGACTAACACTACCATCACTTTTTTTAAACCTCTGTTAACATTAAATGTAAATTTAATTTATTACAACACTGTTTTCAACACTTCCATGAAAGGCAACTCTGTTAACATGTTAACATGTTTAAAAAGAGGTGGGTAGTGTTGTTAGTGTTAGTAAATACATCTTAACATATCACCGTTTCTAGCTTCTTCTGTATATAAATATAAAAGATACTAAACTTAATATAAAAATTATTTGTGGTTGGTTTATTGACACTCGTCGCTTACTTTGTCATATATTTATGAGAGACTAGTTTCAAAGGCCCTGGCCTCCATTTTCAATCTCTTTCCAACTGTTACTAAATTCCTCCAAACACACATCGATACTAAACTTACTTAACCAGTGTTGGAAAATAGGAAGTATCCCAGATGAATGGAAAGAATTGTCATCCCACTGTTTAAGAAAGGAAATACATGAAACTGTGACAGCTATAGGGGAATTACTGAATCCATACTATAAGATATAGGCAAACATTTTGAGAAACAGAATTAATAATATAATAGAAACATTCCTCTTGGAACTACAGCATAGGTTCAGAAAAGGCAGTTTTTGTGATTGTATCTTTACAGTGATGCAATTGCTTGAAAGAAACACAATTTGCAGTATTTATGGTATTTGTAGATTGTCAAAGCCTTTGATAAAGTAAAAAAGAAAAGTAATATGGGATATAATGAATCAACAAGGCTTTCCAAATCACATAGTAACTCAAAAGCTTGTATGCTGGAACAATTACAAAAATAAAAAATGAAAACAGGCAACTGTCAATATAGAAGTAAATCAAGTGAGACAAGGATGTCCCTTAGCACCCACTCTGTTTAATTTATATAATGACGACACCATAAGGAAATGGCAATATATTTTACTAGAAAATTTGAGAGTAGATAATAGAAAATTGTATACAGCCATTTTTAATTAGGAAAGGTTGCTGCTGAATATAACAAATATCAAGTAAAACTAAAGTAATGGCGTTCTATGTGAAGAATCAAATAAGAGCCAAAATAGTAGTAAACAATTATGTAACAGAAAAAGTACTTGATTTTAACTCTTTAGGGGTTTTCTTAGGGACTGATTGGACAAAAATATTAATAGAAAAGTAAATCTGTTTCAACACATTTGTGTACACTATAAAAGAAAACCTGTAGAGAAACTCAAGTTTTGTAAAGTTTTAGCTATACCCATTTTGGTGTATGGCTCGGAATGTTGGACTCTTTAATAAAAATGCTAAGAAGATTAGAAGCAACAAAAATGAAATTTCTTCTATAAGTGGCAGGATAACTCTTGTAAATAAGAAAAGGAGTGAAGATATTCGCAAAGAACTACAAATAGAGAGCATAGTAGCAAAAATAGAATAATGCTGAAATAAATGGTTTGAATACATCAGCAGAATGAAGACAGGGCTGCCTCGTATGATCCTAATATGATCCCCATTAGGTCATAGAAGTTGAGGACGGCTAATTTAAAGATGGAGGGAGCAACTGCACTTTTGAGCTGGAACAGATCAGCAATGGGCTAAACTATGAAAGGAGATGATGAATAGAATGTTTATTCTTACCCTTAATACATGTTCATGAATGCACAAACACAAACAGAGCAATATTTTCTATATTTATAATTGCTAAAGCACTTAACTAAATTTGTAATCTAATAATGTATAAAATTTATATCTGTATGAGTAGGTTGCTTATTGTCTATCTGTATTTTAACATAGTATTCATAATGCCTATACAGAAACCTGAATGAATTCAAAATATTCCTTTGTGCTTAATGTGTCAAGCACATTTTTATATTCCCCTTTTGAATAGCTTCTTTTACATCTATATGGAGGCAAAGATATTCAGTCCACTGCAGCTTTTGCCTCCAATATAGATTCCTCAGTGCTCTGTTAAAAAAAAAAAAAAAAAAAAAAAAAAAACTAGCAACCATTTTCTTACTGGCACTGCAAATTTGTCAAGACTTTTGTGGGGCTTAGGATCTGTTTAAATGACCTATTGATTCTGCAACAGATTTTATACTGTTGGAACCTTGTATGTTCAGGATCTTATTTGCAAAAAGGAAGTAAGGTTTTGTAAATAAGAATTCTAAGTTTGTAATCAATTTGTAATTTATGCATAACAAACTTAGTAAAGTATTATCTCACCAGCTTTTGGACACAATTTAGATGTTACACTTTCTTTTTTACACTTTCTTGGTTTTAAACATGACTTCTTGATGTATATTTAAAGTTACAAAATTTAGTTTAAATTAGAAAATTTACAAAATAAAGTTGAAACATTTTCTTATACATTGTTGTAGTTTACTTAGTGAAAACAATACTATGTACCCATTTATATCTCTATGATACTGGATGATGGTGTCGTAATGTAGGTCATGCAATTATATTTTTGTTATTCTATAGTAGTAATTGAATTCTATTCCAAGCATAAATATACCAATAGAAAAACACAATGTCTCATTACTTAAACATAAATATATATAAAATAAACTTAAACAATTTTTCAAACGTTTTAACAAGAATATTAATAGTTTTGGCATGAAGCGTTAACATCATACCACAAGCTGATTGACTTTTCTTTCCAGGATCGTAACAATAAATATAATATTCATCACCAGTAATGAAATGTCAAACCAAAATTGAAATGCTGCCCTGCAATTTTTTCCGAGTTTTTCTGCACCAATGAATGCATTAATTACAGTTTAAATTCATGTTTGAGTGAAGATAAAATCTTAAATAATGGTAATTTACAAACTATTACAGCAAATCAAGCAAACTATACAGGAATAAACTTCTACACAGAAAATAGCAGTCACATATAAAGGAAAATCATTTGTTTATAGAAGCATGAGACATTTTAAACATTTTAAGTGTCGCCCTCAAAAATTCATTGTTTTAGCTAACTCGGTTTTTTCATCTTGGGAAGGAATGCTGCTATGAAGATAAAAATAACAGCTGCACATATGAGTGTAGAAGTCAATTTTACTTTATTTGAATATAAAAGCTTTTGCAGAAGTTCATTCTAATCTTTAATTTGGATATTTTTCATCCTTAAAATCCATGCACATGGTGGGGTTTTTTGTTTTTTCAAGAGAGGATGGATGGATTTATAACTGTTTACAAATACACAATAAAATTAGAAGCTATTGACAAAGTGACTCAAGGAAATGCTAGTGAGTTGCAGGAGTATGCAGCTGTGTGAACATTTGAAGTGTACCGCAGTGAATTCTTTTGTTTGTTTGTGTGGCAGACGACCTTGAGGACTGTGTGTATGTTACGTCCTTTTGCTGCTGTAAGGGGTATACAAAGCGTCTTTTTACCGAAATAAAGAGCATTTTAAATTTCTGCAAACAAAACTTTTAATTTTATGAACCCACAAAGTCACAATACTATTGCACATTTAATGTATGCACTTGAATGCAGGCATAAGGTGAAAATTCATTATGTAATGTTATAATTTTTTAAATAAATTATGTGACAAAAACGTCTGAATGAAACTTGGTTATTAAAAAGTAATGTTAACAGCTATTATGTTATACAAATATAACTATTTGTAACAAAAACTTCACTTATCTTAAGAAAATGTCAATTTTTCTTATTAATTGAGATCGATTTCATGCACATTTGTCCTCATCTTCAGTCAACACACTTTGTTGTCAAGGATACAGATTACTATGTTTTTTCATTATTACCAAAATTTGAAAATGAAACAAACCTAAAAACAGAATCAACTGTTGGTATTTCATAATTCATTATGCGATGTTTATTTTTTAAAATAAATATCTTTTCCCAAACCATTAAATCTATCGGACCATTTAATTGTTTTAATAATTTAACTTAAGGATTTATTTCATGGTTAAATGACCAAAAATGATCTGCTACGGCCGATTGATCAGTTTGTTTATACTTAATGTTACGAAAATGTTCTTTTGTTCTGCTTTCCAAATTATGTTTTGTCTTACCTGATAACAATCTAAACAATTAAATTGCTAAATACCAGATTTTTTACTATTAGGAATTTTATCTTTTTTAGAGAAATGTAGTAAATTTTTAATACTATATTTATTTTGAGGAATTAAAGTTATACCAAACTCTTTAAAAAAATTTTGAAAATGTTTATTAACCCAAGGATGGTAAGTAAATTTTTTAAAATTATAATCGTCTTAAATTTTTAAGAGTAGAAATATCATTAACAGTTTTTTGATATTTAAATTTTTCAATCTTTTTTTTTTGTTTGTTTGTATAATGGTTTTATTAAAACCATTAATTAAAGCAGTATTAATATGTTTATATTCTTTATTAAATTCCTCTTTATTAAGGGGTATATTTATTAATTAATAAATCAAACTATTAAAAGCAGAAAATTTATGTGAAGAAGGATTAAAACTTTTATTTTTTATGTAATTATCGATATGAGTAGACTTCCTATAAATACCAAAATCTAATTTATTATTATTTCTTATCTTCAAATCCAGAAAAGGAAGAAATCCATTAAATCCATTTTACTTTATACAAAAAAATATTGAAAAATTTAAATATCAAAAAACTGTTAATGATATTTTTACAAATAGTTATATTTGTATAATATTTATTGCTTCACTATAGCTAGCTTCATTTCTTACACAGCTATTATGTTATTGCTACATTCTGAGTTTTTTCTCTTAAGTACTAAGAATGTTTGTTCATGAAACTACATATATTCATAAAACATAGCTTATAGAAATTCAGTTTTGTTTTAGCAACCAAAAATGGGCCAGTGCAAGACTTTTTTTAATAAATCCATTAATTGAAATTTCAGGACATTAATGCATATGCAATCCCATGATTGGAATGAACTGGTTATTAAAAATAATATTCATTATTTTTGTTGTATTTACTTTGGAATTTTCTGAATGCAATCACATTACTCACATTGATTTTACACAATTTTTAAGCAACTCTGACAGAAGTATAAAAAGGGGTTCCACTGTAACTTAACATGAAGTAGATAGAATAAATTTTTGTAAGAATAAGTCAAGAATGGTAGAGAAAGCAATGTGAATTAAACAGTGTTTTTTAGAAGTAGCAAAAATGACATTTTCCTAAACATTTTCTGTTACAGATCAGGATGAAATGGCACGCTTGGCTCTTTGTGAAAACCCAAATTGGGCATCTCTCACAATATTGTTAGGCCTGGTAAGCTGTTCAGTCCCAATTCCTTTGAAAGCAGAGCTTTTGTTAACACTTGCTGCATTGGCTAAGTCACCAGATACAGCCTCTGCACTGTGGCATAATTTGGAGGCATCACAAATTCTTACCACTGTACCCAGTACAAGCAGTTATCAACCACGTGGTATTCAAGTAAGTTTGTGTTCAGTGGCTATCACATTCCTTTTCATCCAAAAGGGCATTTCCTTTTTCTGTGGTAAAACTTATTATGGAATTAATAGCTTGCCAAAATACACGTTAGACATGAAATTTAGTATAAGTAATATACTACATATGCACAGTAGAGACCAAAATATTATATGGTAGTATATGAGATGTGCATGATACCTGAAATGAAGCTTTTTCTTCTGAAATAATCTGAGTAATGTGTATATTACAAAAAAATATACCATAAAGATATATCTAATAAATTATAGTTTGATGCGTTTCACTATTAAAAGCTCAATTATTGAATACAAGATACAGATAAAAAGAGATACCTTGAAGTAACAGTTTCTTTATACTCTGGGTAATTGTATTCACAGGATATACATAATACAATTAGAATTGTGATGCGCTTTTATTTCTATGTAGCATACTTTTTGCAGAATATATGTTTAATAAAAATAAAATTAATGAAGTTAATAATTTTAGTTAATTGGTGGAAATTAATCATTTCTTCACACTAGCCGTATGCAGGCTAAGGTTTTTGATAGTCAACATGAAAAATTCAATGCCACGGCCGGACCCGAACCACGGACATAATAATAATGTTTATAGGACATATTTCCATATAGCAACAATGTAGTGCATAGCATTAAATGAAGAAAGTTAATACAGTTAGTGAGTGTGTGGGTGTTTAAGAACCCATCGACAGCTAGGTCATTTGGGCTCCAACTTAATCATATGTATAGTGTAAAATAACAGTAATTATGAGTGACAAATAGTGCAGTTGTTTTGTACAAAGGGAAAACATTAAAAATAAAGGTGGTGGTGGAAAGCTAAAACATTTTCTTAGTTTTGTTTTGGTTAGCTCTCTTATTACTTTTCTCTTTTATTTGTTCCTATCACAGACAGAGCTGGAAGAAATAGAGTCACGCAATGAAGAGTTCCCATTGACACGTGCTTTGCTTCAATTACTGAATGTACTAACAGATATGCCAATACCACGGTTATTGGGTGTGGGTACACGAACACCAGGATTTGACCCATACCTCAACTTTGTAATCAACTCTGTGTTCCTACGATTTAATAATCGCTCCTATAAACATGCAGATGAAAAGGTGAGTACATAACTTGTTTTTCTGTGTTTTGATTTTGAGAACTAGGTTTTTGCTGCATGTTTCTATCTTTTTAAGGAAACGTAAAATCTGGTTGGAGAATTTGAAATCATTGTAATTTTATTAACTTCTAAACATTCTTAACTGCTTTTCAGTCAGCTATCTATAAGGAGTATTCAAAAAGAAATGAGCTGAAGTTTGAAAAGGGCAAACCAGTGACAGAATGGTCATATTGTTGCATGTGTAACAAAGACTGGTTTCGACAAGAGTGCAGAATTTCACAGCTGTTGCTAAATGGCATGGGTGCAAATTAAATGGCTATACAAAGCTAGCAGAAGATTGCATCAATATTCCAAATCAGTCATTTGCATTGAAACAACGTATCTGTGAAATAGATGCATCAAAAGAAGAGCAAGGAGGCGTCCTTCATTTTCTAACACTGGAACAAGTATGGGTAACAGACATTCATTGAAGAATATCCCATGTGTACAGTGAACACTGCATGCTCCTTGCAAGGGTTAAGACTTGGTATAAGTGCTTCAGGTAAGAATGGGTGTCGTTAGCGGATGATGCACAGTCTGGAACACCTCATGGCATTACTGATGACATCTTCCACCTGTTTGATGGACTCTTTATCCGGGACTACTGAGTTACAGTAAAAACTGTAGCTGCCAAGGTCAGATTGAGCATTGGAAATGTTCACACCATCATGACAGAAAGACTGCAATTGCCTAAAGGTGAACAGTCTTCAAGTCTTCAACTACTAAAACCAGCATCTCAAATGGCCTTATGTTGATCATCTGCAGCGCTATACCAGGGAAGGGAATGATTTTCTGGCATGAATGGTGGCTGGAGATGAGTCTTGGTGTCATCATTTTGAATCATAATCAAAACTACAAGGTCTCCAGTGGAAGCATCTAGGGTCACCATCACCAGAAAAAACAAAGGCCATCCATCTACACAAGGTAGGAAAGGTTTTGCGGATGTTCTTCTCAGGCCAACACTCCCCTCTTCCAATAGATTTCGTGCAGTATGGGACACAGTGAATTCCTAGCATTATTCATAAACCTTGACCACCCTTTGCCAAGCAATCAAATTGAAACCACCAGGCAAGCTCATTCTTTTCCAGAATAATACAAGGCTGCATACAGCCAAGGCACTCTTGGCAGTCTTGCAGAAATTGAAGTGGAAAGTTCTTGGTTACCATCCATACAGTCTAGACCTCTCTCCATGCGATTGCACCACTTTTGATCTCCTAAAAAAGGCTCTGAAGGGCAATTCATCTCAATGACATCAAGCAGTGTGCACAGAGCTGGTACACAATGCAGCCCTGGGAATTTAATGAGAACAGTGATTCACTACTGTATGTTGCAGTGGGACAAGTGCCAGGGTCAATACTTGTGACATACGGGTACTGGTTTCTTTTCCAAGGCCTCTGGATAACTTTCTATTTAAATGCTCCCAATGCATATATCTATTGAATATATTTTAAAGACAATTATTTCCATCAGCCGAACTTATTCTGTATTCTCAACCAATTGTTTTATAACTAGCGTAGAGGCAATTAAAATACATATTACATCTGTCTTTGATGCAGTTAAGATAAGTGCTTATAGTAGTTCAGTGAAGCTTTTGTTTTCACTACAAAAAAAAAAATTCCTTAATTTATTTTTTACATGTTGCTTTAGAGCACAGACTCCATTATCGTGTGTATACTGCTATTGAAAGTAATGTTGAATAAATGACTTTGTTCCCTTGGGTATTATCCATTAACAAAAGAGAAACGTTGAAGATAATGCTAATAAAAACCCCTTGCCCATTCATCCACTAACCCGTATGTCTCAAAGTACGATGCAACAAGATCGCAAATTTCTTTGATCAGATGATTGCTACTTTTCATTTGCTGTTTAGTTAATACTTTGCTCGATTTAGCTACACTGTAATGAGCAGCATCATGTTATAAAGTCTGCATGGATTTACAATATACTTATGAGATTCTACTAAATGTATATGTAGTTAGAAATTTATATCATATTAGGGTTGTATTTAAATTGTAATGCATAATTGTGTGTGAACGCACATATCAATACAGTTTCATTAAAAGGATGAAATTAATAAACAGAAACAGTATTCCATAGCTAATGAGAAATACATGTGGTTAAAGACGTTATTTATATGGATAAAAGAAAATGAGAACTTGTTACCATTAATTCAAGGTGTTTTTGGGCTGAAATGTGAATGGATTATATTCTCTGTGATTGCAATAAATATCTAACTGGGATGATGCTTACTTGGATGTTTTTATGAATATTTACCAACAGCCTTTTAAAGAACTTGAGCATTATGTGTACTGCAATATTAAAGTTTTATGTCCAAAGTTCAGGAATTTAGTATTTTGTTTAGATACAATATATATAATAAGCATCAGACATAACAAGCATAACCAGAGTTTGAATCGGGTGCACAAATTAAGTTCCTGTTTGATGAGATTGGCTTCAAAAACAGCAAACATTCATTGCATTATGTGTGATTGTAGGAATTTAGTGACATCAAAATTAATTGAAAAAGCTATTTGTAGTCTATTCTCTATCACTTATATTTTTATATTGTTGAGAGACCAGTCTCAGAAGTCGTTGCATCCACTTTCAACCTCTATCCAACTAATGTCTGTTGTTGTCCCCTCTCTTCTCTCTAGTGGTGAAACTGTGCACTTCTTTGCCAAATTCTACTGGTGGGATTTCAAAGTTCATTACTCTATGCTTATACGAGGCGTGTCCGTAAAAAAAGGTCTCCAATTTTATTTAATATAGAAAACCCGTTTATTGGCAATGAATGTTACATTGATGGAAAGTCGGAACTTACAGCTATTTTTCAATGTAATCAACATTGTGATCGATGCACTTTTGCATGTGCTGTGGCGCTTTTTGTATACTCTTGTCATAGCACTCTCCCGCCAAGTTGCGCAGTTAGCGCTCAAAATCGTTTTTCAAATCATCGTCGGTCTGGAAATGTGTTCCACCCAGGTGACTTGAACTCAGGAAACAGATGATAATCACTAGGTGCTAAGTCTGGACTGTAGGGAGGATGATTGAGGATGTCCCATCCGAACTGGGCCAGGAGATCAGCCGTTGCATATGCAGTATGGGGACGAGCGTTGTCGAGATGAAAAAGTCTTACTGACTTCAGGGATAAGTTCGCACAGCTTGCGAACTGTCACATGCTAATCTTTAAACATTTCTTGCTCCACTTTTGCTATTGTTTTGGGTGAAACCGAAGGCCAACCAGAACACTGTTTGTCATGGATGTCTGTACGTCCGTCTTTGAACTCTCTGGCCCACTTTTGTACGTTTTTGACGTCCATACATTGTGGCCCATAGACCGCATAACTGACGAATTTCAGTGGGGGTAGTGCCCTTGGCACTCAAAAACCGGATCACTGCATGCAACTCGCACTTAGCTGCGGAAGTGATAGGAAGTTCCATCGCAAGCAGCTGCCTAGCCAAGACTAATGGTTGCAATGGGTTCGTTGTGGTGGGGATTTGAAGGGGTGCAACCAAGCTACATTCCAGTGTTGCCAGATCTCGCGTAATAGCGTTCCTCACGGCTCCAGCGCCTTGGTGACCTTATTTTATGGACACACCTCGTATTTCCATATGAATATGTTCTTCCATGTAGTCAAATTATTTTGATTTATCACTCCTTTTAGTAATTTTGGATTTGGGTCAATGTCATAGTTTTTGTTCCAAGAATGAAATGCTACTGCAGATTTATCTTGTTTCAATTTGATATTTCTAAAGTGCTCTTTGACTCTGAGTTTTAGGTTTCTTTTAGTTTGACCTATGTAGCATTTTTCACTATTCTTACAACTTATTTGGTATATTCCAGATCTGTTAATTGGTGGGATTTCATCTTTTGTTTTTGAATTTAGCAGTTTTAAATCTGAGTATCTATTTGAAGGTGATATGATACTTTGTTAATAAATTTTTTTTTAAACCACTTGTCAAACTATAAAACACTTTAGCTCCACTTACATTTAAAATTATGACATGTTTCAAGGACCACGGGTCCCAATCATCAGCTGTTGTTTGACTAGTTCTTCAAGTGACCACCTCCCTCTCCTGGCGCTGTTCAATGAGTTGAATGATGTCATCCACTATTGGTATTTCGAAATTCATTGCTCTCTTTCTATTCTTAAAAATGTGTATATTTTCCCAAACTGTTAACTCCCAATACTTTTTTGCTGGTACCAAAAGTTAGATTTCTTTAGAAATATGATTTTTTGACCAAAAATGATGGGCTCTGGCTGATTTATCTGTCTGTTTGTATTGTGACTTTGTGGGTTCGTGAAATAAAAAGTCCAATTGCGCCACTCAAAAATGTTCTTTATTTCCACCGACTTACAGTTAAACATTTGCCAATTACACAGAGTTACGTAATGCACACAAATACGATTCACCAGTTCGTCCGTTACAATTCCACTTGCACTCGCGATTACGTAAACTCCTCCGACGCACGTATGCAGTCCGTCCCCTCACTGGGCGCTCCTCACAGCTGTTCGCCAAACAATGACTGACTTCCAGCCCAACGTGTTGCTTATATAGGGTCAGCTGGCCAATCTAGAAGTTTCTGGTTTCAGTGAATCACCGCGAAAATTCCAGAGGACAGGGGAAGGGGAAAGAGGGGGCCAGCGACAAGTAACATTTCCCTAATCAATCTCTCAGTTAGTGACAGAGACTAATGGGAGGGTGTGGCTTGGCTGCCTCTGGTCCCCTCTCATCTGTCGCTGGTCGGGCCTTCCGATAATTGGGTGACACTGCTCCCTCCTCAAAGCTGGTCGTCCCGAACAGCACCGTCGTAGCGGGCTAGACGATCCAGGTGTACCACCAACATCTTCCCTCGGGGAACCTTCTGGATGCGGTAGACCACGTCCTCTTCACCACCCAGTACGGTCCTTGCCATGGCTGCTGGAGCTTCGGGCAGCGTCCCTTGGTCCGGGTAGGACGGTACAACCAGACCAGGTCACCTTGCTGGAACCCTTGGCTGTTGGCTTGCCTGTCATACCTGGTCTTCATGCGGTCGCTCGCCTTCTGGATGTTCTGGCGAGCCATCTCGTGCATGTCGTGGAGGTGGTCCACCAGGTTCTCCACATACTCGGTCACCGGCTGCTTCGCCTCCGGAGGGCTTCCAAAAGCCAGGTCACAAGGGAGGCGTAACTCTCGGCCAAACATTAAGCTGGCTGGCGTCATTCCAGTTGTGTCGTGTGTAGACGAGCGGTAGGCCAGCAAGAACAGTGGCACCTTGACGTCCCAGTCTCGCTGATGGCTGGCCACGAACTTCCTCAGGTGTTTCTCTAAGGTCTTGATGTATCTTTCGACCATGCCATCCGACTGGGGATGTAGAGGCGTCGTGCGGGTGTTGTTCACCCCAAGCCTTTGTAGTGCCTCCTTCATTAGGTTGGACTCAAAGTTGGTACCCTGGTCACTGTGTAGCTCTAACGGCACCCCAAATCGACAGAACACTTGCTCCATGAGGCAGTCTGTGATTGTCTTTGCCTCTTGGTTTGGGATGGCATACACCTCCAGCCACTTGGTGAAGTAGTCCACGACCACCATTAGGTACTTGTTGCCACGGTCGGAAACTGGAAACGGTCCCGCAATGTCAACGGCGATCCGTTCGAATGGCGCTCCGACGTTGTACTGCTGCATGCGACCCCGGCTCCTAGTCTGGGGTCCACGACTCGCCGCGCACACGTGACACTGACGGTACCATCTCTCAGCATCTGCTCGGAGTCTCAACCAGTAGTAGCGCTGCCGTAGTTGGTCAATCGTTCGGTTCGCTCCCAGGTGTCCTCCCGAAGTACCAGCGTGCACTTCCTCCAAGACTTCCGGGACCTTACTCCGGGGAAGTACCAACTTTTCTCTCTGCGTCTTCCCATCGGGTGATTCCCATACGCGGAACAGCACGCCATCTCTGATCTTCAACGAGTCCTATTGGGCCCAGTACGACTTGTAGGTGGCGCTCCTCGGTGCGATGTCCTCCCAGGGTGGTCTCGTCCCTGCCTCCACTTCCCTCAAGAGTGGCCCCAAGTCTGCGTCCGCCAGCTGCTCCCTCCTCAGGTCTGCGCTATCCCAGCCGTCCGCAGGCACTGCCACAACTACTCGGACTGCTGCGGCACGCTCCTTCTCTTCCACTCTTGTGCACTGGCCGCACTCTTCTGGACAGGGTCTTCGGGACATGGCGTCTGCGTTACCGTGGCTCTTCCCTCTACGATGTTCCGAGGTGAAGTTGTACTCCTGCAGCCTCTGGACCCAACGTGCTGTCTGGCCTTCCAGGTTCTTAAAGCTCAATTGCCAGGTTAGGACGGAATGGTCAGTCCTCAGGTGAAATGGCTGACCGTACAGGTACTTTTGGAAGTGCTCCAAGGTCTTTACTACCGCCAATAATTCTCGTCGGGTGACGCAGTAGTTCTTCTCTGCCTTGGATAGCGTCTTGCTATCACCCGCTCATGGCCGTCCTGGATCTGTCATAGGACACCTCCAATGCAATGTTCGCTGGCGTCGGTGTCCACAATGAAGGCGCCCCCCGGTTGTGGGAAACCCAAAATTGGAGCACTGCACAGGGTCTCCTTTAGGTGCTGGAAAGCGTTTTCGGCGCCCTCTGTCCACGCATAAGGCCGGTGTTCTTCTGTCAGGCGGGTGAGGGGTTTTGCGATGTTGGAGTACCCCTTTATGAAGCGGCGGTAATAACTGCACAGCCCCAGGAAACTGCGCAACTCTTTCTTATCCTTTGGGCGAGGCCAATCTCTCACACCCTGTGTCTTCTCCGGGTCTGTGGCTACTCCAGTTGCTGAAACTATGTGATCTAAGTAGTTCACTTCCTTGCGGAAGAGCTGGCACTTCTTCACATTCAGCTTCAAGTTGGTTGCCTGCAGTCTCTGTAGCACCTTACTCAGATTCTCGAGATGGTCTTCAAAAGTCTTACCGACGATGATGATGTCGTCCAGGTATAGCAGGCGGGCGTCGTAAGTCAGTCCTCTCATCACTGACTCCATGAGGCGTTGGAAGGTAGCTGGTGCATTGCAGAGGCCAAAGGGCATAACAGTGAACTGCCAGAGCCCTTGCAATGTCGAGAATGCGGTCTTCTCCTTGTCTCTTGGGTCTAGAGCCACCTGCCAGTAGCCCGACTTCAGGTCCAGGGTCGAGGGTCGAGAACCACTGTGCAACAGCTAGCGTGTCCAAGGTGTCGTCAATCCGGGGTAAGGGAAACAGTCCTTCCGGGTGATAGCGTTCAACTTTCTGTAGTCTACGCAGAAGCGCAGCTCGCCATTCTTCTTTGTCACCAAGACTACAGGGGAACACCAAGGGCTGTCAGACTCTTCAATCACTCCCCTGGATCTCATGTCCTCCAGCATGTCTCGCACCGCCCCTTGCTTCGCCAGCGGAACGCGTCTATGTGGGAGTCCCCGGTGTCGATGCAGTGAAGCACTCTGTCCGTGCGGCCGTAGTAACTGTCGCCTTGGCTGAAGACACGTATCGCCTCAGCAGTTGTCGAACTTTCCCCAGCTGTTATGCGGTCAGGTGGTCCGCCGCCCTTTCCAGTAGGCCTTCTAGCCGGGGCCCCAGGTGTTGCGTCGGCACCGGCTCATGTGTCTTGTCGATTGTTGTTACGCTCACCACGGGCTCGCACGTTCCCAACTCCGTCCCGGCCTGTACGTCGTGATCGGAGTCCGTTGGATTTAGCAGTCTCACTGGCACCTCTCGGCACGGCAGCAGTGCCCTGGCTACACACAGTCCGTGTACAGGCGTCTTCTGGTCCAGCATCATGTTCCTGGTTCTCTGGCCCTCCAGTCGCGCCGTCACCACCACCTCGCTCCTCGCGGGGACAACCACGTCTTCGTTCAAGACGACCCTGCAAATTCCAAGGCGCTCTTCTGGTTGACGGAGCATAACCTCTTCTCCGTTGAGCCGCAGGACCTTCTTGCCGACGTCGACCGTCGCCTCGTGGCTCCTGAGGGCGTCCAATCCCAGTATCACCTCCTCAGCCACTTTCGCGACGAACACCCACAGACGTACGGTACTCCTTCCCAAGGTCAGCTTCAGCAGGGCCTCCTTCTCCACAGGCAAGTTGTCGCCCGGTGCCGTGACAAGCTGGTATGGTCGGCTCGGCTTCCTGGTCGGCAAACCCTTCGCCACGTCAGGTCTGATGATGGTCACGGCCGCCCCGGTGTCCACCAGCACGCGGCACGGCTTTCCTCTTACCCAGCCGTCCGCGATGAGGCTGTCATCCATCCGCCGGCTGACGGCGCGCAGTGTCACTCGAGGAGATGGTGTGGACGGCGCCGACGTGCTCCTCTCCACGACGGCCCTTACTCGTTCTTCCGGCTGCTCTTCCTGGTGTGGGCAGTCTCTCTGCAGGTGTCCGGGTTGTCCACACCCCCAACACAGGCCACTAGGTGTTCGCCGGTTTCCTTCGGCTGGTCTTCTGTCTGCGGTGTAGCGGACACTCCTCGTTCTCGACGTCGGGATAGCTGTTACCTTGGCCGCCTCCATCCTTAATGCTGCCGTTAGCGCATCGTGGATGGTTTTATAATCGCCGAGCATTAGGCGCTGACGAATCTCCGTGTCTCGTACCCCGTCCACGAATGTGTAGGCAGCTTCCCGGGATACGAACTCTAGTGGGAGGTCGACTAGGGCCTTGCTTGCCAGTTGTTCAACTGCCAGGGCGAACTCCTGCAGCGTCTCCCCCGGCTGCTGTGACCTTGCCTTTAGCTGGCTGCGGTACGCTGCGGCTAAGCGGTGGTTTCCGAAACGATTCTCCAGGGCCTCCCAGATGTCCTTGGGCGCCGCCGTTGTCTGCACCGCGTTTAGGACTTCCGCGGCCCGTCCCTGGAGGCTGGCTATTAACTGTGTGGCCTCCTCCTCTGGTGACCATTTGTTGTGCTTGGCCACTGCGTCGAATTGGCGGCGGAAGACCTCAAATGTTGACGCGCCTTCATATTTCGGTGGTTTTACGCGCGCCGATGTTGTGTCGCGTGCCGGTGCGTCGGCCTTCAAATCCTTCAACCTCCTGCCGACGACGTCCTCCACCATGGCGTTCAGGGACTTGACGCTGCTGTCGGCCTTTCCTTCCAGCTCATTAACGCGGTTTGCCAGGTCTCCGACGCCTTCGTCCACTTGGCCGATCCGCTTGCCGAGCCCCGTGACGTCCTCCCTCACGCCGGCCAACTGTTCCTCAAATTTGGCGGCGAGGGCCTCGTTCGCAACCTTCATTTCTTCCATCTTCTCTGTGAGATTATCGTTAGCCGTCTTCATTTCTTCCAGCTTTGCGGCCCTTTTGTTATTTGCCGCTTCTGTTTTTGTTGTTAACTCGTTCAGCTTCGCGCCCATTTTCTCGGTGATGTTGTCATTCGCCGTCTTCATTTCCGAGGTCAGTTCGGCCTTCATTTCCATCATCTTCTCCAAAATCTTTTCCAATGCCGCGTCCATGGTTGTAATGTTCGGTGATGTTGCCATCCCACTTCTGACACCAGAGTGACTTTGTGGGTTCGTGAAATGAAAAGTCCAATTGCATATCTCAAAAATGTTCTTTATTTCCACCGACTTACAGTTAAACACTTGCCAATTACACAGAATTACGTAATGCACGCAATTACGATTCACCAGTTCGTCCGTTACAATTCCACTTGCACTCGCGATTATGTAAACTCCTCCGCATGTATGCAGTCCGTCCCCTCACTGGGCGCTCCTCACAGCTGTTCGCCAAACATGACTGACTTCCAGCCCGACGTGTTGCTTATATAGGGTCAGCTGGCCAATCTAGAAGTTTCTGGTTTCAGTGAATCACCGCGAAAATTCCAGAGGACAGGGGAAGGGGAAAGAGGGGGCCAGCGACAAGTAACATTTCCCTAATCAATCTCTCAGTTAGTGACAGAGACTAATGGGAGGGTGTGGCTTGGCTGCCTCTGGTCCCCTCTCAGCTGTCGCTGGTCGGGCCTTCCGATAATTGGGTGACAGTATTTTATGCAGCTCCTGTGTTCTTTCATCCTTGTTTCCAAATTTCTTTTTGTTTTTCCAATATATATTTCATGGCAATCTTCACATTTTACACTATAAATTCCTGATAATTTGTTGGCTGTTCTTGTGTTTTTGAGTGGGTGATTTACTGTATTTCTCATGCTGTATTTGTCTGGCCAACAAATTTTCAGAAATTTATAGTGTAAAATGTGAAGATTGCCATGAAACATATATTGGAAAAACAAAAAGAAACTTGGAAACAAGGATGAAAGAACACATGAGATGCATAAAATACAGACAGATAAATCAGCCATAGCCCATCACTTTTGATCAAAAAATCATATTTCTAAAGAAATCTAACTTTTGGTACGAGCAAAAAAGTATTGTGAATTAACAGTTTGGGAAAATATACACATTTTTAAGAATAGAAAGAGAGCCATGAATTTCGAAATACCAATAGTGGATGATGTCATTGAACTCATTGAACAGCGCCAGGAGAGGGAGGCGGTCACCTGATGAACTAGTCAAACATCAGCTGATGATGGGAACGTTGAGTCCTTGAACCATGTCCTGATTTTAAATGTAAGTGGAGCTAAAGTGAGAAGAAAGTGAGTGGAGCTAAAGTGTTTTTATAGTTTGACAAGTGGTTTAAAAAGATGTTATTGATAAAGCTCCACTGTTTATAAATACCTCTATTTTATAATTTTAATGATATTTTGTTCCTTTTGAATTCATTAAATATTTTTGGGTGGTATGTGAATGCACTGAATATGCTGTTGCTTTCTTTTTCTTAAGTGAATGTGGTTGCTTCTTTAGTTTAGCCTTTTTAATTTCCTTAAACACCAGACTTTTGTTATAATCCATTTTTTCTGCTCTATGGAGTATGGCCTTTAATAATATAAAAATGTAGGTGAAGAAGTTTCAATAAATCGACTACAAATAGTTTTTTTTTCAATTCATTGCATTGTCTTCAAAATTAAATATTTTTCAGATTCAAAAGTGAATACCATTACTGTATCCATTTATTTAATGGATGCTGATAAACCTTGAAAGTTGAATCTTTGCATTTTCAATTACTGTCTGTCCAGCAGAAGAAGGCAAGGTAGAGGAATCTGTAAAATAATCACTTTTGCTGTGTTTATGCTCGTCTGCTGGATATGGTATGGCTGCTAGGTTCACATAACTCACCCATGTATAATACCTATCACTGCAGTTACTGAAACGAGCATCATATCTGGCAGCATGGGTGACTTCATATGCACTCTCACTCATTCCATAGTAAACAGATCCAATAACAGCAGATAAACATTTCAAGCTCCTCTCCCCTTCATTCCTCTAGTGCCTTCTTATGGTGGGCAGACAGTACAAGTAGTCCTATTGGCAATATGCTGAGTTACATAGCAATGTAACAAAGCAGAAATTCTTTGGTTAGTTTATACCATATTTGTTTCTGAATATTTCCAGACAGTTATAGAACAACTGAAGCTTCAAAAGACAATTATGTGTGTTTGGAGGAATTCAGTAACAGTGACATCAAAATTAATCGTAAAAACTATTTGTAGTCGGTTTATTGACACTCGTCACTTTTATATTATCGAGGTACTAGTTTCAAAGGCCATTGCCTCCATTTTCAACCTCTTCCCAACTAGCATCTGTTGTCGTCTGCTCTCCTCTCTCTGGTGGTGGAACAACTATGAACTTCTTTGTCAAATTATCTACTTGTGGGATTTCAAAGTTCATTACATGGTCCTTATTTTTCCATATGAGTATGTTCTCCCATGTTGTCATTTTATTTTGGTTTATCAATCCTTTTAATAATTTTGGATTTGGATCATTGTCATGATTTTCATTCCAAAAATGAAATGCTAATGCTGACTTTTCTTCTTGTTTCAATCTGATGTTTCTAAACTGCTCTTTTACTCTGGTTTTTAGATTTCTTTTAGTTTGACCTATGTAGCATTTTTCACAATTTTTACAACTTACTTGGTATGTTCCGGATCTGTTAACTGATGGGATTTCAGCTTTTGTTTTTGAATTTAGCAATTTTAAAATAGTGTCCATTAGTAGGTGCCAAGATTATATTTTGTTCCTTAAAGATCTTTATAAATTTTTTAAATGTTTTTGGGTGATATGTGAATGAACTGAATATGCTGTTGCTTTCTTTTTCTTTTGTAAATATGATTGCTTCCTTAATGACTTTCTTTAGTTTAGCTTTTATAATTTCTTAAACGCCAGACTTAAGTTGTATCCATTTTCTTCTGCTATGTGTAATGTGGCTTTTTGTTCTTTAAAGTATTTTTCTCTTTCCATGGGTATGTTGACCAATCCGTGTGTAAGGCTGTTTGTTATTGCATGCTTATATATAATTGGGTTGTAGCTATTATTTTTTATGTAATTTTCTGAATGTGTTGGTTTTCGGTAAATTCCAAATTTCATTTTTGTGTTATTCCTGATGATATTTAGATCCACGAAAGAGAGTTGTCCTTTGATTTCCTTTTCTGCTGTGAATTTGATAGTCCTTTCTTACAGATTGAGTAATTTTAATGTATCATCTAAATGTTTATTTGCCACTATTACAAAGATGTCATCAATATACATGAACCAAAATTTTAAGATCCATGGGAAGGGCTGTTTAATTTGTGTTTCAAATGCACTCATAAATAAGTTTGCCAAAATGGGTGATAGTGGGTTGCCCATTAATAACCCTGATTTCTGCTTGCATTTTTCATTAAAGCTGAAGTTTTGTTCACTGCATATTTTTGTTACTGAAATATATTCTTCTACTTCTATTGCTTCCATTTCTATTGTAGTTAGTCATTTTTTTTTTTAATGAAGTCTGTAATTTTTCTGTTGGTATGCTTGGAAATAAAGATGTGACATCAAATGAAACCAGTCTGTCATGTTTGTCCAAACTTATATCTTAGATTATTTCTACCAGATCTAAAGAGTTTTTTAAATTTGCACTTTCAAATTTTGGGAAACTATTGAATTTATGTAGTAACCATTTGGCCAAATTATATGTGGGGGTATTTGTGCTACTAGTGATAGGTCTCATGCCTTTCCCTGTTTTGTGAATTTTTTCGTAATGTTGGATGATCTACTTTAATTTTGTGAAATTCTTTTTTGTTAATTATTTTGCTCTCTTTTAGAGTTTTATTTGTGGTTTCAATGTAGTAATTTAATGGTTTAGTTTCTACTTTTTGGTAATTATTGTCTTCTAACAAGTCTTCCATCCTCTTAGTGTAATCTGCTTTTTCCAAAATTATTAGTTTATTTCCCTTGTCTGCTTTAGTATAAATAACTGGTTTCTTTTTAAGGGCTTTTATTATTAGGTTACTAAAATTAATTTTTAATTTGTTCTATCTAATTGTAAACATTGTGAAAAGTGCTACATAGGTAAAACTAAAAGAAATCTAAAAACCAGAGTCAAAGAGCACTTTAGAAACATCAGATTGACACAAGAAGATAAGTCAGCAGAGGAAGTAGAACAGCTGATATAGTAGAAACCAGGAAGACAATCAAAGCATTAAAGAACAATAAAGCTGCAGGAAAAGACGGAATAGAGCCAGAATTACTGAAATATGGAGGAGAATAACTGGAGAAGACTGTTTGCAAATTAAGTAATGAAATATGGACAAAGGAAGGAATACCTAGTGACTGGAATGTGGAAATAATCTGTCCAATACATAAAAAAGGAAACGGCAGAGTGTGGAAATTACTGTGGGATTGTACTACTGGATGAAACTTACAAGGTTTTTGGCAAGATACTTGCCATACGACTGGAGCAATGGTTAGAAAAGATACTTGAGGATTACCAAGCAGGATTTTGGAAACAACGCTCTACATTAGACCAGATTTTTATATGACGACAAATACTGGAAAAGTTTTATGAATATGACAGACAGCTTCATCAGCTGTATGTATATTTCAAACAAGCATATGATATAAATATTAAAAGCAGAAGCATTATTAACAGTGAAGTATTCTTCATTTTTGAGTTTGATTAATGAGTCACTATGTTTACACTCAATTTCACTTACTATGTTGTATAATTGAAACATTTTCAAGATCATTCGATCTCATCCTCAGCTATTTGGTGAGTAAATGAACATTCTTCTTCCTCCTTTACTACGGTGCTCTGATCCCTCTGCCATCTGGTGTTAGGTGCACTAAGTTTTAATACTTCATTTAATGCCGGGATTTCAAAATTTATAACTTTATCCCGGTTTTTGGTTATGAATATTTCTCCCCAAATATCCAATTCTATGGGAGTACTTAAAGATTTTAACAGTTCTATGTTATGGCCTATGTTGTGGTTTTCTGTCCAAAAATGGTGTGACACTGCAGATTTTTCTGTTTGTTTTAACTTTGTTCCTCTGATGTTCTTTTTGCCTGGTTAACAAGTTTCTCTTAGTTTTTCCTATGTAGCTTTTATCACAGGTTTCACAGTTTATCTGATAAATTCCCAATTTCAAATTGTTGGGGATTGAATTTTTTAGTGGTTTGTTTAGCAGGTTTTTCAGACTGAATTTGTTTTGGGGTGCTAGTTTTAAGTTTAGTCTTTTGAAGATTCGTTCAAATGTTCTAAAAGCCCATGGATGGGAGGTGAATTTTCTATATTGCCAGTTTGTGTTTTTAAGCGGTGTGAGAGTGGTCTTTTTCGATATATCATAAGTTTTTCCTTTCTTTTCATCATGTTCCTTATGATGGTTGGGTTGAATCCATTTAATACTGCTATCTCTTTTATGTGTTGTTGTTC
The DNA here is from genome assembly GCA_030765055.1 of Mantis religiosa. NCBI lineage: Eukaryota > Metazoa > Arthropoda > Insecta > Mantodea > Mantidae > Mantis > Mantis religiosa. Next base: position 141,428,590 of record CM060952.1, on the reverse strand, counting down.
TTTCAAAACCTCCCCCTTACTCAGTGGGATGGTGTATAGCCGGTGAATTAGGCTTCTAAAGCCCTCTTCCCCTCTTTTCTTAACCCATTTAATTCCCCTTCAAAATGTATTAACAGTAATTGATTTTCCCCACTTTTGCATTATTTTTGTTGTAATTTACGTCCTCCAACTTTAAGTCATATCGGACGATGAATGGAACAGGTGAAATGGTGCTCAAATGAGCCCAGGGTCCATAGAGCTTAGAGTTACCTGACATTTGTCTTTCAGGATAAGGGAAAACCCTGGAAAAAACCTTATCCAGGTAAACTCTTGCATTGAAATCACCTATTATAACAAATCCTTTATGTATGCCTCTGTTTAATATTTCTTCCATGTTTTGTCTCATCTTAACAAATAACTGTGGGTCATAGAATTCTGAGGTATTTGGCGGGTTATACGCTATTACCACATATACACTTTCTCTCCCCCATACACACTTAACACACACCACAAAACTGATTTTGTACCTAATTCATGCAATATTTTCACCTTAATTTTTAGGGTCTTTTTCACTAATAATCCTACACCTCCTGAACTCCTACCGTTATCATTCTGTTTAGTGCCACATTTCCTATAAAAATCAAAATCACTCAAATCCACATTATCTTAACCTAGTTTCCACCACACCTATCACATCAGCCAGATTTAGAATTTGAGAAACTTTCCACTTTTTACATTGTCTTCAACATTCCCGCAAAACCTTGCCCTATACAGATCCCTTTCTCTTGATCCTGAATTGCTGCACTTTGGCCTTACTCCTGGTTATCCTTTCCATCTTTTTTCTCTCCTCTTCATGCTCCAATACTTGCATAATACTGCCTCCATACATAGATATAGTGCTGAGACCCGTTTGTCTCCACACGTCTAAGCCTGCTGTCGATGCAAGCGCATCACGTCTTGCGTCTTCAGTCAGCTTTTTCTCCAACCGAATATGCTTGCTCGATGACATGTTGTTGCCAGCCTCCTTCCTTGTGTTGTGATGTGTTGGTGACATAATCATTACTCCAGTTGCTCCTCCTCCTCTCGAACTCGGTGATGTATATGGTTCCTCTCTCCTGGCTATGGATACTGCTTGCCTTTGCTCTTCTGTCCTTCATCTAATATTTTGCTGGTGCATATCCTGCTTCCTTCTATTTATCCACAAATCTAGACCTCTAACTAAAGCTTTTTCTCCTTTGGGCCTGGCATTCTTCATTTCTTGTAATAACATGTTTCTGGTTTCCGTATCTTTTTCCCCGTAATCTTGTTAAATGAATATTCTAGTACCTTTTTTTAATTTTTTGGTATTTGATAAAATTGTCCATTTTATTCTCGTAGCACATCTGACGATCACTGCTCGTGGATTACGACCTTTCCCCCTACTCTAAATGCATCGCTTATCTCCCTTCTGTTTGTAATCCCATTTTATCCTTCAGAACCTCTTCAATCTGGTCTCAAACATGTTTTTCTCTCGATTCTTCAACTCCAAAAAGTATCACATTTATTTTCCTTCTTCTGTCTTCAGATTTTTCCAAGAAGGTAATTCTTTGCTTGCATGCAGAATTTTTTCCTCTGCACTTCATCTTCAAAACTTCCCCACATTTTTTTTAACTCTTCAAATTTTCCATCCATCTTCTCGTCGATTTACTTTTCCATTCCTTTGATACTTGCATTTGTATTAGTTATATCCTCTGCAATTGCTTTCAACATGCTCATTATATTTTGTTCTGACTCTGGCCCTGGGTTTTGCTCAACTCTGCCTATCACTAGTAGTACTAAAATTATAAATACAAACCAAGCCATAAACACTGATCGGTTTTTGAATCTCTGGCTCCTGAGCTTATTCTGTACCTGGTAAATAGCCCAATTCTCATTCAATATACTTCAATTTGCATTCCCATTCTAGCCTTCTCGCGAGCGCACGTAAAACACTTCTGTCTCCTAGCGCCTTCTGTCAGCAACTCTCCTAAAAGTACATTAATCAGCCTGTAAGTTAAACTGTTGATAACTGCATGCTTGTGTTGTCTTGGTTTATATCCATCTGATTTTATGAAATTTTCTGTGTATGTTTCCTTCCTATATATGCTAAATTAGTCCTGATTTTTGTTTGAAAAATTTGTTTCCCTTTGTTCCCAAGTGTGCCAAGCGACAAACTTATGGAATATATGCAAGTATGGCTTCAGTCCCTACATTAGACCAAAACATCATAGAGGAATACCTTCACTTAATCTGCATTGAGCAGATTAAATTTTTTACATTCAATAAAAAAAATTTCAAACAAAAATCAGAAAAGGGTGTCAGAATTATGAGGTTATAAAATGTTTAAAAATTAATTAACTGTTATCATCCAATATTTTAATATCTGCTGATATTTCATTGTTTATATTTGATACATATACTTCCCGTAATAGCATTATCATTGGGAACAACTACAACTGAAACGAAAAATGAGGTTTTGTGCAGTTTTGAGTTTTCATGTTTTTGACTAGAATGAACATATTTAGTAAAACCATGATGAATTGGAATTATTTTATTGCAGTGGGCTGTGGCAAAAAGTTGTTTACAGCTGTTAGCAAAATTGCTCACTCAGTATGAACCTAGAACGGAAGACTTTGTGGGAAGTCGTGTAGAACTTCAAGGTGGAGGAATGACACAAGTTAATCCACCTCCAGGCTATCACCTTATGGTACAGTTGAACACCAAATCTGAACTACTTCATTTGGTAAGTAAATTATTATTTAAGAAAGATTGTACTAATAGGTATATTACCTAAATTGTAATAATAATTAAACCTTTCTCAACTGGCAAAGGCATAATGTCAAATATATCATCAGCAATATTCTGTCACTGAAAGATGTCACACTGTCATTGTTGCTATTATCATATACAAATTATCAACCTCGAACTTGTTTCAGTATTCCATCCCTTTTCCCAGTAATTATTAATTCTTTTAGTCTTGTAGTTACCCAGAAAAAACCTCTGCCATTAATGTAAAGCTTTTCTTATTAAATTTTTGTAATTATAGGAAGTATATGGCAATACAGCTAATTTTCTGAAGCGTGATCAATCTGTACAAATAGACCATTGCCATAATATAAACCACATGATTTAAATGCATCATGATCTTAAGCTATACAAAATTATTGTATATAATTTTAGATACTATTATTGCAATTACTAATGAAACACATTCTCATGCGAGTTCAGTAATGATGAAACTGAATGAAAATATAAATAAAAATAACGACATTCATAGTTTTGGTGTGCATCACATTATATAAAAAAAATCCCCCTCTGACACATCTACTGAATGATATGTACTTTGCAAAACATGTCACGGAAATGAAAGATAAACAACAGTTCTCCTTCCAATGTGTAAGGACTATGATACAATGAAGCACAAAATTAATACAATTTTGAGTCAAACTAGTACTCAATGCTCCACTTATTGCTAGTATTTAGCTAGAACGCATTTTGTTGGGATATTCCTTACATCAGCTGTTGTCGATTCAAAATTATATTAACAGTTCTAATGTATAATTTTGAGTCGAACTAGTACTCAATACTCCATTTGCTAGTATTTACCTAGAACACATTTCGTTAGGACCTTCCTAACATCAGCAGCTGTTGTGGACTACTGTATGTTGGTTTGGTGAACTCATTGGAGGCAATACTGTTCTACTGTCCTTGATTAATCAATGTATCTGGAGGATTAAAGTGCTATAGGTACAATCCTAGATAATTCATCAGCAGGATCTATTGAGAAATCACAAAGGGATTGTGATTCCCTCTTCTTTCTCCTTGTTACAGTATTCAATCATGTTATATATGATTTCTCGCGATGTATGACATGTTGCTATGATTGCATCTGAACAGAGTGTACATGCACTGGATTTGCCATGTGTGTGCGTGCGTGGGTGTGTGTGTGATAAGCTCACGTAAACATCTCTTGTTCGCATATTTTCTGGTGCGCCTCCTCACTTTGCACTGTAGTAGTCATATCTGTGCTCATGTATGAGAGATTTATAGTAGCATGCAGCATAGTGTAAGAAAAGCATTTTGTTATACATGCTACCAAGGGCTATTAAGAGGAACTGTTTGTAATTCCGTTGTTTAAGGACTATGATACAATGAAGCACAAAATTAATATAATTTTTAGTCGAACTAATACTCAATGCTCCATTTATTGCTAGTATTTACCTAGAACGCGTTTCGTTAGGATCTTCCTAACATCATCAGCTGTTGTCGACTAATGGATGCCGGTTCAGTGAACTCCTCGGAGGTGATAGGTGCGTCTCTGTCTGTATCTTGATGAACTTGAAATTTGGGTTTTCTTCAAAGGTAGTATCGAAATTAAACAATTTACTTTCATATTTCTTTATAAAGATTTTTTCCCACGTGGTTAATGCAGCTGGACCTTGGACACTTTTTAGTAAGTGAATTTCTCGTTCTATGTCATGATTTTCCTTCCAAAAATGGTATGCTACCGCCGATTTATCTATTTCTTTATTCCTGATGTTCCTAAAGTGCTCTTTAAGCCTAATGTTCACGTTCCTTTTTGTTTTTCCAATGTAGAATTTGTCACAGTCCTTGCAATTTATCTGGTACACTCCTGATTTTTTGCCTGTGGGTATCTCCTTTGTATTATGTGATTTCAAAAGGTGTTGTACACTAAAATAGATATTTCCAATTGCATATTCTGTAGTGAAGTCCATGTGCAGCAGTCCTCATGAACTCATACCTCAGGGGAAAGTTTGACTCCTTCCAGTCTTCAGTATTTGTTGCGACTGCCATATATCGGACAGTATTGAGACAGTCCACTGTGCAGCTTAAGTTGGCCATTAATATTCATCATCTAAATCTCCTCTGCTAATGGGTGGTTTCAATTTTACAGCCGAATGCTTTTCTCCAATTATATTTTATTTTGCCTAAATAATAGCAAATTTCTTCTCCATTGATAAGACAACTGACATTAAAGTACAGCTGTGTTGTCAGCTGTACTTTTTCACAATACAAACTGTTTAAAAAATGATCAAATTATTTTTTTTGGACACAGTAATTCTGCTTTTAAAGCTCCAAGAATGAAAATTTCATTTGGCATTAGATTGTTCAACTCTGTAAGGAAGATGACATCTATGTATATTGCTCTTTATTTTATTTTATATTTCAGGAATATGTATGGCGATATGTATGAAGAATTTCTTACCATTCTTTGAGTAGAATTTGGATAACAATATTGAAAAATGTTCTGATACCTTTTAGTAGTTCCCTTTAAAATAAATGTTATACTCTTAATGGTGTTTTTAATTATACTTGCCCCTCCCTTTTGCCAAGAGAATACTGAGAATAATTTTTCACTGTCTGCATTTTTTAAAATAAGCATGTCAAATTAATACAATTATGTATCAGAAGCATATATGCCCTCTGTTCTTCTGAGTATCATTGAGTGTGTAATATTCTCAAAGTTTTTTATTCTTTGCTTTGTTGCTTACACATGATAAAGACAGTCTATACTTGGATTGTGAAAGAAGTGTACTGCCATGTTTCTTTTACACCTTATTTTAGAGTTCTGAACCTCAGATTTAAAAATATGGCCATGCTGTAGCCAAGTAGTTAGACCGCTTGACTCTCACCAAGGCTCAATCCCACGTGACCTCATGTGAGATTTGTGGTGGACAACACAGTGCAGGGACGGCTTTTCTATGGGATTTCCAGTTTCTCCCACCATCATTCCACCAGTTGTTCCATTATCATCTTTCCTTTCATTTATTTCACCATCATTCTGTCATCTTCTCTCACTCTGATACCAGGCTTTGGGCTGATCATCCATCCTGGGTTCTCTATCTGATCCACAGTTTCTGTTCCTCAAATTGACACCTAAAGGGATAAGGAATAGAGGAACAGGAATTCCCTAACACCATGATAGTGGTAAAACCAGGGAAGTTGAAGAAGATTTAAAAATATATACAATGTCCTATGGGAGAGCTTTAAATCACTGAGTAATTCTAAGACAAATTGAAGCAGAGCTGAGTAAGTTTCTCTTGACTATATTATTGCTATGAAAGTAACTAATTAAAAGAAAACTAAAGATATCAGAATGCAGTTTCTCTGGTCCAACACCAAGGCCTATGACACCACACACCAAATATTCATGGAAAAACGTAAGTCTATCTGGAATGACTTCTATCAACCGACGCCATAATGACAGATGAGAGGAAACAGGCAAACTACGAACTACAGCATGTGGTAAAAATATGCAACACATGGATTTCACCACAAGTTCTGCCAAAACAAGCTATTCCACCAGCCGAATGAAGACTGTGTATGAACTATGCAAGGAACCCTGAAAGATATGCAATAATTTGCAGAAAAAGAAAAATGTCAATAATAAAACTAGGATGTAATGTAAATCAGCTACATGTTTGTACTGGTATTTGCAATCATATTTGTTTGTATTTGCAGATTGTGCACATTTTCAATAATAATAATAATAATAATAATAATAATAATAATAATAATAATAATAATAATAATAATAATAATAATAATAATAATAATAATAATAATAATAATAATAAATATGAAAGTAACCTTTAAACTAAATATTATTGCTGTAAATTTAAATATTTTCATTGCCTTTATATATTATATAAACATAATTATGTTTATAGGTGCTGTATTTATTGGATGAGTCATGTCGGCTTCTGGATACCTACAGTATATTTGCTGGAAAAGAAGCATTAGAGGATAGTATGTTGAGTTGCTTAGAACTGTTGGATCGTGGATTGATTCTGCAGCAAAAGTTCTTTGGATTTCTTAGCAGTTCAAGTAGCTCTTTGTTGCTCACAGGACTGAATAAGCTTCTGTTGGGAGTGAATCCTCGCAGTGGTAAACCTGATCATTTACTTAATGTGGCAAAGTAAGTACTCAAAAGAATATTTTTAATGTATTTCTGGATATAGGATGTATAGTTCTCTGATGGCAGCAGAGGTGGTGGCGATGGTGGTAGATGACTGTTGTGATTATACTAGAGCCCAAACTTATTCTTAGTTCGATCCTGATATAAATAAAATGTCAATATGGTGTATAGATCTATTGCTTTATTGTGATGTCTGCAAGTAAAATTTATTAATTTGAAGGGTGTTTTTCTACCATTTACATTAAAATGCTCTCAAGTTTTCAGGAGTGTATGATGAAATGCAGTTGGTACATAAGGGAAATAAGCTGGAATCTTTAGTTTGCCACTATTAGCCAAACAGTATAAACTATATTCTTAATGAGTATGGACTATGATACAACGCAGCACAAAATCAATATAATTTTGAGTTGAACTAGTATTCCATGCTCCATATATTGCTAGTGTTTACCTGGAATGTGTTTCGTTAGGATCCTCCTAACATCCTCAGGTAATGTTGAATTTGTTAATATGTTAAATTTTTCTTATAGTTAGAATGATGGCTACAGTAAAAGAATAATTCAGCCAAAAAGTATAATAGTTAAATGTAATTTAAGGTATCAGAGTAATGCAAAATGTTCAGAAGATACAACTTTCAAGACACGGCAATCTCTCTCTACAAAGCAAAAATCATCCCAATAATAACATAAAGATTGAAATTAAAATGGGAGAAACCAAACAAAAAGAATCTGAAGGACATTGAAAAGATAAAAGCAACCTTTCTGAAAAGAATCTTGTGTCTCAAAATATTCACTGTCATGACTCACTATGAACTAACAAGAGAGGCATTCTACTTAGAAGACCTACACTAATACATCAGTGTTAATGCTGCCGTGTACATATGCATATCAAAGTGTGATACAAGAACTTAAAGAAAAGAAAAATCAGATATGGAATGATTTCTACAGTACTGACGCCATGATGACAATTGAATTGAATTTATTTATACAACTTGTTATTTACAATAATATATATAATACATTAGACATGAAATGGATGCACTAGAAACTATTATAGATAGAATGTCCAATAGAGCTCTACAGTGGTATGGACATGTACAACGGATGCTGGAAGAACAGTGGCCCAAACAAGTCCTAAAGTGAGAAGTACAGGCAGAAGAAAGCAGGGAAGACCCAGAAGAACGTGGTGTGATGAAATATATGGTCATATCAAGAAGAGGAGACTGAAAGAAGGACAATAGAATCTCTGGAAAGCAGGAACCAAGGGTGAACTGCTGTAAAGTGGAAAACCTATAAATAAAATAAAATTTACATACATATTCCTTAATCTGGTTGTATAAATTTTGGTGCTGTTTCCCTTATTAACCTTGCTAGCTCAGTCTGCTTGGCTCCCAGATCTTTTAGCTTTGCTGAGTAGCATAGTCACCCTTCTATCCTCTACTCTAGTATACTGTTTCCCCTTATCCCAGCGTATTTACTTTTCCACTCTTTACTTTTCTCATCCATTTCTATTTAGCTTTGAAAAAACAGGTTCCCTATATTGCTATTTCTATTTTCATTTTTTCCCGTAACCATTTTTATAGCTGTTAGCATGCTATGCATGTTTTTCCATTTCTTCCCCATACTTCCTGTATTCATTCTGGTAGCTCTTTACACTCTATCAAAATATTAATTGCACTTTCTGTTTCTTCACATAATTCACATATTTACATTGTTACTTCTTAGTCCCCTTAAAAACATTGATCCTGTTCTAATCCAAGTCATTCCTTCTCTCTCCTGTCTGTTACATTGGTCTATATATCTTTCTCTTCCCCATTCTCTCTTTATTAGCCTATAACATTTCAATGATTTTCTGTTTTCTAGCCCTCCTCACATTTCTTGTCTGTCTGTATCATTCACTTTATTTCTGAGTATTTATCAATAACCTACATTCCTATTTTCTAGTCTCCATAAATCACCCTTTCCTATTTCTTCCACAATTTTTTCCACCTCATACCACGAGCTTTTCCTACTTCTGATTTTCTTTTGTGGATTCATACATACCTTTAGTATTTCATCTTTCATCAAACATTTATACTGGTTTTACCTAATTCTACTAAGGCTGCTTTACCTGGTGCTGCTCTGGGCAGTCCCAACACCTCTTTAGTAAATTGCTTGTAAAGCTGGTATATTTTGTTTGTTACTTTTGACATCCCCCATATTTCTGCAGCATACAACATCCTTGACTCTACCAGTGTTTCATACATTTTCTGTAACTATTTACTTGACATATCAAATTTTGCCATTGCTGCCTTTCCTTTAGCAACTACCTACCTGCCGTGTGTTTCCCATTCTCCAATATTATTCATTCTAACTCCTAAGTATTCAAATTCTTTCACATCTAATTTTTGTCCCTCTAAAAACCATTGCTCCTCTTTCTTCAATTTTGTTCCTTTTTAAAGATCATCACCTTTGATTTTTTTGTATTTACTTTAATTCCCCACTCCTCACAAAACTGTTGGATTTCATTTATTGCTCTTTGTAATCATACTGATGTTATTGCTCCTACTGTCAGATAATCTGCATATAACAAACCTGTTATCTCTCTATTTCCTACTACTGGACAGTGTTGATTTCCTTTCACTCTGTCCACTATATCATCTGTAAATAATTTAAATAAAATGGGACTTAATTTACAGCCCTACCTTAAACCTATCATCTGTTCTGTCATCTGCGTTCATATCTTACACAAAATTTAATTCCTCTGTATTTCTTTTATAATTTCATCACTTTCTCCTTTTATCCTCAGTTTGTATATTAGTGCATCTCTGTTTATAGTATCAAATGCTTGTTCAAAATCTGCAAAAAACATAAAATCTACCTCTTTTCCTACTGAGATATTTATCAATAGTTTTTATTATGGATAACTACTGTTTACCTTTTCTGAAACCTGCCTGAAATTATGATATTTTTCCTTCTGCCTGCCCAATCCCTTAATCTATTTGCTAATATTCCTGAGTATACTTTACCTAATACAGATAATAGGCTTATTCCTCTGTAACTTCCTGCATTGTTTTCCCCTCCTCTCCCTTTATATATCGGTACTACCATACTTATTTTCCAGCACTCTTGTATCTCTTCACTCTTTAATTTTAACACATTTGTCATGTGGCCTTTCCTAGTATTGCTGTATTTTTCCAAAAATCTCCTGGAACCCCATCTATACCTCCACCTTCCCTTTTTCTAAATTTATTAACAATTGAAGCACTAATACCAATGTAAATTTACCATCTAGTATTCTGTTTTTTACTATTTCCTTCCCCAGTATTCTAATGTCCCTATCTACTCCTTTGTTATCTCCTAATAAGCCTCTAAACTACTTGAACCATTCCTGAGGCAGTATTCTGCATTATTTCCCTTCCTTCTTATTCACTTTTTTCACTATTTCCCATATTGTTTTACTATCTTTTTCTTTTATTGTATCTCTTAATTTCCTTTTATATTTTCCTGCCATCCTTTTTCTTTCTTTTTTCTTTATCTCTCTTTCTTTCTGTCTAACAAACCTTTATAAATCCTTTTACTTTCCAACAAAATTTTCCTATCTAAACTGTCTTCAGTGCTCCTCCACCTTTTCAGATGCCTGAATACCAATTTTTTTGCTAATTTGCATTCTTCGTCATACCATCTTTCTTTTATTTGATTCCTAACCTACTTAATTTTCATTTCTCTCCCTGCACTAGATACCAGCAACTTAAATAATTTGAGTGCTTTTCTTATATTTCCTTCTATTGTGGCAATCAGTACTACGCATTCTAAGATTTTGCCTACTGAGTTTCTGAGTTCATCTCTGCTGAGAAACATTCTTCCATTCCCTCTCTTATTTCTTTTAATGGTATTGTCTCATTGTTTCCCTTCTGCCTGTCTGAACCTTTGATTTCTAGTTGTAATGGGAAGTGGCTACTATTTGATATCATATTCTTTACCTTAAAATTACCGATTTTCTCCCCTATTTTTCCACTGCATAGAATATAATCTATAACACTTTGTCTGTTTGCATTTACAAATGTAAACTCCCCTTTATCTTCCCCTACATCACCATTACATATTATTAAATATTTGTTTCACAGAAACCTAACAGCTTACTACCTTCCTTATTTATTATTTTATCTCTACTTTTTCTTGGTCTTATTTCATCTTTTTCTACTCCCTCCCCATATTCTTCTCCACCTAATCTATTTCCTTCCCCTATTCTTGCTTTAAAACATCTCCCATTATTATAAATTCTATATCTATAAACTTCCTTTTCAATTTGTCCATATCTTCCCTTATATTGTCATATAATCTGGGGTTATGAAAAGCTGATACACGTGGAGGGTTATGTACTACCCTTAGCCCTATTCTCGTGTTAATTTTTCCTATTTGTCTAATTATCAGCCACAACACTTCCTTGACCCTATCTCTTAATGTCATTGTGTCTGTGGTCATTTCTAGATCTTTCCTAATCAAAATTCCTATTCCTCCTGATGACCTGCCTCTATCACTATTTGTTTGCTCTTTCCTATGAACTTAACTTCTTTAACTCTCTATTAACATTCTTTTCAAGCCACTTTTCCACTACTCCTACAATGTCCATGTGCTCTATTTCTCTTTGTAGCTCTCCTTGTTTTTTAAACCCTCCACATTCCAAAACATCAGCTTTAATCCTGTACCCTACTTATGTTTTTGTTTTGTAAATAAGAACCTATTGGATATTGACCTTTATCTTCTTGGAGAAAAACTCTCTACGTGTGTTACCTCCTCTCTCGAATCACCTTTCCGAATTCTGTCTTCCACAACTTTTGTTACTTTTCCATTGATTTTTCATTTTCTCTTTGATATTTCACACACCTCTTCCATCCTTCTGTCAGAAGTTTCTTTCCCCTCCCCTGGCACCGCTGAATCTCTCCTCACACTGTCACACACACTTGCCACTTCCAGCTTCCCACTTCTTTTTCTTCTCTTGTCTTCCTACCTCCCTCTACCAACTGCTGACCTTTCGTTTCTGCCGCTGTCAGTCCCTCTTCTGCACCTCCTTCTGCTCTACCCACAACGCTCCCTTCCCCTCTCGACTTTCTGACCATTAGAATATGACGTTTCCCAGTTTCTCCTCCCTTTGATTCTACATCTGCTGCTACATTTGTTGACCTGGTTGAACCTTCACTATGATGTCGATGCCCACTAATTCTTTCTCAGTCATTACTCCTCACACTCACGCTTCAGTTTTGTCCTTCAATAAATAATTGTAAGCCTTTTATAAAGTCCTTCTTCCCAGCTGTTCTTGCTTCATTTCTTTTGGTGACCAACTCCTTCCTTAGTGTAATCCTGTTCTATGTAGATCTTTTTCTTTTTAATTTTTTTACTTTACAAATCACTTCCCATTTCTTCCTAACAGATGTAAATTTTACTGGTATTGGCCTTTTCTCCTATCTTTTTTCCTAGTCTGAAAGCTTCTTCGATTTCCCAGCCATAAACTTCCATGCCGAGATCCCTTTCCATGATTTCATACACCATACACTTGATCCATATTCTTCCTTTACTTAAAAAATTATGCAGTTTCTTTTTCTTTGCCCTACTTTGCACCTATTTGACACCATCTCAATTTTCTTTCTGCATTCCTCAATTTGTTCCACTCGTCTGTTTTTTCATTGCTTCCTTTAGCCTTTTTGTATTATCTTCCATCTTCTTTACCAGTCAGTCTTGCATTTCTTTAATGAACCTCTCCATGCATTGCAAATCTGCGGGCCATGATGACAAACTGAGGAGAGCCTCATATGAATTTCATCACACAGTAACCTGCTTCACCATACACGGTTTTCACCACAAGATTTGCAAAACATAAAAGTATCCATCAACCAGATGTGAATTGTGTGAAAAGGTGTGCGACAGATGTCATGCATATTGGTGTCTCAGAAGAATTAACTCAGTAACATGTTTTGTAACCAATGGCTCGACTACTTCACACAATGTGTGAAATTCTTTATATTATCATTAAATATAATTTGGTTAGTGATATGTGTGTAATAATTCATGCAGATGCTGCATCTGGTTCATGACCCTATTTAAACACAAAGCGTCATTGTTGCTATATTATGTCATTAGTTGTGCAGCTTATCAGTTGTTGAGTGTGATGAAAAAATGTGTGCTTAATTAAAATTAAGAGTTCTTTCATTCTTCAATACTTCAGAAAGATTCAGTTCAAACACATGGACAAGTCTGCCATAACACATCACTTTTGGTCTGAGAATCACAAATCAAGCAAGAAATAGAATTGATCAAACAGGCAAAGAAACCTTTAGAACTGCAGATTTGGGAAACCATATTCATTACTAAGAAACAGAATTCCTGATGAATTTTGAAATTCCCTCCATGGATGACGTCATCAAACTTGCCAGATTATCCAATTTCAGCACAACACCAAGCTGAGACAGACACCGGTTGCACCATCAGTTCGACCACACAACTGAGGATAGGAAAGAGGTTCCCAGAAACTAGTCTTGATAAAAAACTTATAAGTGGAGAAAAGTGTTTACAAGGTTGACTCATTTGCCTAATTTTATTAACAATGGCACTCCAGTTTCTGGAATACTTCTTTTTTTATGTTTAAATTGTGTGCTATTTATTACATTTTTCACAAAAGTTTGGCATTGCTTAAGCACAGTAAAATATAATTTGTTACAAACTTCACTCATCTTTTTAAGAAATTTTAAATTCTTCACAGTTCACAGCAGTAGTTTTACAGTTCATTCAATTACATTGTCATCACTTGTTTTAAGTGTTTTCACGTGTTACATATGATGGTTTGTTTGATATCTTACTGCTGTCTACTGGAAACAAAACAAATTTATGTATAGAATCAATTGGCTGTATTTCAAAAGTCATCACACAATTTCTATTTTTTAAGATAAATATTTTGTCTCAAACCATCAATCTATCGATCCATTTAATTGCTATAATAATTTAAATTCTGGATTTATTTCATAATTAAATGACTAAAAGTGACCTGCCACAGCTGATTTATTAATCTGTTTATACCTAATATTTCTAAAATGATCCTTCATTCTGGTTTCCAAATTACATGATGAATTTTGAAATACTACAGATTGAATCTATAAAAAAATTTGTTTTGCTTACGGTAGACAGCAGTAAGATAACGAACAATCCTTCACGTGTAACCATGTGAAAACAGTTAAAACAAGAGCTGACAATACAATTGAATGAACTGCGAAACTAGTTCTGTGAACTGTGAAGAATTTATAATTTCTTAAAAAGATAAGTGAAGTTTGCAACAAGTTAAAACATTTCATTGTAATATATGTATTGCTTCACTGTTATTAGCTTTAGTTTTTTATGTATATATTGACATGTTTTTGTTATGGTCCTGGGTGTAACTACTTTACCCTCCCTTCTTTTTCTTTTATGATCTCTGCTAATGGTTATAGGGTGGGTAAAACTATAACTTGGTAAAGCTTCAAACTCATTTCCAATATTACATTCTGTAAGCATCAAATATCATAAAAAGAAAACCTTAAACACTCTAAATCATCCGAAATACATCAATTCATTTTAAATAAAACAAATAAAATCAAAGTCCAAGTGTACTTACTGCAGATGTGCTGATGTCAATAGCAGACAAGTTGCTTTGGTGGCTACATTGCTCCTACAATAAGCCAGCTCTTTGGTACCAATGTTAGTACAGTATAGTAAAAAAAGCTGGCAAAGGTTTTCATTGATCTAAAGTGTAACTGAACAATTATCCAAACTAAGCGTTTTAACTAAACCACAGGTTAAATCTCCTGAATGTCCTTGATCAGCTTTTGAAATGGATCAACTTTCCTGTTATTGCATTCTTTGCACCACAGATACTCTGCAAAATGCATATCCATTTGATCTTACTGATGCATCCCTTGGTAGATGATACTGCAGAAATTGCCAGTGCGATTCAGTGTTGTTAGTGTGGTGGACATTTGTTAATGGGTTCATGAAATGCAGGCTGTGATTTATAGTTAGGTGGCCTGTGCAAAACCCGCAGCCATTAAGCTATTGTGTCCTCCCAAGAAGTTAGTGTGTATTGTTCTGGTGAATTCCACATCATCCTCAATTAAAACAAAGAGAGTGGCATCATATCTGTGATTATTGGGGCATACTGCCATCCGTACTTTGTTGGTGATCACTAAAGTTAGGACCTTTAGGACCCCCGCAGGAGAACACAGTTAACTGCAATGCGGCATAATACAACCTACTATGTCATGCGTCAAAATGCTCAGGGCCATGAAAACACTGCACACGCTGCTTTTAGTGGCAGAGTGGTGGTATTTGGAGACAGTAATTTGTTCACTGACAGTTGAAGCTGATATTGCATACATGGACATATTATGTAAACATGGCCATCTGCAATCCAACTTAAGTTAATAACCAAGCAGGCTATATAGATGATGCAACATATGCTTAGGTTTATTGAAATCCCAAATTCTGACGTAGGACCAATCAGAATTAAGTATTGCGGTGGCTTAGCAACAAAAACAGAAAAAAGAACCAATGATTTTATTCTTAAATTTTTTCTGGCTTTAACTCTCGAAGAGGGTAGACATGTTTTCGGTAAAAGACTTCCTGTAACTAAAAGAAGTTATTGGAGTTCTTCATTTATGAATGTTTAGTAAACGTTTAAAATATACATCGAAGATGCGATGCTACGATAAATAATTTAAGTAAATAACCGTTGCATCATTTATGAATAAAAGGAGAAAATTAATATATAGTAAAGGGCTATATACATCAGTGGAAAAAGTCGCATGTAAAGAGGAAAATGATGTCGAGAAATATAATTCCAAGTAAAGTAAAACGGTCTTAATTATTTTATTCCATAGTTGCCCAAAAGTGAAATCCCTTTTGTATCGATACCACACCTGAGAAGTTTCACATCTCATTGCTTGCCGCAGCTGCCGGAGAGAGGATTTATAGAAATCTTCAAGAACTTCATCTTCACGGCTTTTAGACGAAAGGTTCATTGCTTCTACATCAATGTTGTCGACGGGCCCTAAAACACTACACACTCACTCAAGGTAAGGTTTGGCTTCTACATGCGTCGCCACACCGAGGGAGCGCGAAACTTTTGCGCGTGTGGGGCATAGACCTCACGACGGGGCGAATCCTTCTTCAGATATGTCACCGCATCATGTGATATAAATCCAAACCTCAAGGAGGGGAACCACTCCACAGTGAAGAACATAAATGTCAGAAGTACGTAAACGCACAATGGACAAAGAGTTAGAAAGAGGTGATATTTTCACACAGAAGGAAGAAAATATCCAATACAAGGTATGCTATGTAGAAATTAAGGACACTAAACCCTAATGGCTGAGACAGCACTACAACACTAAGAAACATCAAGCAAGGATTTTAGCAAGAACAGAGGTCGAGGAGCAATCAGGGCCAAGTGTAACTTCACCATCTCAGTCCAAATTCTTTCAGGACTTGTGTAAGATGATGGTGTGTGCAAATATACCGATGCACACAGTAGAAAATACATATTTTAAGTACTTCATACAAAAGTATACTAAACGAGACCCTTCTCAAGCAACTTTACTTAAATGAGAATTACCACAATGTTATAATGTCATATCACAAATACGAAAAAGAATGGGCAAAAATAAAATGTGGATTTCTATTGATGAAACCAAAGATACTGTTGGCAGGCATGTTACAAATGTTGTCATGGGAACGCTATTGCCAGACAACCAGAAGAAACATTTTTATTAACATCAGATATTAGTGCAAATGTGAACCATGTAACAGTTGCAGACAGCATGACGCTGTTGTATCCAGAAGGAATAAATGTAGATAATGTACTCCTTTTCATTACTGACACTGCAAGTTATATGATAAAAGCAGGCAAGGAGCTTCAGAACATGTATCCTAACATGCTGCATTTGACCTCTCTCATGCACAGACTCCATTGTGTAACTGAGGAAATTTGCAGAAGTTACAGTGGTGTAGACAATTTCATTGCAAACGTAAAAAAGAATTTTTGGAAGCTCCAAGCAGAAAACTTAAATTTAAAGAAAGGGTGCTTAACATCCCTTTACCTCCTCAGCCGGTTACAACTCGCTGGGGCACCTGGCTAAATGCTGCTATGTATAATGTGGATTATTACAACATAGTTACTGAAATTCTTAGTGTGTTAGATAACGAGCATAGTTCTGCAGTACGAGCTGCTCAGTCCCTCATTTCAAGCAAATTACACAAAGATTTGCTCATCAGAAAGTTTTTCAGACCTGTCCAAAACCATTGTTCAGCTAGAAAAGAGAGGTAATAAAATGCCTCATGCCAGAGGGCTCAACAGATAGACTCAGCAGCTGCTGGATCTGTCATTGATAAAATAAACAAAATGAAAACCGTACTTGAGAAAACCCAGGCTATTTTAAAATGGTAAACATTAAAAATAATTTGCAAGCGCATAAGGTAACAGTGCTTACAAGGCTATGTGATCTGCAGTATTTTAGGTTTGCACCTGTTATATCATCTGATGTCGAGAGAACTTTCTCAAACAATAAATATTGCTTGAGTGACAGACGGAGGAGAATCATCTTCGAAAAGTTTAAACTGTATGTTGTTATACACTGTAATAAGTTGAGCATTTAAAGAGTAGGCATTTATTTTGTATTGCAACAGCAATTTATTTTACTTTATTATTCAAAATGTGTTTTGTTATACATCTAATTCTACTAAATGATTCTGAAAACGGTAACATAATTTACATACTGTTTTGTTAAAACAGTTTGTTAGCACATTTGTATACCTCTAAGGTGGCCAACCCTGTTTACTACAGGAGTTAAACCATGTCCCTCTTTCTATACTGACAGCATGCACACACAACAAGCTCAGTCCTAGAAGTCCTGAGTCTAGAGATCACATTGATCAGTCCCAAGATCCAGTTTCCTTAGACAATGCAGCTGCAATGGTACTTCCTCATTCATTTTGCATTTGTCAATCTGAACAACATGGCCAACACTTGTTTATTTTGCTCTTGTTTATGTATTTATTGTCGATTGAGGACAAGCACATCTCCAAACAATAGCTGAACTAATCAGATAATTTTCTGTGGCTTATGCTTATGTCTCCAATGGAACAATGGATAATGTTTGCAAATATCCATGGGCATAACTGAGTATAACTATTACATGGGCAGGTGGTAACCTAGAATTCTCGACCCAAGTGCACATTGCCTTGGACTCCGAGAATTGTTCATGCCCTTGCCTATGCAAAAATATCTGTATCTGGAAACCCATTTCCTAATGGGACTAAGGACAGCATCACTCTTTCGACATAACATGCACGTTCTTAAACTTTCCATCATAAAGAAACTGCATTAGAAACATTATTCCTCATCGTGACCTGGTGGTGCAAGATAACTATTAGTGATTCTAGCCAAAACAGTGAAGACTCAACTTACACTGACACTTTTTATTTACTGAATTGCCGGAACTGACAAAATATTTAATTCACAATAATTAGTATAGATAGTTTGCTTCTTACAATGGCACAGGTGGTTGAAATGTACAGTTTTAATATCATCTGCAAGACATATGTCTGGGTCATTGTTCTGAGGTTGGCAGTAAATGACTGCAATTATCAAGATTACCTGCACTGATATTCATGGGCAACTTCAGCAGATTCCATCAGTACTCATTTCATCCTGTGCGATGTTAGAATTTTTCCAGGATGTGAAGTAAAGAATATGTGCGAGATTTTCTTGACATGTCTTGTCAGTAAAATGTTTATGATGCACATGTTAAACTATTCAGATTTGTTATTGGAGTAAAAACTATTGTAATGTTTCCTTTTTAATAAATTACTAACAGAATAAGATTTTATGTTCACATAGTGTTCGATTTCAAGTGCATTTGTTATATGCTCAGTGAAATGGCAACTGCTTTAGTTATTTTCTGTAAAACATATTGAATAATTATGGATATTCTTTCAAATCTTTTTCTATTATTTATAATATAATTTTAAGTGATAAAAATAATTGTAAATATTCGCACCTTGTCATGATAGCCTGCTCCTCCTCCCCCCTCCTCCCCCCCTCCCCCTCCCCCTTCTTCTTCTTGTTCTTCTTCTTCTCCTCCTCCTCCTCCTCCTTCTTCTTCTTCTTCTTCTTCTTCTTCTTCTTCTTCTTCTTCTTCTTCTTCTTCTTCTTCTCCTCCTCCTCCTCCTTATTCTCCTTGTTCTTGTTCTTATTCTGTCTTTTTCCTTTCTCTTGGGAAAGTTGACTGTACCTTTCCGGAAATCTTTTCATGCATTCCTTCCCATATAGAAAGAAGTACAGTAGATGCCCGAAATAATGCTGTTGTTAGGGGCATTCTGTATCACTGCGTTATAACCTTACAGTGGTATATAGAAATATAACACTAGAAGCAACAAAAATCAATCCTGCACGGTTGGAAAAGGGAAATATGCATGCAATAATAAATTACATACAGTATTATACTCTTGGAAATTAATTGTTCTTTCACACTGGCCGTGTGTAGGCTAAATTGTGGAAACGTAGAGTCAGAATGAAAAATTCAATGTCATAGCCGGGATTTGAACCACGGATCTTCGTATCGGCACGTTTACCATAGTAGCTCAATGGTAGAGCGGCTGGACGGAAACCAGAAGATCCGTGGTTCAAATCCCGGCTATGGCATTGAATGTTTCATTCTGACTCTACGTTTCCACAATTTAGCCTACACAGGGCCAGTGTGAAAGAACAATTAATTTCCATTAATTTACCTAATAGTGGTTAACTATAAAGCCCGGGCCTTAAAGTATTTACATGTTGTAAGTCGCCATTAAGATAGTTGTTTATGAGAACTCCTAAGTGGTTTACCGGGAAAATGCGAGTCAGTTGGAGAATTTAATGTCGTATCGGCACATTTACCATAGTAGCTCAATGGTAGAGCGGCTGGATGGAAACCAGAAGATCCGTGGTTCAAATCCCGGCTATGGCATTGAATTTTTCATTCTGACTCTACGTTTCCACAATTTAGCCTACACCCGGCCAGTGTGAAAGAACAATTAATTTCCATTAATTGACCTAATAGTGGTTAAGTATAAAGCCCGGGCCTTAAAGTACTTACATGTTGTAAGTCGCCATTAAGGTAGTTGTTTATGAGAACTCCTAAGTGGTTTACCGGGAAAATACGAGTCAGTTGGAGAATTTAATGTCTTATAGGCATGTTTACCATAGTAGCTCAATGGTAGAGCGGCTGGACGGAAACCAGAAGATCCGTGGTTCAAATCCCGGCTATGGTATTGAATTTTTCATTCTGACTCTACGTTTCCACAGTATTATACTCTTGTGTATAAACTAAAGCAAATGTAAGGCATGCGAGCGAGTTTACTTACCATGCCAGGTGATTGCAGAACCAAGCAAATTGTTGCATCAGTTTCATATGCTACTCAGATAACGTACTCTTCAGTAAAGTGGTATACTCCTTGTAGTAAAATGCCCACACAATTTACCTGGCTGAATTAGTTTTGCAAATCTATTCATATTAATGCAAGCATAATTGCAAATATTGAAAATAAATTTATTCAAGTTGTTCAATACCAGATGAACTCAATCTTAAAAACTATTTGTAGTCGGTTTATTGACATTCGTCACATAAAAGTAAGTCACTGTTACTAAATTCCTCCAAACACATAACCAGATGGACTGTCTTCACCGGGTACATTTTCAACGAATGTTGTGCTTTTTATATAAATATTTTCTGTCTGTATTTTTCCATTTAAAACCCAGTTCTATGACTATTCTGTTTCTAAAGATTACTTACTGCTCTGAATGTTAATGCTTTTTCTTAAAATAAGTAATTTTGTTATTGCAGGGGCACCTTTTCTGGAGAACATTTTGAATTGTTCTTCTAACGACACATTTGTCTAAGTCGTCTAGATCTACTACCCATATCATTTGCTTTTTACCTGGAGTTCCAAAGATAGTTCTGATTTTCATTTTGTTGGCATTTTTTTTTACAATTCTTCTGACTTCTTTGTGACACTCCTGTGTCATCCCATATGCACTTTTAGCTTTTCAAGTCTTTTTGAAAAAAAAAAAAAAAAATGATGTAACAGTTCTTTCCTTTTAGCTTCTTACCATAACAATTTCTCGACCGTGACTGTAATGTTTGGATCTTAATTTATAAAGTGCACTGATGGCATAATAATGCCATGTGTGACAAATTTGCTATATTCACACCTCTAATTTAGCCTTCAGTAGCACGCTGCACAAAAAAGGGGGGGGGGGACAATACTGTGAATTAGCAAGGACTGTGCCTCAGATGCAGACATCACTACTTTCCTCCTTCCTTCCCCATCTACAGTGTTTTATTTCATTCATCAGTATTATATGAGCTGATGAAAGAGATAATAGTTATGGGTCTTTCTATAGGACTTAGTCAAGGCCAGGGGCAAATAACAATTGTATTGTTACTTTCCTGGAATGCAATCGTCAGTCTTGATGAAGAGAGGTGTTGGTGAAAATTATACTGCATAACTTCTGTTTGCGGAATATTTTTATCTCAACTACAAAAAATACAGTATTTTTAATGGGAGCATATTTCTACCTGCAATAAATCCAAATCTGCACTATTTCAGACTTCTACTGTATGGCCACCATTTTGGAAGTTGCTTTAGACAGAGTTAATTGTTTTAGGCTCTTACTGCAAGACTCATTCATTGCAAAATAGATAAGAGCGTAATTGAAAGTATTTAACTGACCTTCATTAGTAGAAGTATTGCCAGATCAAATAAGTGCTTTTTAGCTCTGCTTGAAAGAGTTCATAAATATTTTCCCTTCTAGGTTTGTGACTTACAACACATGGTTACCTCGGCAGTCATTTGCTGCTGTAAGAATTCTTATCTCAGAAACACTATATCCTCCATCTCACACACAAATATTAGGAGCATTTACCTCAACCACAGCAACAAAGATGGAAATTCGTCATGGGTTTGTTGAGTGTCTTGAGGCTCATGATGATGAAATTGTTCAAGTAAGCATTACTTCATATTTATTAGCAATAATTTGCCTCTTGTAAATAAACTTTTAAAGTAGCATTTTCAGAGAAATTTATTATTGACAAATATCTTATTTTTATTATCAAATTACACACAAACATTTTCATTCATTAAAATTAATAATATTTATATACAAATATAACAATTTGTAACTTAAAACTTCACTTATAAGAAATGATGACACTTTTCTTATAAATTGTTCGGGATTGCAATATCATGGAAATTCTTCCACATTGTCAGCCAGAACAATTTATAAGAGAAGTGTCATTTCTTATAAGATAAGTGAAGTTTTAAGTTACAAATTGTTATATTTGTATATATTTGATTGCTTCACTGTTAATAGCTTCATAGTTTATGTATTAATAATATGTACATAGAGCTGTAAGAACTGTAGATTAACAGGGAAGTAATTGTTTCATTTAATAGTTTTTAATTCCTTCATTTATATATTTTCAATTAAAATTGTATATTAAAGGCTGCTTGCAAATTTTAGACTTCATAATCTAATTCAATTTGGCTTTAGGGAGAAGACGATGTGGAGGAAATGGGAGTGATATGTCGCACCAAAGAGGCCATATATAAACTCATGCAACAATGTCTAAGTCACTCTCCACCAAATTTAAGTCACTATCTTCTTGGCTTTGATATAAATAAAGACATAAAAAAGACTGTTTTTCAGCAACCAGGTAAATAAATTCATATTTGCTGTTGGAAGAATATTATATGCTTAACAAAGTTTATAGCTGGTTTCAGATTACTTTACATAACTGTTAATGGTAAAGGTACAGATTTAAAGTTAGATTTAAATAGTTACAGTGAATTAACAAACATTTTATAATTTTTTTTTCACACACATACAGAATAAAACAAGTAAATGTTTATTATTTAATTTGGATATCACTTTAGCTAAATTCCTCCAGATATCAGGTAAGTAAAAGTGAAACTTAGGCTCTGTATTATTTTCTCTCTTTGGATAAGTTGATCTCCCAACTTAAGCATCTGAAGCATCTACGAGGTCAAAGGTAAGCTGTTCAAAACCTATTGCAAATTTTGAAATTTTGTGGGCTAAGTATATTCAACTTATGTTTCATGGCGTTATGTTGGTACTCATGTCCCTTACTTATGTTGACAAGCTTGGCCATTTTGAATATTCAGTTAATTATTGACAGCTATTTTGCTTGTATGTGTTTTCGCTCGTCTTTGATTTTTGCATAAAGTTCAAGAAGATGTGAACAACAAAGAACATCCTGGATGCCTGAGCTCGTCAACAACAGATGAAAACATTGAAGAACTGAAAACAATAGTATTGGCCAGTAGTCAAATCACCGTTAGAGAAGTCGCTGAGGACCTAAACTTATTAATTGGCTCATGCCACTTTATTTTGAAACAATGATTTGGGCTTGAGATGGGTCACCGCAAAATTTGTACCAAAGTTGCTCAATTTCAACCAGAACACCATCATACTAACGTTGCCAAGGAGCTGTTGAACTCTGTCCGTGACAACCCAAATTTGCTGCAGAGGGTCATAACTGGTAACAAATCAGGGGTTTATGGTTATGACGTGGAAACTAAAGCTCAATCATCCCAATGGATGCTGCCACACAATCCAAGACTGAAAACAGCGCGCCAAGTTTGGTCGAATGTGAAGGTTTTGCTTACAGTTTTCTTTGATTGCAGGAGCGTGGTGCATCATGAGTTCTTAATACAGGTTAGAATGGTTAATAAGGAATATTACCTGCAAGTAATGCACAATTTGCACAAAGCAATCTGCCGAAAATGCCTGGATTTGTGGAAGAACAAAAATTGGCTTTTGCACCATGATAACGCCCCTGCTCACACATCGTTGCTTGTGCACAAATTTTTGGCCATAAAGAACACACTTATGATGCTGCAGCCATTGTACTCCCCAGACCTGGCTCCCTGTGACGTTTTTTGTTCCCAAAATTGAAGAGAACCATGTAAGGATGATGCTATGCCACGATTGAGGACATAAAGACAGCATCGAAGGAGGAGCTGAACAAGATCATAAAAAAGAAAGATTTTTTAATGTGCTTTGAGGTTTGGAAAAAATATTGGCACTATGTATAATATCTGGTGTGGATTACTTTAAAGGGAATAAAATAGACATTCATGAATGAGTAAATAAATATTTTTTTAAAAAGCATACAATTCACGATACTTTTTGATCAGACCTTGTATGCCTCCAGTACATTTTAAACAAACTTTTGCAATTTCATAAAATAAAACTTTAATCTATAGAATCTTAGCAATTTTGCAATAATTTTAAATACTTTTAATTAAATAAATGTTATTTTACACAAGCTGTGAAGTTTACATGCCCATGCAAGATTGACTAGTTGAACTGAAATACGAGTGTATCTTATCTAAAACACAAAAAATAGTACAATTTATATATCACTCACAAAGTTCTTCCATCTTATTTTATAATTGCATATAATATTCAGTTTTACTGCTAGGCACTAGTTAACAAATCCAACAGACATCATTCTCCGTAACTGAAATTAGCTTGGCCCAGAAATCTTCATGTGATTGATATGGCTAATTGCCAATCACCAACTCTAGTGTAATGCTCTTTTGATATTGCAGTTTGCTTCCTTTAACTAAAAGTTTTCACAACAGCAAGAACTGCCAACATTGCAAAATACAGTGTTACTGAATATTGTTTGATTGTAGTGCTCCTATTTAGCTGTCGGTCTGGATGGGTAAGTTGCTTAGATGCTGGCCTACGAATCCCAAGGCCTCGTGTTCAAACCCGGCCCAGACTGATTGTTTTTAATTGTGCTTAAAAGCAACAGCTCTTTGTCATTAGATTGACTGGCATGCAAAAGAATTACTGTGGGACAAGCTTTTGACACTTATATAATCCTGGCAATTGACAGTACTATTAAAGAGCAATGGGTTAGAGCGACTGGACAAAAACCAGGAGATCCGTGGTTCAAATTCTGGCCGTGGCATTGAATTTTTCATGATGACTATCAAGAACCTTGGCCTATATATGGCTAGTGTGAAGAAATGATTAATTTCCATCAGTTAACTTAAATAATTAAATAATTTGTGTTCTTATTTGTCAGCTGGTATCATTTTGGAATAAGTGTCACAAAATATCAGAATATTACAAGACATAAGTTTTCAGATTTTGTTTATTTTTTTTACTATTCTGTATTTACCCTGGGAGGAGTTTAGACAATGAGTCTTCTGTTCTCTCTGCCAGGCAATAAATATAACATAATAAAAATATTGACATGCAAATGTCTAATAAACATAAAAAGTAAAGATACACTATCATTAAACATAAACATATAGGTTCTTTTAACAAGAGCGTCCTATCTTTAACTTGTGATAGCTGCCGTTGTTATTGAGTTACAGCAATCATTTTTTTTTTCACACGGTTTCAGTTGTTTTTGACAAATAGCCATGGAGCGTTACAGCATTCAGCAATGTGTAGAAATTGTGAAAATTTAATATCAAAAATATTAAAAGTAGAAGCATTATTAACAGTGAAGTATTCTTCATATTTGAGTTTGATTTATGAGTCACTATGTTTACACTCTAACTTCACTTGTATAATGTTTTCAAGATCATTCTATCTCATCCTCAGCTGTTTGGTGACTAAATAAACCTTCCTCTTCTTCCACTACTACGGAGCTCCGATCACTCTGCCATCTGGTGTTAGGGGCACTAAATTTTAATACTTCATTTAATGCCAGGATTTCAAAATTTATAACTTTATCACGGTTTTTGTTTATGAATTTTTTTCCCAAATATCCAATTCTATGGGTGTACTTAAAGATTTTAACAGTACGACTTCACCTCCGAACTTCATAGAGGGAATAGCCAGATGCCATGTCCCGAAGACCCTGCCCAGAAGAGTGGGATCAATGTACAAGAGTGGAAGAAAAGGAGCGTGCCGCAGCTGTCAGAGTGGTCACGGCAGTGCCTACAGACGAATGGTTTAGCGCAGGCCTGAGGAGGGAGCAACTGGCGGATGCCGACTTGGGGCCACCCTTGAGAGAAGTGAAGGCAGGGACAAGACCAACCTGGGAGGACATCGCACCCAGAAGCGCTACATACAAGTTGTACTGGACCCAATAGGACTCACTGAAGCCCAAAGAGGGCGTGCTGTTCCGGGTATAAGAATCGCCCGATGGGAAGACACAGAGAGAGAGAGAGTAGTTCCGTGGGGTAAGATCCCGAAAGTCTTGGTGGAAGTGCACACTGGTACTTCACGGGGACATCTAGGAGCACACTGAACAATCGACAAACTCCGACAGCGCTAATACTGGTTTGAGGCTTGGAGCAGATGCTGAGAGATGGTGCTGTCAATGTCACGTATGCGCGGCGAGTTGCAGGCCCCAGACTACGAACTGTGGTCACATGCAGCAGTACAACGTCGGAGAGCCGTTCGAAAGGATCGCCATCGACATAGCTGGGCCATTCCCAGTGTCCGACCGAGGCAACAAGTACCTGATGGTGGTCGTGGATTACTTCACCGAGTGGCCGGAGGTGTTTGCCATCCCGAACCAGGAGGCAAAGACAATATCAGACTGCCTTGTGGAGCAACTGTTCTGCCGATTTGGGGTGCCGTTAGAACTCCACAGCGATCAGGGCACCAATTTTGAGTCCAACCTGATGAAGGAGGCACTGGAAAGACTTGGAGTGAACAAGACCCGCACAGCACCTCTACATCCGCAGTTGGATGGCATGGTCGAAAATACATCAAGACCTTAGAAGAACACCTGAGGAAGGTTGTGGCCAGCCATCAGCGAGACTGGGGCATCAAGGTGTCACTGTTCCTGCTGGCCTACCGCTCGTCAACACATGACACTACTGGGATGACACCAACAAGCTTAATGTTCGGCCGAGAGCTACGTCTCCTTGTGACCTGGCTTTTGGGAGCTCTCAGAAGCAAAACAGCTAGCAACCGAGTATGTGGAGAACCTGGTGGACCATCTCCACGACATGCATGAGGGCTCGTCAGAACATCTGCATGGCGAGCGACTGCATGAAGACCCAGTACGACAGGCAAGCCAAGGTGAACTGGTTTGGTTGTACTGCCCTATCTGGACCAAGGAATTCCGTGCAAAACTTCAACAACCATGGCAAGGATCAGACCAGGTGGTAAAGAGAATTAAGAACGTGGTCTACCGCATCCAGAAGGTGCCCCAAGGAAAGATATTGGTGGTAAACCTGGATTGTCTGGCACGTTACAATGGTGCTGTTTGGGATGACCAGCCTTGAAGAGGGAGCAGTGTCACTGATCGCATTGTTTTGTTGGAGCTCCAACATGCCATTGCCGGGCACGCATGCTCAGGAAAGAGACAGAGAGTAGTAGCATGCAGAGCTGGACGCTTGCCGATAGGCAGAGAGAGAAAGAGCCAAAGAGAAGTGTGGAATTTTCGGCTTCTCTGATGCCGTTGCGATTGTTATCGAATGGTCTGCTGCATTCTAGAGCAATGACTAGGTGGTATAAATACAGGCAAAGTTGAGTTGAGTTGTGCAGTTGTGTAATTGTGTGAGTTTTGTAAGGGTTATTGCGACTGGACATTTGAACTGGGCCACAGTGATTTCTTTCGTTTGTTTCGTTTGTTTACATGCAGCAGAACCTCGAGACGACCTTGAAGACTGCTGTTTTTCAGTGTCATGTCTTTTTGCTGCTGCAAGGGTTGTATAAAGCTTCTGTTTACTGCAATAAAGAGTGGTTTAAATTTCTGCAAACAAGACTTTTGATTTTAGTTAATTGGTGGAAATTGATCATTTCTTCACATTAGCCATATATAGGCTAGTGTGAAGAAATGATTAATTTCCATCAATTAACTAAAATAATAAGAGTTAAATGATGAAGCCTTGGAACTCAAGTACTTATGATATTAAGTCGTCACAAAAATGGTGTTATCTCAAATGCAAGAGCCCCTAGTGGTCTACCAGGGAAATATACAAGTCAAATGGAGAATTTAATGTCGTGACAGCAAGTTGGCCATGGTGCTCAATGGGTTAGAGCGACTGGCCGGAAACCAGGAGATCCGTGGTTCAAATACTGGCCATAGCATTGAATTTTTCATGTTGACTCTATAAGACTTTTGATTCTACCAACCCACAAAGTCATATATACAGACTATTTGCATAAAGTTTTCTGATGTGTTATTTAGTTGGGAGATCAATCCACATAATTTAACTTTCTAAGTTGTCTGGTATCAAACGTGTGGTTAGCTACATTATTGATATGTATTTTTGTGAACCTTGAACTATTATGATAGTTCTTGCTCTGTCGGCAATCCTGTACTTTCCAATCGGTATGTTGCATATATTGTGTTGAGTTCTGTGAGGTGACATTTTCATACACATGCCTACTGTTACAATTTTGATCGCTTAATCTGTTGTTGAAATTCTGTGCCTCTCCCCTGTATAGAATTACAATATTATCATTGTTAATGATAGTGTGTTGCGAATTCAGTGTGTGAACCTGTCCACTTTCTGCATATGTGTCGTTATCATGACACTGTTTTGAGGTTAAGTCCATGTTGTGATCATTTCTTTGTCTGAAATTTAGTAAACTTATATTATGTAGTGTATGATCTGTGCAGTTATTGTTATCTGGATCATTCGTGTGTGCGTGCATGCATGCATATTTTTTACAATTTACATCAACAAATAGGTTAATTGAATCTACAAGATCCATTTTCTAATAATCATCAGCATTAATAGAACCATTATTCGGTAAATCAACATCAGTTTCGTTCTTATACCTAATTACATTTTGAGTTTTGTTTTTCTGGGAACTTCTTCTCTGTCGTCAATTCTTTGGTTGATGTTCTGAGTCAACCACGGAACTGACGATAGGGAAGAAGTTCCCAGAAACTAGTCTTCATCAAAAAACTTGTAAGTGGAGAAAAGTATATACAAGGTTGACTCATTTGCCTCTTTTTAGTAACAATGGCACTCCACTTTCTGAAATACTTCTTTTTATTCTATATAACTCTCTGATTATTTACTTCTTGTATTACCTTTCCCTGACCTAGCTTAACCTCCTGAACTATCTCCTCTAACTTGATAGCTTTATTCTCACTTTCATTTTTATTTTGTCAATTCTTTGTACCAACATTTCTGTATTCTCCTTATGCTCTTTTCTACCATCTCTAACTTCCTGTGCCAATTCACATTTTAACTCTTGTTTTAATTTTTGTGTTAATGATAATGATGGTTTATTCACTTATAGACATGAAATACATGTTTCAAGTTTCGTCCAAAAAGTTTACATATTACAATATTGTAAATGGTTAGTTACATACATCAAGACTTACAAATTTTACAGAGCATATACAGAGATTAATAAACTGACCTTCTAAATCACTTGTATTTTGTGCTAAGTCATGTTTCCAATTAGTCTCTAAATTATTCA
The DNA here is from genome assembly GCA_030765055.1 of Mantis religiosa. NCBI lineage: Eukaryota > Metazoa > Arthropoda > Insecta > Mantodea > Mantidae > Mantis > Mantis religiosa. The sequence continues at coordinate 141,399,171 of CM060952.1, read as the reverse complement.
TATTCTGTTCTAAATTATTCATATTCTGTGTATTCTGTGCTAATTCTTTTCTCAGCTCATTCAGATTTTGTGCAAGATCTTGTTTTAAACTAGCCTCTAAATTACTCATATCTGTCTTAAATCATGTGTGAAACTAGCCATAAGCTGTATTAACTTTTCCATCATTGACTTATTGTTTATATGCTTTCCTACTTTCCTACCCTATTTTCTACTTCTTCCATTTCCTCTTTACTTATACCACATTTCTTTACTACTCTCCGTCTTTCTCTCTTTTGATTTCTTAATGACATAAGCTATTTAACTAATTTTTAACAACAAATATATATGGAAAGTTCTAGATGATAGTTTCTCGGGCTAACAGCCAGGTCAGATTAGGGTAACTAAGCTTGGGTAGTTACCCTAATCTGACCTGACTGTTAGCCCGAGAAACTATCATCAATAATCAACGCCAGGAAAGCTTCAAGTCATTAATCACTAACCTATATGGAAAGTTCTTACATGTAATTACTTGTCTTTTTCTTCTTTCTTTATTCTTCCTACCTTCATTCATCCTTTTTTCTCTTTCCTCTCTTTGTGCTTAGTCATCTTTCCTTCACTCTAGTTCATCCACGTTGTCTTTCATGGACATTCCCACTTCAGACATCCAGCCTATTCGAGCCTCTACGATGTTGCACCATTTGTAAATGAAATTTCAAATGTGTGATTCTTCACATTTGTAAACAAATTCTTATGTGGCATTTTGTGTATCACAATATTTGAAAAAAGTTTGAAGAAATTTTTAATTTGAGTTCGTTGAATTTGGTTATAAATGAAATTAAAATATGAATTCCCAGCAGTTACGTGACGACTCTTCTCCCAGGAGTAGTCTTGGACAGATGTCTTTCTTCCTTGTAGAAATGGTATACAAAATAAAATAAATTACTGTATTTCTTTTAACATATTGAATTTAATTCTTGTTTACTATTGACAAAAAAAAGTTAAAACATAAATGAACTGACAATGTCTCAAGTATAATCTCTCTTAAAGCATCCTTTTTCTATAAATAAAGAATGAACCTTACAAAGGGGCTAAGTACCAAGATTAAGTTTTAGAGATAAGTTAAAAAAACATTCCTTAATCAATTTTATTATTTATTTTCAAAATTCATTTATTGGAAACATTGTCTACATGTTAGATATGTTCTTGCAAAATTTAAGGCACCAAACATATTGCCTCAATATGTTGTGGCAATATAAAAACAAAAAATTAGGAAAGGGTTAACTTTTAAAGTGTCTTTTCCTTACAAAAGTGATATCTACAAACTCAACGGACCCAAATGACCTTGCTGTCGACAGGCCCTAAAACACCACACACTCACTCTACAAACTCAAATATTCACCAATATTTTCACACAGTACTACCTCTATTGAAAATATCAGTGTGAATTAACACTCACTGAAAATGTAATGCTCATTTTAGAAAGAATGTGTCCGATACTTGAATGATGTTTTATAGTAAAACAGAACACAAATTTATGTAAAATGTTCGATGCTCTTCTTCAGGTAAATATTCTATCATGGACATCAGATCATGTTTCTTTTCAATTGTTACTCTGTTAGACAATCCACTTAGATACAGCTCAGCCTCTTTAAGGTCATTAAACCTGCTGTAGGTCAAATACTGCACAAATCAGTTTCCCTCCAGGCTCTTGAGATTTGCTTGCATCATTTTTCTTTTCTATGTAGTCTTTCTCGGCTTTTCTCTGATGCGATTCCTATTGAAACTTATCTGCTTGATTTTGGGGCAATTTTTGGAGACTTACTCTGTTGTGAAGTTTATCACATACCTTACAGGTGTCATTACTTGGTTTACTGAATTTCAAATGTGGAAAATCTTGAAAAAAACATTTTCGGTAATATTTGTAGGTTACAGTGTTATCAGGATGCCTCTCATTAAATGCTTTCACAAGAAGGTTCAAATTTAAATCTGAGCTCAAATATTCCTTACTGGTTGATGGAAATTAATCATTTCTCCACACTAGCCGTATATAGGCTAAGATATCTGATGGATAGAGTCAACATGAAAAATTCAATGCCATGGCCGGGATTTGAACCACGGATCTCCTGGTTTCCATCCAGTCGCTCTTAACCTTTGAGCTACCATGGCCAACGTGCCTTCCTGACATTAAATTCTCCAGTTGACTCGTATATTTCCCCGGTAGACCACTAGGGGCTCTCGTATCCGAGATACACCGTTTGTGGCGACTTACTATTGTAAGTACTTAAGTCCCAGGCTTCATCATTTAACTATTATTATTTTAGTTAATTGATGGAAATTAATCATTTCTCCACACTAGCCGTATATAGGCTAAGATATCTGATGGATAGAGTCAACATGAAAAATTCAATGCCATAATTAATAGTTAAATGATGAAGCCTGGGACTTAAGTACTTACAATAGTAAGTCGCCACAAATGGTGTATCTCGGATGCGAGAGCCCCTAGTGGTCTACCGGGGAAATATACGAGTCAACTGGAGAATTTAATGTCAGGAAGGCACGTTGGCCATGGTAGCTCAAAGGTTAAGAGCGACTGGACGGAAACCAGGAGATCCGTGGTTCAAATCCCGGCCATGGCATTGAATTTTTCATGTTGACTCTATCCATCAGATATCTTAGCCTATATACGGCTAGTGTGGAGAAATGATTAATTTCCATCAATTAACTAAAATAATAATAGTTAAATGATGAAGCCTGGGACTTAAGTACTTACAATAGTAAGTCGCCACAAACGGTGTATCTCGGATGCGAGAGCCCCTAGTGGTCTACCGGGGAAATATACGAGTCAACTGGAGAATTTAATGTCAGGAAGGCACGTTGGCCATGGTAGCTCAAAGGTTAAGAGCGACTGGACGGAAACCAGGAGATCCGTGGTTCAAATCCCGGCCATGGCATTGAATTTTTCATGTTGACTCTATCCACCATTCCTTACTGGTTTTGTTTCTAGAATAATGGCTGACATCACGTGGAAGTGAATTGACATGATCCCTAATACTGCCTATCAGAAGCTGTAAACTTTGGTTCTTTGTGACATGTACGTTCATCCACAAAAGTGGTCTCCCCCCCCCTTTTTTTTTTTCCAAAAAAGAGTTTCAATTTCTTTTCTGGTTAGTGTGTCCATAAACATTGCTTTAAAAGCCTGCTTTTGTTGACCTGCACCATCTGAAACCAGTATGTTACTGTTGCTTGTCTACGGTTCACTTCATTACTTTTGCGATGTCTTCTGACTTCAGTTAGATTAAGTAATCCCTTAATGTGTGTCCCTTGAGTTTTCCTGTCTTCTTTGTTAGTATTTCATTAACTCCTGTTTCATCAGCATCAATACTTCTGCACTGGAATTTGCACTTGCACACAACCTATAAACAATATTGTTACCACACATTCATAGCCACGTACAAGTTGTTGGAGCAAGCTAGAGGAGGGAAATGTATGTGGGAAATGAATTTACACTTGACACCATTTTAAAGAAATAGCTTCCTTACTTACTAATGGTACTGTCTTTTGAGCAACTTTGCAACCACTATCTTCTGTGTTTCACTTAGCGCTTTTGTAGAGAAATGCAGGATACTGTGTAACACCATTGTATAGTAACATTTCATTTTTTTAAAATTTGGGACTTATCCCCTTTGTAAGGTTCACTCTTCATTAATGAACAAGCTAACACTTTTTACGTCTTTACACTCCGAAGGTCAAGCTTGAAGGCCTCTACTCGATGCTTATTGACTTCACCATAGTAACCACTCCCTCTTTATAACCATGTCATTAGTAACAATCAGTAAGATTTCTTATTTATTTTAACAATTTCCACTTCTTAATCTTTAAATTAAACTTTAATATACTTAAAAATTCTTTAAATAATTTTAAAGTTCAGATAACTTTATTAAACACATTAACAGTATTAATTTTCTCTTTCAAGGCTGAATTCAAAATAACTGTTACATGCCTCACTGCATTTAATTGTAGTTTAGAATAGTTATTGGCACATTATTTGGACATTATGCAATTTTCAAAATGAAAGCAGAATGGAATTATTAATGGTTAAGTACTTTTCAGGTGTCATGGGTTTTCCAAGGACATGCCTACATTCCCTGCTGGGTATGTTGGACACAGCATGCCAAGCTCGCAAAGGATCATTCTTTATGCCTCCAAAGGCACGTTTGTTGGATGCAGGTTATTGTATGCTATATTCTCTTTGTGCAAACAACAAAACTTCAGAACCTGTTCTGCGCTTCTTGCGTTCAAGTGATTTCTTGGCTCGTCACCTGGACAGTCTTCCATTTACCAAAGATGCAACTGAATGTGAGTAGAAACAGTAACGTAATATTGTTTTATCCCGTTTCTATGCCAACATTTAAATTTATTATTTTCTTAGCTCATATATGCAAAATGTTTTAATTAACTCAGTCAAAAAGAGTGTATTGCCTAAATAAATATATATATATATAATAAAATACATAATGGAATACAGGAGTTAAAGAATATGGATTAGCTTGCATGAAATTTTTCAGAAATAAATGCATAAGATTCAAGGTATGAACAGATGTTTCTATAAATTGCTATTCTGCCATTTCTTAATGTGTATATTATCCTGTATTTATACTTTTCCTCTCATATTTAAGTGCTCCAAGCTTGCAATTGACAAATTTTGGAAAAATATACTATTAATTTTAGATAGCTTTGTATCTCCATTGATAACATATTTCACATATCTTCAGAGTGAAAACATTAGCCCCAAGATTATTTTGGCTGTGGTTTTTCCAGCATATAATAACTGGCAAATACCAAGGAGTTAACCTAGTTTTAGACCTGAAGCATTTTGTTCCCAAAATGTCCTTTCCCATTACCATTTCATGTATCATGGTCCACCACTTTTGGTGTCAGCAATAAGAATGGTCATTTAACCAACTACTATTAAAAAAAAAAAAAAAGAAAGAAAAATTGTATCTTTAGCTGTCCATATTGATGCTTTTACTGCTGTGCTGTTATAGCATGAGGCCCAATGTGCACATTAAATCTTCTGATTATTAAAATGCAGTACTACATATTTGAGATAGTATACCATGAAAATTGGTGAATAAATTCAATAAAAAGTGATAAAATAATGCAACTTGCAACAGGTTAAAAACTTAAAATCTCTTTTCAAAGTAGTAAATTAACAGTGAAGTAATGTAAGTAAAAAAGCTGTAAAGTATACATAAGTGACAATTTTATTTTATTCCTCTTAATTTAGTTCAGTTTGCTTTGATTCTTCTGTGTTTAGGAATTAATGCAATCCAGTTTTTGCATCTTTCACTTTCTTCATGATAAAAGATGTAAGGAATGCACAACTCAGATGAGCAGTCAAACACCAGATCTCACAGTACCTTGCAGAGATAATGATGATGATGGTGGTGGCGCTGGCATACAGAAGTCTCATTTGGGTGCAAGATTTGAGACTTGACAAGGGCTCTCATATCCCTTTACGCCTCTTGTATTGGGCAATTAGGCTAGTCCAACTAGTTCTTGTAAAACATGCCATACCCTATGCCTTGCAATAACTCTACAAGTTGTAATTGACATCACAATCTCATTTGCAAAATGCACTATATATTTTGCACCAGAAACATTCCTGGCTCATTTGCAAGAATACCTGCTGAAGTGAAGAAAGAATCAGATTAACTTTAAAGAGAGTCGATTAAAGCCACTAGACAACACTTACTTTTAAATTTTTCCGGAACTAGTTTCAGAGGCTTTGCCTCTCGAGAGCCGGCCGATGATAGAGGCAAAGCCTCTGAAACTAGTTCCGGAAAAATTTAAAAGTAAGTGTTGTCTAATGGCTTTAATCGACTCTCTTTAAAGTTAATTTATCATAACACTGTTTTCAACACTTCCAAGAAAGTAAGAATCAGATTTGTGTGTTTGGAGGAATTTAGTAACAGTGACGTCAAAATTAATATAAAATTATTTGTGGTTGGTTTATTGACACTCGTCACTTACTTTTTCATATATTTATGAGAGACTAGTTTCAAAGGCCCTGGCCTCCATTTTCAATCTCTTCCCAACTGGCAACTGTTGTTATCTGCTCTCTCTGGTGGTGGAACTATGAACTTTTTTGTCAAATTATCTGCTGGCGGGATTTCAAAGTTCATTACGCGATCCTTATTTTTCCAGATGAATATGTTCTCCCATGTTGTCAATCTATTTTGGTTTATCACTCCTTTTAATAATTTTGGATTTGGATCAATGTCATGGTTTTCATTCCAAAAATGAAATGCTACTGCTGACTTGTCTTCTTGTTTCAATCTGATGTTTCTAAAGTGTTCTTTGACTCTGGTTTTTAAATTTCTTTTTGTTTGACCTATGTAGCATTTTTCACAATTCTTGCAATTTATTTGGTATATTCCAGATTTGTTACCTGAAGGAATTTCATCTTTTGTTTTTGAATTTAGTAATTTTAAAATTGAGTATCTATTAGTAGGTGCCAAGATGATATTTTGTTCCTTGAATATCTTTTTAAATTTATTAAATGTTTTTGGATGATATGTGAATGAACTGAATATGCTGTTGCAGAAGCACATAGCAGAAGAAAACGGATACAACAAAAGTTTGGTGTTGAAGAAAATTAGAAAATCTAAACTAAAGAAAACCATTAAGGAAACAACCACATTTATTAAAGAAAAAGAAAGCAACAGCATATTCAGTTCATTCACATATCATCCAAAAACATTTAATAAATTTAAAAAGATATTCAAGGAACAAAATATCATCTTGGCACCTACTAATAGATACTCAATTTTAAAATTACTAAATTCAAAAACAAAAGATGAAATTCCTTCAGGTAACAAATCTGGAATATACCAAATAAATTGCAAGAATTGTGAAAAATGCTACATAGGTCAAACAAAAAGAAATTTAAAAACCAGAGTCAAAGAACACTTTAGAAACATCAGATTGAAACAAGAAGACAAGTCAGCAGTAGCATTTCATTTTTGGAATGAAAACCATGACATTGATCCAAATCCAAAATTATTAAAAGGAGTGATAAACCAAAATAGATTGACAACATGGGAGAACATATTCATCTGGAAAAATAAGGATCGCGTAATGAACTTTGAAATCCCGCCAGCAGATAATTTGACAAAAAAGTTCATAGTTCCACCACCAGAGAGAGCAGATAACAACAGTTGCCAGTTGGGAAGAGATTGAAAATGGAGGCCAGGGCCTTTGAAACTAGTCTCTCATAAATATATGAAAAAGTAAGTGACGAGTGTCAATAAACCAACCACAAATAATTTTATATAAGAATCAGATTGTTTTAATTCCAACTTACTTTTGATATTGACACTAAACTCTGAGATGACTTTCAGAGAAGCAAAACAGAGTTCATTATGACATGGAAATAAAATTCATGTATTAGAAGAGCATCTACTTCAGCAAGAACATCTACTTGATGGGCAGATGAAAGAAAATAAGAGGATGATGAATGCTACAGTGAAAGAGCTGTGCTGCGATCTGGAAACCAAGATCCATGGTAAAAAATTAGAGGGATCGTGATTACAAAATACTATAATGGTAAAAATAAGTGAAGCCAACGAAATTCAACAGTACGTTGTTCTGGGTAGGTGTTGCTTTTAGATGCCTGACCTGTAAGACCTAGGAGAGGCAGTGGGAATTCCTGGTAGACAAGAACAGTATTTTGAAGAGAGTTTGGGATCTTTGAATGGGAAAACCAGGGTGGAACAGCTGGTACTCCTGAGGAGTAAGGTAAAGGAATTCCTCAAGAAAACCCATGCCAGTTCTAATGAAGATGTGGAGTTACCTTGAAGATACATCAGTGATTCTCTTGGTTACACCGTTGAAGTAACTGTAAATGAAGAGGTGGTGCCAACAAGTCAACATTTTCACTGTGGATTGTGGGTTCCCATCACACAGTTGGTGCCAGATGTATCTGATAGGTTGAGGTGCCAACAGACAATCTGGAAGACAAACACCACCTTGCCAGAAAACGAAGCTGGTGACTATTTAACGGCAGGTACAACAATCTGATGAACAGTGTTGGACTTCAGGAGGATGATGTCATATGAGTCTGCTGTCCCAAAAAACTAAAGGCAAGCCGCCTATATAAGGTAATGTCCATATTAACAATGTGATACACTGCATTTGCTGTCAATCTTGAGGGAAGCTGAGGGTGATTCATCTTGATTGGCTTGCTCCCTATCATGGAGCTGCTCTGACCTATTACCTCTGAGGATGGAGCTGATGCAGCTATGATTCATGGTTATCGGTAGATTATGCCAACTGAGCAGGTGATAAGTTTTGACCCGGAGTAAATACCAGAGGTATATATAGTGTTAATGAACTACACCGAAATAATTTCAGTGATTGTAGACCTCACTAATATAAGCAAGTTGAGATAGACAGTGCATGATCTGTGGCTAAACATAATGCATTTAATTATGTTAAACCTAATTGGCATCAGATGCGGATAAGTTCATATTTAAACAAGGTGAAATGATTCTTATATACTTATTATACTTCCCGAGTATAGAAGTATCGATTCTTAGTGGCTCGTTATTGACTATCTCAAGATTTAATGCCTTAAAGATCTCGAACTAATCACCTGCCAGTGCGACACTGAATGGCGATTAACTGCCTTCTTGCATCATGGAGCCTATTTCAGTGTTTCTGTAATTTTTCTGGTGGCTGAATCCATAGTGCCGAAAACCACTATTCTAAAGGTCGTTGGTTTGGTTCCTGTTATGTAGTTGATTTTTTTTTCCTTTGTCTTTTTAATACATAAATTTTAATGGGAAGAAATGGCATGATTCGTAACTAACTCCCTAATAATAGCAGCATGTGAAATTTGACACACACAAGGAATTTTGGACAGTACAATAGTCGTTCCCTTGCCACTGTCAATTTTGCATTGAAAGCGCAGGTTGCCATTTTGAGCAGTTTCCTATAAACCTGGTGTAAAAAGTTGCATTTCCTTTTTATTTTATATAAATTCGTCCCCCTTTAAACCACCTGTCATTTAGAAGTACAGCATGTGAAAGTGTTAAGCAGGATTCAACCGTTGTTAGAAATTGTAATTAATTGCACTACAAGGTGAAATTAAAATGTAAAATGCATACATTTATGAAGAATTAAAAGTTTAGACAAAACATTTTAAAAAAAGCAACCAAAAGAACAAATCAACAAGACAAAAGTAAATAAAAACAACAAAAAAGTGAAGGAGACTCGAACTTGCTTACCTTTCACTTGAAAGCTAATATCAGAACCAGGGAGTGAGCTTTAGTACAAAATCAAGTTAACAGTGCACCGACCAGAGACCATGGAAGTGTGGTGACCTTGACAGCACCGCAGACAGCAGTACACAGCACACCCTGTTTCAAATGTAGGAGCAACAGGATTCAGGGGTAGCAAAGACTAATGTTTAGCCATTGGTAGCGTGTGGGTAATAAAAGGCATTTTGATTCACGTGATGGTTTTGCCATTTGTGAAGAAATATTCCCTACAAAATTCCTCCACAAACAATGGCAACTGTGATGATAATTTTGATGTCTGAATATTCGTGGCTTTCGGCTTATTATCTTGGCTCTCTTGCTCTTGCCTATCGATACACAGCAAACAGAATAAATAGAACAGTTGCCCAAATTGACTGGTGTGTAGCAGTGGACGTGTCTGTACCTCAGACCTCACGCTACCTGACTTCTATACCCTGTGCTTTTAATACCATTCCACTCTTTACTTACTAAAAGCCCTCTCCCTAGTCATAACCACTGTGGCAGAGGGAGTGCTATGACACGTCTCTTCATATTCATGTCTTGGGACTCAAGTGGTATAATTATCAGTGGCGTACTGGCACTTTAGAAACTTATGGCCGTAACTTCCACATTTGAACAAACACACCATAAGTCTCCTATTTCAAATTGCTTGTTTAAGATATGTCCATTTGCTCTGAAAATATTTTGGTGTAGTTCATTAATACCCTATATAAACAGTCTTCTGAAGGTTTTCCTTCTCTCTGCTTCTTATTTTCAAATTCTTTGGAATGAATTCCTTCAGCTTCTCAAATCATGCAACACAAATATTAACAAGCAATTTCTTGAATACCAACTCCTTGTTACTCTTATTTATGTATGCCAGTTGCCTACATTTGAGTTTTCTCTAGTGTGAATATATCCAACACATCAGTATATTGCATGTCAGATTCATTATTAATTTAGGCATCAATGTTATAGAACGCAGTAAATATGCCAACTTTTAAAAGTATATCTTCTTTACATCTGTTTTAAAGTTTCTGAAGTTTTTCATAGTAATTTCTCTTCCAATGTGGTCAATACTTTTCCTTACTGACAGATTCAATTTTATTAATCTGATTTAACATATACTGTGGATTAGTCCAGTGTTTTAAACCTTTAATTATAATATTATAAGAGTTAAACAATAATTACTTAAAAAATTATACTGTACATGTAGATTAAACTTACACATTGCTAAAAAATACAAGTGAATACTTCTAAATTCTTCTTATTCATCAGTTGAATAATAACATATTTTAATTAAAAATTGCTTGAGATGTTTTTTGAAGCGTGGAATGGAGGGTCGAGGTTGAGACCTGGACTTCTGAATGGTCTGCATTTCAAATTCCAACAGGATTGTCCTTCGGTACAGTTGATTGATACACATGTACACACGCATGCGCGCGCACACATACACTTAGTGCTCATGCTGGCAGCATTTCCTTTCCAAATATCCTTTTCCAATTACATTTACATTTCGTGTATGCCCGCCTCGGTAGCGTAGATGGTAGCATGTCTGCCTCACGTTCAAGAGGTCCCGAGTTCGAATCTCGGTCAGGGTGAGTTTCCTGGATAAGGTTTTTTCCGGGGGTTTTCCCTTATCCTCAAAGACGAATGTCAGGTAACTCTAAGGTCCATGGACCCCGGGCTCATTTGAGCATCATTTCACCCAATTCATTCACCATCCAATATGACTTAACGTTGGAGGACGTAAATTAAAAAAAAAAAAAAATCATGTATCATCACTGTTAATCTATTGCCTATAGTGCCAGTTTAGTAAGAGCAGGCATTAAAACACTACCAAAATATATACATGACATTTTTTGTGATACAGTAAGAAACAAGTGAGAAATTAAATAAGGGACAAACAGACTCTAGGCATACAGAAAACATATTAATACTTCAATGGATTGACTAGAGGTCTGCATGTTGACAACAGTTTGCAAAGGAAAACCGACAGGACAACACAAACATTAATTATGAAATCTTACAGGTTTATAATGATTGCAGATAGATCAGACATGATTATCACTCTCGAATGTATCGGAAGAACTTTGAAGAAGTGTAGTGGTGGTGGCGGCGACAGCTGTGGTATTTATTCAGCTCTTAAAAAAAAAAAACATTTTTATGGCTTCGTCAAGAAAAAACAAATAAAAATTACAAGAACACATACAGTAAAATCCTATTCCTAACTAAAACTATACAACATACAATTATTTTCATGGTTAAGAGTATGAATTAATTACATTAACTATCATATTTTACATAATCACATTTCTGGGAACTCTGCAACTGTATAAAATGAATTAACTAATAGGAATGACCTAAGGTTTTTTTTTATTACATTTAGATCTTTTATGTTTTTAATCAAGGTAGGCAGTTTGTTATACAGAATTATTCCAATGTGGTGTGCACTTTTTTTGGCTAGGTTAGTCCTACAGTGTTGAATATGTAAATCATCTCTCTGCCGTGTACAATAGTCATGTATCTGTGAATTTTCGGAAAGTTTATATTTATGTGATCAAATGTAATATATTACTTCTAGCATATATATATATATATATATATATATATATATATATATATATATATATATATATATATATATATATATATACAGGCCACAGGCATAATTGTCTCTTAGATGTAATTCTGCTTAGTTCTCATACAATACACATTACTCTAGCTGATTTTCATGTCTCAGTGTACCAGCTCCCAGACTAACCAAAACATAGTCTGATGACAAGCCTAGTCATTGGGATTGCTTCCCTTTATCTACTTCACTGTCTGATAAAAGACAGTCTATGAATGTTCCAATACAAATGTTGAACCCAAAACAGAAAGATACCGAGGTTCATATATACTAAATATAATTTAGCTTGTATGAATACCTCAACTTTGAAATATATACACATCAAATATGAAAATTCATTTTGAGAGGATGCATTATTGAGTTATGCATAATATTTAAACTATAAATAATTATGGTATTTGTTTTTAAAATTAGTCATCTCTGTTCTGCAAATATAAAAAAGTGATATTTTGTTCAGTACATCAACCTGAAATAAAAGAGTGGTAAAATTCCCATGAGCACTAATGAACACTTAACAGCCCTTTTGTCACATATGTTGCATGTAGTATTTTTCAAGAATTTTAAAATAGGCAAGTTGCCTTTAGGATAGAGTATTTTGGAGTATTTATGAAAAGCATATAGATATTTGCCAAGATGCATACAAGTGTGAGAGAAGTTTAATATACATATAGCAATAGAGGATCAGCAAGGATAGCCAAAAATGTTGAGTCCCAGTCATGAAATAGAGTTTTTAAAATGTGAATAAACTTTTTATACTTAAGCTGTATGTGCCCATTTTGAAAGAACTTTATATGTAAGACTTTAAACTTTCACAGCGAGCGTTATTAATTGTAGTTAGAATAATCGAAAGTTTGACATTTCTAACCTTGATTATTGACTCTATCCATACAAAACCTTAGCCTTTGTGCGGCTAGTGTGAAGAAATGATTAATTTCCACCAATTAACTTAAATAATACAAGTTTAATGGTGAAGCCTGAGATTTAAGTACTTACGATAGTAAGTCGCCACAAATGGTGTATGTCGGATATGTGAGCCCTTAGTGGTTTACCGGGAATATATGAGTCAACTGGAGAATTTAATGTCAGGATGGCATGTTGGCCATGGTAGCTCAATTGGTTAGAGCGATTGGACGGAAACCAGGAGATCTGTGGTTCAAATCCCGGCCATGGCATTGAATTTTTCATGTTGACTCTATCCATACAAAACCTTAGCCTATGTGCAGCTAGTGTGAAGAAATTATTAATTTCCACCAATTAATTTACCAAAAAAAGTATATTTTTATTTTTGTTGTTTTACTCATGGTTTGCATTTCTCTATTAGCATTGGAACTTAATCAGATGGCCTGGCTTTTGAAAACTGCAGCAATAGAATTGAAAGTCACAGCTACCAATATGCATCAATCACAACTTGCTAAACTCGTAGAACTGTTGATACGTGAATGTAGTACTAATCAGAGTGAACCTGAAGATGAACTGGGACCTAGCAAGATGGATATGGCAAATGACTTGGATCTCATCCAAATGCTTAGTGTGAGCGACTGTAAGTTTTCTGTCTTCGTTATTTTAATAGAAATAAAACAAAGTTCCATAGTAGCAAATTTTAGAAAATTTTGCCTTAACATATCTTAGATGAAAATCTGTAGGAAGCATTTTTCTAATTTTATACTCTGTTTATTTTTGCAGTCTTAATGAAGATCACTGGCAGGCATACATCTCAAATATTGCGACTTATACATTTTGTTAAGTTCTCAGTGGAAAAAGTAGCACCCCCGAATTGGGAATTTTTTGATCCAGCACAGATAGATCAGGTAAGATGTGTTTCAAATAATTAAAATATAACTAACATGAAATAAACTTTTGAATAAACATAAGTGATTATTGATAGTCAACATGAAAAATTCAATGCCAAGACCGGAATTTGAACCACAGATATACTGGTGATCATTTATCTGTGATCTGAGCAAAGCATTTAATTGTGTGAACCATGCACATCTTTTAACCAAACTTAAATTTTATGGTTTAGTTGACACTGCACTCAAGCTTTTTCAGTCGTACTTAACGAATTGACAACAAATTGTCTGTATTGGAGGTGAGCGATCTATAATGACTGAACTAAAATGCAGGGTTCCCCAGGGTTCCATTCTCGGGCCTTTATTATTTGCATTGATGAGTAATGATTTGCCTTCCTTTGTAAATACACACACAATACTATATGCAGACGACACCACTTTTCTCAGTACCAGCTCTGACTATCAAGACCTCAAAACTATAGTAGAAGATACCCTGCTGCATGCAGATCTCTGGTTTAGAGCTAATGGTTTCTTGTCGAATGAAAACAGAACACAGCATCTTTGGTTTAGTTTAGGAGAAATTTCAGAATCAAATGTTGCAAATGAAGTAAAATTTCTGGGTGTAGTGGTGGACAGTAAACTGTCATGGGAGCCTCATATTAACTATATCACTGCCAAGCTTTCAAGAGCAATATATCTTATAAGAAACTTACAAAATTGTGTACCCGACACATATATCAGAACAGTATATTTCGCTTTCTTTCACAGTATTATTGCATATGGTATCTTACTGTGGGGTAACAGTGGCCAAATCAACAAAGTCCTATTATTGCAGAAAAAGATTGTGCATATAATAACACATTCAGACAAATTAGCACACTGTAAGCTTCTCTTTATTAAATTAAGAATAATGATCATTGTAAACTTGTACATTTATACTGTCACATTATATCTAAAGAATAATTTAGCTGACTACCAATTTAGGCAAGATATTCACAATTATAACACAAGGAATAACAACCGAATCGATACACCATGTCAGAGATTGTCGAAATGGCACAGCAGTTTTGAAGTGTTAAGCATCAGACTGTTCAACATATTACCAGCTGACTTAATTCATTTACCATACACAGCTTTTAAATGCAGACTCAGAGACAAATTGCTAGCCAATCCCTATTATTCTGTAGATGAATACTTTGAAAATATATCTTAAAAGCTGTAGGAAATGTTTGCCATAATTCAATTACAATCTGTAATGATTCATAAATTGTACTGATACACATATGCAAGTGGTTTTAAACTCTTTTACTGAATGACCAATATGCATCTATGCTTAGCTGTAATATTAGTTTTAAGTAAGAGTAATAGGAGGCTTTTCATATAGATATATATTTTTTTGAGATGCTATGTATGTGTCTTTTATTACCATAATTAGTTTAAGTTTGTGAATGCTGTATCTCATTGTAAATACCATGTTTATTATTTTATTCCTTATCATTGTATATATTATTGTAAATATTTTTTGACATTGTCAGTTGCTATGCTTAGCTTAACGACAATAAAATCTTATCTTATAAAATTATCAGATCTTAATAACAAATTTTAGGTTGAAAGTTATTGGCAATGATTGGTAGAATTAGGGACCAATCATTAGATTAAATGGTTTTATTTACACTGACAGGCATTGTTTTTGTGTCAGAGGTTTGGCATTTTTTTTATAACTATATTTTAGTTGATAGCATTTTTGTAGTTAGGTTTCATCTTACATCACTTACATTTTGATTTTTGAGGGGCAAGTTTCGGGGGCTGTTGTTTCCATTTTCAACCTTGAAGGTTCGACTGTAGCCTGTTGTTCCCTGCAGTCTTCTCGACCTTCTTGATCAAATTATTGACTGGTGAGATTTCAAGTTTATTACTGGTCTTTTTATTTCCATATTAATATGTTGTCCTGCATTGTCAATTTGCTATGGTTTATCACACTTTTTAATAATTTTGGATTTGGGTCAAGATTTTTTCCTCTTCTAAAAGTGAAATGCTACTGCTTGCTTGTCTTCCTGTTTTAAATTTAATGTTTCTAAAATCTTCTTTGACTGGCTTTTAGGTTTCCTTAGACTTTTTCGCACTCCTTACAACTTAATTGGTATATTCTGGCTCTATTGATATGTGGGATTTCATCTTTTGTTTTTGAATTTAAGAATTTTAATACTGAGTATCGGTTTTTAGATGCCAATGTAATATTTAGTTCTTTAAAGATCTTCTAAATTTATTAAATGTTTTTGGGTGGTACATAAATCCACTGAATATCGTCACTCTCTGGCGAAGGATGGAATTGAATTTAGGTTTTCTAACAGGTGGCCAGAAACGAACTGGGAAAACATAGGCTCAGATGGTTTTCATAAAACTCATGCTTGGTAGGAAAAGTTGGGCCCATTGGACTGCATACCTGAGAGAGGCTGGGTGAGATGCCCAGCCCAGCCAGAAGCTGGCACACAGACACAGAGCACAGATTAATTCTCAATGGCGCGAGATGGTGACATCACATGTGGCGTGGCACAAAGCACCACTCTAATCAGATCATTCGCTAGTGTGACTAATATCATGCTTTCTATTTCTTTATTCAGTGTGCTTGCTTTAATGGTTTTCTTTAGCTTAGCTTTTTTAATGTTCTTAAATATCAGACTTTTGTTGTATACATTTTTTTCAGCATTAGCATTTCACAGTGGCTAGCCTCAGCTGGTTCAGATTTTCATGAGCGGCATATGCAGGCTCATGTTCATAGTTGATAAAAGTGTGCAATGAATGGTGATGATTAGGTGGCAAAATAGCAGTATGTAGCTGAAATCTTGATCTATTTAACTGTCTTGTAGTTTTTTTTCCTGTATTTGTTATAGTTTACTTGAAAATACTGTGTCTCCTGCTGAATTGTTATCACTAAGATATGTAAATATCTCCTCACACAGTCAAATTATGAATGTGCTTTTCAGCATGTATTGTGTAGCAACTCTCCAAGTTTCGTGACAGTGAAAAGTATGATACAGCCACACATGCACGTGATATGACAACACACAGACTTAAAATGTCGAAATTCATGGTACAGCAGAAAGTATTGTTGGTTATAATGTTGTTGATTAGCTAAATTGTATTTCCTAATTGCAATGCAAAGATGATTTAGGCAGGAATATGGTGCAAAAGCAGATCATGATACCATTGTGAAATGGCACAATCAGTTGTCGGAAACACGATCTGTGCTGAGAAGGAAGGAAAGCAGCGTAAAACAGAGTCCGCAGCTACAGTTGAAGATGTATGGCAAGCATTTCAGTATAGCACAAGGAAGTCTATTAGACAGGCTGGTTTAGAGCTAGGTACTCTGAAGACAAGTTTATGGTTATCCATAATAGACTGCAACATAGAGCATGCAAAATCGAGCATGTGCAAAAGTTGCAGAAAAATGTTGAACCCAAAAAGGCATAGTGAACTGCTGTCATGTTATTCCACATTGATAATGAATTCCTCAAATCATATCACATTCTCAGACAAAAAAACCTTTCATACATCTGTAAAGTGCACTGCTATAATTGTAGATTGAGGAGATGTAAACCCATGTGTCATAGAATACATGATAACTCTCCAAAGGTAACATGTGGTGTGCTTGAGCTTGTGATACATAGCTTGGACTCTCTTTTATTTGCTGAAAACACAGCAACAGACAACATACTTATATATGCTAGAGAACTATGCAGTCCTACAAATACTGTACAAGTTCTTCCAGCAAGATGGAGCCCCTCCACATTACACCCATGAATCTCCAAAGGTGGATAATTGATGCTTGTGTTTCCATCACACCAATATTGCTGCAGAACACACAGAGGGAGATGAGTTCCATCCTGATATTCTTAATGTCACCAAAGGTGCACATTTGGAGGTTTATTGAAACTTGGTGAGTTTGTCTACAGTACAGTCTAATTCCAGCTATTCTATGTTTATTAGTTTAGGAAATGTTAATTTTCTCCGCTAACTATGTTGTCCGGGCTTGTAGGCCGTGGTCCATTTGTATTTTCTTCTGACGTTTCGCCAAAAACTGCGTTCGGCATCTTCAGGGTTCTAAGTCAAGAGACCCGGAGTCCAACACAAGACTGGAGACCGAGTCCTGAAGCGTCAAATTTATAGCCGAGCGTGGCTGGACGGCATGGCCTGGTGGTGGGTGGAGCGTGATCGCCTATTGGCTGTTGTCGGTCCGTGGGCTGTCTCTGCTTTAGGCATAAATTGGAGCGCTTCGCCTTGCTGCGGTTTCACTCTTGCTCTCTCCAGAGCCGGGATCCATGCCTTGCTCATCTGCTGTCGCTCTTCTTTTCGACTGAAGCAATTCTTGTGCTTGAAAATTTCGGCGAAACGTTGGAAGGAAATACAAATGGACCACGGCCTACAAGCCCGGACAACGCAGTTAGTGGAGTTAACGACGCTGGCCGTAAAAGCCTCAGTATTTATGTTAATTTTCTATTGTGGTAACAGACTATAACATTGCAAGGAAGCATTATCATGTAATATTGTACTTTTTTGTTTGTAATACTTCCCTGAAGTACAAATTGGAAGTTCCCGTACTCTTAGTATACACAGCCTGGTAATCAAATCAGTGGTAGCAGTCTGCCCTGTCAGCCAGCACAGATGGCTGAGATTAAGACATATGAACTGAAGGTTTATGACTGAAGTCCTACCTGAACCATCATCCCTGTGTGAAGTTCTTTTCATACGTTCCTTAGTCCTGATAACTATCAAATGCCTAGGAGGCATCCTTTACCTAGGTTCTGAAATCCTTCCCAAACCTTATTTCCCAATTATCATTTCATATATCATTAGTGTTCAATTGTGGTGCAGTATGCTGTAAGAAAAGATTTAAATGCTATTAAAAAATAATAGTTCCTTTGCAATAGCTAATGCACATAATGGGAGGGTGGCTGTCTAATATTCAACATACCATCTCAAATTGCACATTTCTACTTTAATATTAATTCTACAAGGAGATGTACTACTTGAATCTATGCTGATATCTCTCTTTTTATTTTGTTTTCCTTCCAGGTGCTTGTCCAGTGTGAAACTGGAGGAGGTAGCAGCAACAAATTAATTGATGTGAAGAAACTACATCAAATTCTCGTGGAAGAATTAAGTGCAATACAGGGCAGTTCTACTGTAGGCCAGAGACAGCTTATTATACAAGAAATTCAGGTAGAGAGGCTTAAATATTTTTGTGCTCTTATCTAAGGCTGTAATACTGAATTAGGGAAAGTGCATTTATTGAGTTTTAATTAAGATTTTAGTAGAATAATAGTCAGAGTAGAACATCAGCTGAGGATGGGGACGCGGTGTCCTTGAAACTTGTCCTAATTTAAAAAGTAAGTGGAGCTTAAGTGTTTATACAGTTCGAGAATTGGTTTAAAAAGTGTTTTTGATTAATAGTCAAGTATTTATAACATAAGAATTAGTGGATATTCTTTCGATTATGTCCCTCATAAATTTTTTCAAGTCCTACATTGGACTGGCTGAAATGAGGCTGACAGAACCTACCAAAGTTACCATGAATAGCAAGCCAGGTAACATCGATATTTGCAGAGCCACTCGGTGCCAGCATTAACACGGGTGCCCATATGTGTTGCAGAAGGTATTAAAACTGCACATGTGCCATTGCTAGAAGTAAAGTAGCTTTACCATTTATTGTGAAAATTAATATCCTGTTTGATTTCCACCATTCAGTAAATAAACTTCATGAGTGTAAGTTGTGTTTCATTAATTTTAATTTTGTTGATCTCGCACCATTGTATCATGATGAGGAAGAATGCATGAACTTCCTGTATGATGAAAGTTTGCTAAGAATGTGTATGTTATATTGGAAGTATGATGGTGCTCTTCATCCTGTTAGGAATCTGAATCGGAGATACAAGATATTTTCATTTAGGCGAGGCCATGAACAGTTCTCAGAGTCTGTGCAAAGGGTGCTTGACTAGAGAACTCCAGGTTTCACCTGCTCAAGTACCCCTAGTTATGTTCAGCTGTTATCCTTTCTTCCATTGGAGACACAAGCATAAGCCATAGAATATCTGATTATATCGAGATTTAACTGTATTGGAACACCACAGTGAAGCGAAAAATTATTAATTTTTAGATGAGTCGTATTTCTTACACATCTGCTTCACTTTCGTACCTATTTTGAGGACATGTTTCGCAAATCATCGTTTGCATCTACGGCTCTTATGCGACTAAAGCTTGATCCAGTGGTGTGGGTAATTCTGGGGTTGCTGCTGCCATCTGTTGATTTAGTGATGAACTTAAATGTGGGATTCTCTTCTGGCGGGATTTCAAAGTTCATTAGTTGGTTTTTATGTTTTTCTATGTATATCCTCTCCCATATGACGAGTTCACTATGTTTTTGTACGTATTTTAGTAATTCGGTGTTGTCTTCAATTTCATGATTTTCAGACCAGAAATGAGCTGCTATTGCGGACTTATCAATATTTTTTATCTTAAGTGCCTGAAGTGTTCTTTCTTTCTAGTGCCTATGTTTCTTTTTGTCCTCCCTATGTAAATTTTTTCACAGTCTTTACACTTAATCTTGTAAATGCCTGACTTTTCCTCTGGTTTTATCTTATCAGTATTATTACTGTGAAGTAGGTTTTTAATGTTGTAATTGTTTTTTTGGTGCCAATGTTATATTGTATTTCTTGAATATTTTTTGGAACTTTTTTGTGGCCCAGGGGTGGTAAGTAAATTTAGCAAATCTAATTTCTTGTTTTATTGGTGTGAGAGCTGTGATCTGTTTTAATCTTTTTTGAAGTTTGAATGATTTTAGTTTTTTATCTACAAGATTTTTTCCATATCCATTTTTAATTGCAGTTTTTAAGATTTAATGGTATTCGTTTTGATATTCTTGCTGGTTGAGAGGTAGATTTACTAATCTGTGTGTGAGACTGTTGATGGTTGCATGTTTGTGTGGAATTGGGTTGAAACTATTTGCTTTGATGTAATTATCTGTGTGTGTTGCTTTTCTATGGATACCAAATTCTAGTTTTTCATTGCTTTTTTTGATTTTAAGGTCTAAAAAAGGTAGAGTACAGTCCTCTTCAGTTTCCACTGTGAATTGTATGCTGGGTTCTTGCAGGTTGAGTAGTTTCAAAGCATCATCTATTTGTTTGTAGGGCACTATTGCAAAGATGTCGTCTACGTATCTGTACCATGTTTTAAACATATGAGGGAAGGCTTTAGTTATATGTGTTTCGAAAAAGCTCATGTATAGATTGGCGCCAAAAATGGTGATAGCGGGCTTCCCATAGCTAGTCCTGAAATTTGTTTATAATATTTTCCATCGAAGACAAAATAATTTTGATGTATACATATTTCAGTCATTGCCAAATATTCTTCTATTGCATTGGCATCTAGGTTAATAGAATTTAGCCATTTTTTCAGTTGAATCAAAAGTTTGTCTAATGGAATGCTAGGGAAGAGGGAGTGGACATCAAAGGATACTAAAATGTCATGAGGTTTTAGTTTAAGATTTTGAATTTTTTCTACCAGGTCTAAAGAGTTTTTTATGCTCAGAGTATGGAATTGTGGAAAGGACTGAAATTTTTTGGACAGCCATTTTGCCAGAAGGTAAGTAGGAGTGTTTATATTATTTACAATGGGTCTCATGGGTATGTTGGGTTTGTGTATTTTAGCAAACCATATAGTCTTGGAAGGGTAGGGTTGTCCGGTTTGATAGTTTTTTGTTCTGCAGTTGTTAAAATTTTACTATTAATGATGGTTTTTTGTACATCTTTTATGCATCGGTTGAGTGGATTAGAATCTATTTCCTGGAATTCTTTTTGCTGTAGTAACTCTAACATTTTTTCCTTGTATGTAGCTGTATCTAAGATTACTGTTTTGTTCCCTTTATCAGCCCTTGAGAAGATTACATCCTTTTTCCTTAAAGATTTAATTATCTGAATTTGTTCCAAATGTTTTCTTGGTTTTTTATTTATTAAGTTTTCCAATATAGGAGCTGATTTTTTCCTAATTATATTTTTGTCCATGGTTTCCAAGCTTTCTACTGCTAATTCTATATCTGCAATGAATTCATCCGGGTTGCTGGAGTATGTTATACATGTTTTTAGGCCTTGGTTAAGTACATCTATTTCTTCATTGTTAAAATTTTGCTTTGAGAGATTAACTACATTGTCTAGGGATGTGGTCTTTGCTGAAATTTTGTTATGTTTTGGTTGCCAATAATTATGATTATGTTTTAGTTTCTTCTTTTGACGATAAACTTTCTCTTTGACTTTATAATTTATATGTTCAAATGATTTGGTTTCTAAATGGTCCCATGCTGTGTTTCCTAGTAATTTTATCAGTTTCAAATGTAGGTTGTACAATGAGAGATCTATATTAGTTAGTTCTGTAGTGATTTGCTTTTTCGGATTTTAACACGGCTTTTTCAGCAGCTAATTGTTCTCTACTGTTGTTATTAAATTTTACTATTTTTCTTACAAATTTCGGAGAAATGTTTTGTTTTAGGCAATTGTTGATAAATTTTATGCCCGCTGATATTAACCTTCTTTTTGTCTTTAGTTTCAAATATGGTTTTATTTCTTTCTTGTTGCCGAAATGTTCATTGAAATTTTCAAATGTGAACGTTCTTACCTCTATGTTGTCCGGTTTTTAAAAATTGGCTGGATCTAACTTTCGCGTGTTCCTCTTGACTTGACGTCACTTCAATATATCGAGATTTAACTGTATTGGAAGACAAAAAGATGGTTAATATCAGCGGACATAAAATTTATCAACAATTGCCTAAAACAAAATGGCTGTCCAAAAAATTTCAATCCTTTCCACAATTCCATACTCTGAGCATAAAAAACTCTTTAGACCTGGTAGAAAAAATTCAAAATCTTAAACTAGAACCTCATGACACTTTAGTATCCTTTGATGTCCGCTCCCTCTTCCCTAGCATTCCATTAGACAAACTTTTGATTCAACTGAAAAAATGGCTAAATTCTATTAACCTAGATGCCAATGCAATAGAAGAATATTTGGCAATGACTGAAATATGTATACATCAAAATTATTTTGTCTTCGATGGAAAATATTATAAACAAATGTCAGGACTAGCTATGGGAAGCCCGCTATCACCATTTTTGGCCAATCTATACATGAGCTTTTTCGAAACACATATAACTAAAGCCTTCCCTCATATGTTTAAAACATGGTACAGATACGTAGACGACATCTTTGCAATAGTGCCCTACAAACAAATAGATGATGCTTTGAAACTACTCAACCTGCAAGAACCCAGCATACAATTCACAGTGGAAACTGAAGAGGACTGTACTCTACCTTTTTTAGACCTTAAAATCAAAAAAGCAATGAAAAACTAGAATTTGGTATCCATAGAAAAGCAACACACACAGATAATTACATCAAAGCAAATAGTTTCAACCCAATTCCACACAAACATGCAACCATCAACAGTCTCACACACAGATTAGTAACTCTACCTCTCAACCAGCAAGAATATCAAAACGAATACCATCAAATCTTAAAAACTGCAATTAAAAATGGATATGGAAAAAATCTTGTAGATAAAAAACTAAAATCATTCAAACTTCAAAAAAGATTAAAACAGATCACAGCTCTCACACCAATAAAACAAGAAATTAGATTTGCTAAATTTACTTACCACCCCTGGGCCACAAAAAAGTTCCAAAAAATATTCAAGAAATACAATATAACATTGGCACCAAAAAAACAATTACAACATTAAAAACCTACTTCACAGTAATAATACTGATAAGATAAAACCAGAGGAAAAGTCAGGCATTTACAAGATTAAGTGTAAAGACTGTGAAAAAATTTACTTAGGGAGGACAAAAAGAAACATAGGCACTAGAAAGAAAGAACACTTCAGGCACTTAAGATACAAAAATATTGATAAGTCCGCAATAGCAGCTCATTTCTGGTCTGAAAATCTTGAAATTGAAGACAACACCGAATTACTAAAATACGTACAAAAACATAGTGAACTCGTCATATGGGAGAGGATATACATAGAAAAACATAAAAACCAACTAATGAACTTTGAAATCCCGCCGGAAGAGAATCCCACATTTAAGTTCATCACTAAATCAACAGATGGCAGCAGCAACCCCAGAATTACCCACACCACTGGATCAAGCTTTAGTCGCATAAGAGCCGTAGATGCAAATGATGATTTGTGAAACATGTCCTCAAAATAGGTACGAAAGTGAAGCAGATGTGTAATAAATACGACACATCTAAAAATTAATAATATCTGATTAGTTTAACTATTGTCACAAGGTGTGTATATCTTCAGTGGACAGTAAATACAACAGCAGGTGCAAAATGGACTGTGATGGCCATTTTGTAGAGATAGATAAATGTAAATTGGAAGGAGGAAGTATCATTGCATCCGCATCGTGGAAGGAGACCAGATCCTTGGGTTGATCAAATGGCCAATAACAAATTATGGATGACAGTATGCCCCAGTAATCTAAGAGGTTGTGCCACCCTCTTTGCTTTCATTGAGGAGCATGTGGAGTTTGCCAGCACAATCCACACGCACTGCTGGTGTAGATGCAGTGGCCTAATGGCTGGGGTTTTGCAGCCCTAAGTCTCAGCTGGTATATCATAAGCCCAAGAACAAATTTCCACACTAAGTACAGTACTATGGCACCAAGAGAAAAGTTGATCCATTTCAAGAGCTGATCTGGAATATTTGCCCTGTTGTTCAATTAAAATATTGGTTTAGTTAATAGTTTAGTTATATATAATTTAGATAAGTGAAAACTTTTGCCAGTTTGTTTATTGAATAGTGTATTGAAATTTTTGACATTGGCAACAGAGGGTGGTGATTGTGGGAGAAATGTTGGCAGCAGCTGGCACAAGTGCAGTTTGGACTTAGATTATATTCATTTTATTTTAAATGAATTGTTGTATTTATGAAGGTTTTGAGATTAATTACTGTCTTTCTTTGTTTAAATATTTCCATGTTATTTGAGATTTTTTGCAGGATGCAATATCGCAGGTTAACTCAGAAGTTAGAAAAAAATTTTGGGAATATGTAATAGAAAGAAGAACCAAATTAGTTTTTATACAGCTTTATCTCAAAACTTACACAGCTCAGCATAGGTTTCAGAGGAATCTTCTTTCCCTGTCAGTTGATTATTATGAGTCATGTTAGAACTTGACACAATAGGCACTATCAGCAGATATTGAATTACACATAATCATATTTGTAGTTATCATTTAATATACATTTTGAAATGACAGAATACATTAAATATATTAAATGTCTATATCTGCTATACCTATGCTACCTTTACTAAATTTATTACTCTGTTAATAAAATTTACTAAATGTAAGACTTAAAGCTTTCTTGGCTAGTGTTATTGATTAAAGCTTCACGGATGATCAGCCATGAAACTTTAATCAAAATTTACTAAATGTTATATTTTTTATTTTTAATGTGCACTCTTCAGCTATTATGTATTATTGGTTCTGTGGTAACATGCAAGGCTTGCATTCAGCACTCCCCTGGTTTGATTCCCAGTAACCACCCACTCTGACCATGGTTTTTCTTGGTTACCTCAGGTCAGTAGACATGCTGTGGTAGATCCTTTTCTACCATTACTTTCCTATCCATCATTTCTTTCATAATCTGTTTCAAGGTTAAAGGACAGACAACAGTGTATGTGTAGGGGAGATATGCTTTATGAAGGTTTCTCCTTGGCATTGGTTGGACTGCTCAGGACCTGCCCTCCAGGTGTTTATTGAGCAGGCTTCCCTAAAGTTGATCCTGGGAATTCAGAGTTTGTCAGTCTAGAATTTTTAGGAACTGCTTTCCCACTTATGTTGTCTATCTCTCCCTCATCCTTCCCTCCCAATGGTTGCATTCAAAGCACAAAGGGCCACAATGGCCTACATATGATGTGCCTGTTTCAGGAGCTCTCCATGATATGTACAGATGTATTTTTTAAACGTGCTTGGATTTGCGCAAATGACGTCATGTGAATCAATGGAAGAGGTAAGATCTCTGCTTTCACCAGCAGATTGCTGATAAAGCTAGTGGGGTAGATGGCAGATGACTAATCTGACACCCATTTTTCTTCCAAATGAACAAATGGACTTGACCATAAACTACTGCGCAACCTTGTCATATGCCATGTCTAAAAAATGCCTCTGTATGTACCTTACCTATTATCTTTATTGTCTATATTTTATAACAAATCCTATCATCCTATAATTTCTCTCTTGAATGTTTTTTGCTCTCCCACACTGGTTTGTAACAATTAAAGAGTCTGTTATATATAATTAAAGGCTATTATGATTGCAATGAAATTACTCAAGTTTTTTAAGGTCAGCACTGTATTTTTGTCTGCAGGTGAAGTAGAAAATAATAAACTGATTGTATTAAAGAACAAATCAATGAGATAATACTAAGATGATCAGTTTCCTAGTTGTAAACTCTTATTTTTTGTAGAATGCTTACTGTACTCTTTATTGTGCTAAGTGGTCACCATTTTCTTATTAAATAGTGATTGATGCAACTGCTGATGTCAAGAACACTGGTATTACAGTTCTATGTTAAGTTTACAACAGCTGATAATGTTAGAAGATCCTAACGAAACATGTTCTAGGTATATACTAGCAATAAGTAGCATTGAGTATTAGTTCGACTCAAAATTATATTTTATGTTACTGTTTGTAAATCTTGGATAAAACCAACACACTTCCCAAGTCCATGGCATTTATCAACACTTTTCTAACTTCCAGAAATGCAAGTTGATTTTAGATGTTTGGCAGTAATACATCATGGTTGCATTTAATTTTGCTGTATTATTAAATAAGAATATTTTGGTTTGCAGGCTGTACTGAGATATGCATTGAAGCTGAATTCACATCGATCCATAGTAGGGTCAACAGTACATTATGTGGATGCTTGGCGCCAGATGACTGAGGTTCTTTTCGCAGTATCTCCACCAGAGGTTCTTTCTTTTGAAATACGAAAACATCTAATTTTGGGAGCTATTCGCTTACTCCTTGATAAGGTAGATTCCCATTTAGTTTTGGAAAAACTTTTATATAGTAGCATAAACCCTTTTAATGAAATAAAGTTTTTAGAGTATTGAAGAACAATTATATCTTGCGATGTTCTACAGGTACATATTAGAAATGTGATTATAAATGCTAAGTGGATTAAGCATTTTTAATCTTGATCTAACTGTATTTCCCAAGTTAAAGAAGTTCAAAACTTTTGTTAGTTTAGCAGTGAGCACTATAATAAATTAAACTTTTGAGTATTATTGACATTACTGTGACCAAATCCTCTTCACACTCTAATAGTCATCTTCATTGGTCTAGGGGTAAGATGCTACCCCTTGATTCCTGAACTTGTATGTTTAAACTTGGCATAGGGCAGGGAATTTTTTAAGGCATAAAATGCTTAGCATTCTAGTCATTGAATATTGGCTATATTTATAGTGCTTCTTAGTAGAATGGAATTTATTTATACAGCTTACTATTTATAATATACTATACGTATTACATACACATTTTCCTTAACCAAGTTGTATAAATTATCTAGTGTCATTGTCTGCCTCCGTAGTGCAGTGTATGCCTTACGTTCAAGAGGTCTCAAGTTCGAAACTTGGTCAGGGCGAGTTACCTGGATAAGGTTTTTTCCAGGAGTTTCCCTTATCCCGATAGATGAATGTAGGGTAACTCTTAAGCTCCATGGACCCCGGACTCATTTGAGCATCATTTCACTCATTTCATTCATCGTCCGATATGACTTAATGTTGGAGGACATAAATTTAAAATATATATATATATATATATAATCTAGTGTCACATTTTGCATTTGGTAACTCAGCTTGCTTGGCAGCCAGGCCTTGTGGCATTGCTGAATAGCATAACATCTAATCTAATTCCCTATCTGTTTCCTCTTGTTGCCCCAGCATTTTTTCTTTTCCAATCTTTACTTTTCTCATTCACTTGTTTTAAAGCTTTCCAAAACAAGTTCCTCGTATTTCTGTTTCTAATTTCATTTTCCCTCAGTAACCATTCTTATAACTATCATCTCACTTAATATTTTTTCCCATACTTTCTTCCTTCATACCCTGTCAAATAATGTGCTGTACTTTCTTTTTCTCTTTATAATTCACATATTCCTTTCTTGTGGCCTCTTAGCCCTGCTAAGTACATTAATCCCATTCTTTTCCAAGCCATTGCTTCCTCTCCTGTCTGTTACATTGGTCTACATATCTTTCTATTCCCCATTCTCTCTTTATTATCCTATAAAAATTCAATTATTTTTTATTTTCTAGTGTTTTCCATATCTCTTGTCTTTCTATATCCTCCATTCTGGTTCTATTTTTGGAAAGCCATGTACATTCCTATTTTCTAGTCTTCATACATCCCTTATTCCTATTTCTTCCATAGTTTTTTCTGCTTCTGACCATCTTTTGCTGTTTCCCATTCTTTTTTGTTGATTCATGCATACCTTTAGGATTTCATCATCTTTTGTCAAGTATTTGTATGAAAATTTGAGGATTATTGTAATTATTGTACCTTTTCTTCTGATTTTCACTAATTCTACTTAGGCTACTTCTCCTGGAGCTGATCCATGTAGTCCTAGCATCTCTTTAGCCAATTGTTTTATAACTGATCCGTTTTATTACTTTTATATCCCCCCTATTTCTACAGCATACATAATTTTTTACTTTGGATATTCTTATTCCTGATTTTGCCATCCTTCTCTTGGGTACTATCTTACTGGTATGCACTTCCCATTCTCCATTATTATTCATCTTGACTCATAGGTTCTCAAAATCTTTCGCAGCTTATAACTTTTGTCTATCTAAATAACATTGCTTCTCTTTCTTCAGTTTTGTTTCTCTTTTCACCTTTGAGCTTATGTGCATTTACTTTAATTCCCCAACTTCACACAGAATATTTGTATTTTGATTATTGGTCTCTGTAATCCTACTGTTGTTATTTCTCCTACCATTAGGTCATCTACATATAGCAAGCTGGGTATCTCTATTTCCTATTATCAGTAAGTTTTGATTTCTTTGTTTTACTCTATCTGCCATATCATCCAGAAATAGAGCAAATAAGATGGGACTTAGTTTATAGCTTTGTTGTAACCCTAATTTCTGTTGTCATCTCCATGATTCTTTTTATTTCACACCTAATAAAAACCAAAATTAAATTTTATATTTCTTTATTTTATAAATGTATCACTTCTTTTAATCTCAATTTACATATTAGTACATGTAAAGGAAACTCAAATTATACATAAAAATGAAACAAATGTTAACAATAGATGTAATAATGGCTATAAGACAATGTATCTTGGAGATTCAAACAATCAATATCTTGCAAAGTATAAAAATTGAAAGAAGCATATAAACAGTGAAGCACAATTATTAAATTATAGATGAATTGTATTTATTACACATTGGCTTCACTTACATACCTATATTGAGGACATGTTTCGCGAAGTTGCATTAGAGCCGATGATGCGAACGATGGTTCGTGAAACATGTCCTCAATATAGGTACGTAAGTGAAGCCGATGTGTAATAAATACGACTCATCTATAATTTAATAATTATTTCGCTTCACTGTGGTGTTCCAGTACAGTTAAATTTTGATATAGTGATGCACAAGTTACAAGTGAATCGAGAAGATATTGACACGTTGCTTCACTCACACTGTTTTTTACAGGACATGTTTCAAAAGCTGTTGCTCCCATCATAAGCTGAGTTTCGACTGGTGCAAATTGTAGGTTTTCCTCTTTTTCCATGTCGTGGTATACAGAGAAGGCAGAAATTAGGCACAGTTTTTTTTCCCCTGAATCATATCAGTTTGATATTATTTCAATTTTCATTCTGCATTCCTTTATTTGTTGTGATTCATCTTTGGTGTTTCTCATTACTTCCTTCAAATTCTTTGTTTCCCATGCTATCCTGCATTTACCTCATTAGCAGCTCGATTTGCTTTAATTCAGTGGATTCTAAGTTCGTTTTTCTACCCACCTATTATTAGTAATGTACGAGGAGCACTATTTATATTTTGAGCCTTGGCAGCCCTGAATGTTGTAGGTGCCATCTGACATTTCCAATGGAAAGCTTGACATTATTGCCCATAATCTACTTCAGACATTTTATCAATAGTGTCATTTGTTTTGTTTACAATATCTTGAAAATTGTGTCTCAACAAAAACATGGAATTAACTTGTAAAAATGTTTGTGCAGTGATTTATTATGACTTTCATCATGGATTATCAAGATAAGAGTGCATTGATCAACTACCTTCCACATTTGGCGATGAAGCTCCATCATTTGCCACTGTGAAATGCTGGTATAACAAATTTAATCTTGGCTGCCATTAGCTTAATGATGAAGTTTGTGAAGGTCATCCAAAATCAGTTGTTGATGCTGTGAAAGAACTAATAATGCAAGATTGTGATGCAATATTTTGTGAGATTAAGGCAACCCTAGGCATTAGTTCCACAGCATATATAAAATAATGCATGATTATTTAGCTCTGAAAAAAGGTTTGCTCTTGTTGGATCCCACATAATTTGACTCAATCTCAAAAAGATGTTAGTGTCGGTTGGTGTACAAAAATGCTCAAGAAATACAATGGCAGTGCCTCAAAAGACATATATAAGATTGTAAAGGTGACTAACCATAGATCTATGCATGAGCCGGAACGTAAACAGCAGTCGACTGTATGGGTGTTTCAAGATGAAGCAAATCCAACAAAAATTGTTCACACTCGAAGCGCTTCGAAGCAAACGGTCACTTGCTTTTTCAGCAAAACTGGCCATGTGGCAACAGTGCCTTTAGAGAAATGTAGAACAGTTGATGCCAAATGGTATGCAACCATTTGTTTGCTGGAAGTCCTTAATGAAGTAAGGAAAACCAACAAGAATCATAGGATTGTTCATTGATCATAAACTATAATATTTTGGAAAAAAAATAAAGCAGTTTTCAATCAGAAATTACTTTGTTTTAATTATTGGGTTCAAAATATAAATATTGCCCCTCCTAGGAATTATTATTGTCAACCATATTTATCAGTTTATTATAAGCATTATAATAAGCACTCTGTTTCTTCTTGTTTTCCATTTTCCAAAACTTCTGATCCTCACTCTGTATAGCTGGAATGATATTCTCCTTCCGCTCATTGCTGTTACGTCCATCTCTTATGACTGCTAGCACCAGGCTCACCTCTAAGTGAGATAACTGATGGTCAATTAATAATGTGATTGACTCAAAGTGTAAACTTGAAAGAAGCGTAGGGACAGTGAAGCACAAATTAGCACAAAAGTGAATCGAGAAGCTATTTACACATTGCTGGTACTCGAGTACCAGCTGATGATAAGAGCAAAAGCTCTTGAAACATGTCCTGTGAATAAACAGTGTGAGTGAAGCAATGTGTCAATATCTTCTCGATTCACTTTTGTGCTAATGTGATTGACGTTAATATTATTAACTTCACACTATTATGGAATCCATGGCATTGCTTCCTTCAGAAGGGAAGTAAAGCCAGTGGCCCTGTGTCCTAGTTTATGGCATGTAAAAGAATCTCAAGCATGATAAGAAAGCCTTTGAGCAAGAAGTCTCTTAATGCCCAAGGTAGAATCTCAGAACCAAAACAGTTAAAGAGCATTCATTCATTTCAATTCAGTCTTATGTAATAAGCACTATACTAGCAGAATGTAAGTACCATTTATTTTAATCTTTATTAAGATAGTTATGCTCCCTTCTCCTGCCAAAATATTCTTGACACATATGATGTAGAATTTGCAAAATATGTATTACTAAGGTAATCTTTATTACAGGTTTTGCAGCCTGATTGTTTAGTAGAACTGGCAAGTTTGTCTTCTGGTGTCCTACTTTTGCTTATGGTTAATTTGCGACATTGCCTTGCAATGGAGAGGAAACAAGTAAAATTTAGACAACATAAAGATCAGTTAATGATCAGTGGTGCAACTTCTGTTAATACTTCAGAGAAGGATGAAAATGAAATATCTTATCTGCAGGCCAAAATAGCTGTTTTCAAAATAATTCTGCACAATATGCTTGAATGGATAGTTAAATCAGGTAAGTGCTTTTGAAATATCTCTGCTATTTATGAATTAGTGTATGCAAGTAATTTGTTGATATTCATTTTTACTTTCTTAATTTTGTTATTAGTAAATTTATTTAGTTGGGTTAGTTAAACACTTGAAACTAATGTAATAATTTTATGATCATGTTTAATGATTAAAAGTTTAAATTACTCTAGGGATAACACATAATTCTTTTTGTGTGCTTGTCTGTTGTATCTAAATTGGTGTTCATTATACTTCATCATGTATAACAATTAATGTATAGCTAAAATTTGATACTGCTTAAATCTATACCCATACATTTACTTTTAACATATTTTCAGCAATTTTTTGAGTTACTGATTTCCTAAGACCCATCAACTCAAACCCAGTGGTTACTGAGCTGTTGGGCCTTGTTTACTACTTTCTCCTAAAATACAGCAAAACCTCATGATTATGCTTCCAATTATAAGGCTGTTATTATTGCACTCTAATTTTACCCTTTTATAGCACTTCAAAGCCTGCTAATAGCACTTTTTCAGATCAAAAATCAATAAAAAGATGTATTACATATAAGTATATACATACACTGCTGCTTAAAAGTTTCTGGACTAAGGGTAGAATGTACAATTTAAAGAAAAGGATAGGAAAGTAAGCATAAGGAAGCAAAAACTCTAGCTTGGATTATTGTCTCATCAGAGTTTATGTAATTACATATGTATTTACAATATGGTCACAAAATGTTGAAAATATTAAAATAATGTCACCACACATTGTTTTGCTGCTGCCGGCTCGCTTGTAGGCGAATGCCGAGAGAGAGAGAGAAGTGGGGAAACAAAGAAACAGAAAGCTACACGAGCACTAAACACTTGCCGAAAGAGAGAAAGAAACAGACAGATAGATGCCTAGAAGTTTTGTCTTTTCTGATGCCGTCTCGATTGTTACCGAGCATTCCACTAATTTATAGAAAGTGACTGGAGGTATAAAAGCACCACGAATGGATGAGTGAGTCAGTTGCGAGTTGAGCTGTTAATTGTGTGTGTGCAACTATCTGAAGTGTATAGCAAGTGATTTCCTTCATTTGTTTGTGTGGTGAAGCAATGAGAGACCTTGGAGATTGCGTTTGTGTATAACACTGCATTTTTAGAGCCTGTGAGGGAGTGTACAAAGCGTCTTTCTACTGAAATAAAGATCATTTTAAATGTTTGAAAACAAGACTTTTAATGCTACAAACACACAAACTCACATTTGGTGTCAGGAGTCGGACACGACGATGGAACCTGCATTGGCCAAGATCTTGGAAAAGATGGAAGAAATGAAGGCCGAACTAACCACGAAAATGAAAGCGATGAACGACAGCCTGGCTACGAAGACGGAAACGGCAAATAACCTGGCCGCGGCGATGACTGAAGTGAAAGCCGAATTAACTGAAATGAAGGCTGCGAACGAGCCCCTCGCCGCCAAATTTGAAGAGCAATTGGTGGCGTGAGGGACGACGTCGCGGAGCTGAGTAATCGGATGGGTCAAGTGGACGAGCGCATCGAAGACCTGGCGAACCGCGTTAACGACCTAGAGGGAAAGGCCGACAGCAACACCAAGTCCCTGAACGCCATGGTGAAAGACATCTTCAGCAGAAGGATGTAGGATTTATGGCCGACGAGCCGGGATGTGACACATCTGCGCGCGTCAGACTACCTAAGTACGACGGCACGTCAACTTTCGAAGACTTCCGCCGCCAATTCGACAGTGGCCAAGCACAACAAGTGGTCACACAGCTAATAGCCAGTCTCCAGGGACAGGCCGCAGAGGTCCTGAACGAGGTCCAGACGGCAGCGGCGCCCAAGGACATCTGGGTGGCTCCGGAAAACCGCTTTGGAAACCACTGCTTGGCCGTCATCCAAAAGAACAAGTAAGGGCTGGCGTGGCGAGGGGCACGTTGACGCCGTCGCTACCATCCCCTCGAGTGACACTGCGCGCCGTCAGTCAAATTATAGATGACAGCCTCATCGCGGATGGTTGGGTGAGAGGGAAGCCATGCCGCGTGCTTGTGGACACCGGGGCAGCCGTGACCTGGCCTGGGGTTTGCCGTTGAAAAAACCGGGATGACCATACCAGCTAGTGACGGCATCCGGTGACACCTTGCCTGTGGAGGGAGGCCCTGCTGCAATTGACCTTTGGACGGAGTGCCGTGCGTCTGTGGGTGTTCGTTGCAAAGATGGCTGAGGAGGTGATACTGGGACTGGATACCCTCAGGAGCCACGAGGTGATGATCGACATCGGCAGGAAGGTCCTGCGGCTCAATGGAAAAGAGGTGATACTCCGGCAACCCGAAGAATGCCTTGGAATCTGCAGGGTCATCCTTAGGGAAGATGTCGTCCCGCGAGAAGCTAGGTGATGGTGACGGCGCAACTGGAAGGCCAGCGGACGAAGAACATGATACTGGACCGGAAGGGACTCTGTGTAACCAGATCACTGTTGCCGTGCCGAGAGGAGGTGCCAGTGAGGGTGCTCAACCTAACAGATACCGATCACGACATCCAGGCTGGGGATGTGTGAACCCCATGGTTAGCATAACTCAAATCGACAACATTCAGGAGCCGGTGCCAACACAACACCTCGGGCCCCAGCTGGAAGACTTACTGGAGAGGGCAGCCGACCACCTGACCTCAGAGCAGCTAGAGAAGTTTCGACACTGTTGGGACGATACCAGCACATTTTCAGCCAGGGTAACATATATATAAGCTCGAGGATATATACCAGGGCAATCCACACAAAGTGAAGACTGACCTCCCCTCTAATGACCAGGGAGTTACTGAGTTGTCCCAAAAGGGCACCCAGCGCCTCCGTGGGGCTTTCCATAGGGCAAGACATAGAGACTAACAAGCTCCCCCCCCTTCTGTTCCTATGGACTCAAGACAGGATGAAAGTGGATACGCCACTTACACACGCCAACCCCAAAAGGGAAGGCCACCGATTAGACCTCGGTAGGGCCGCCTGGTGATCTAGCACACCTTCTACTAGTAATGCAGGCCAATACGCAGGAATATATGGCTTCCATCAACCCCGTCCCGAGACGTACCCGATCTCCCACGGGTATCGGGAACCACTGCTCCCTTGAGTCCAACCCAATCCGAACAACTCCCAATCAGGAAGGGGCTCTAATGTTCGGCCCGAGGTTCCTCTAGTAACGTAAGAGGTACCACGAGTGCTAGAGGTCTGCAGCGCCCACACCACGGCAGCTGAAGGGAACGAATCCCCTCCCCTACCGGAAGTCAGGGTAACATGTTAATGTCAGAGGTTCTACTCCTATTAGTCCTGAATCTGTAGGACCAAGGACCCGGGCCTCCTTCGACCAGGGAGTTACCGAGCTGTCCCAAAAGGGCGCCCGGCGCCTCCGTGGGGCTTTCCATAGGGCAAGATCTAGAGACTACAAGCCCCCCCTCCGCCCCATCTGGTCCAATGGGCTCAAGACGGGATGGAAGTGGAAATGCCACTTACGCGTGCCAACTCCAAAATGGGAAGGCTACCGTTATGACCTCGGTGGGGCATCTGGTGATATAGCACACCTACTAGCTATGCTGGCTAGTATGTGAGAATATTGTGACTTTGTGGGTTCGTGAAATGATAAAACGAGGTTACAAAACACAAAAACTACACTTTATTCTCCTCGAAATGCACTGTTCACCATTACAAAATTGCTAGAACCTCAAAACTGTTTATTTTCTCTCAACAACTACTCTCAACTATCTGTCGCTACCGGTAACGATTGGTTCCGAAGTTTTCCGAATCTCCACCGGCCATCATTTGTCATCCTCTTCGCGATTCTACCGCCAGGGTGACACTGCTCCCTCCTCAAGGCTGGTCGTCCCGAACAGCGCCTTCGTAACGGGCCAGGCGATCCAGGTGTACCACCAACATCTTTCCGCGGGGCATCTTCTGGATGCGGTAGACCACATCGTTAATCCTCTTCACCACATGGTACGGTCCTTGCCGTGGCTGCAGAAGCTTCGGGCAGCGTCCCTTCGTCCGGATCGGGCGGTACAACCAGACCAGGTCACCTTGCTGGAACCCTTGGCTGTTGGCTTGCCTGTCGTATCGGGTTTTCATGCGGTCGCTCGCCTTCTGGATGTTCTGGCAAGCCATCTCGTGCATGCCGTGGAGGTGGTCCACCAGGTTCTCCACATCCCTCAAGAGTAGCCCCAAGTCTGCGTCCGCCAGCTGCTCCCTCCTCAGGCCTGCGCTATCCCAGCCATCCGCAGGCACTGCCGTGACTACTCGAACTGCTGCAGCACGCTCCTTCTCCACTCTTGTGCATTGGCTGCACTCTTCTGGACAGGGTCTTTGGGACATAGCGTCCGTGTTACCGTGACTCTTCCCTCTGCGATGTTCCGAGGTGAAGTCGTACTCCTGCAGCCTCTGAACCCCACCTGCTGTCTGGCCTTCCGGTCTCGCCATCACTATTACTTCGCTTCTCGCGGGGACAACCACGTCTTCGCTCAAGATGACCCTGCAAATTCCAAGGCGCTCTTCTGGTTGACGGAGTATAACCTCTTCTCCGTCGAGCCTCAGGACCTTCCTACCGACGTCGACCGTCGCCTCGTGGCTCCTGAGGGCATCCAGTCCCAGAATCACCTCCTCAGCCACCTTCGCGACGAACACCCACAGACGCACGGCACTCCGTCCCAAGTTCAGCTCCAGTAGGGCCTCCTTCTCCACAGGCATGGTGTCGCCCGATGCCGTCACAAGCTCGTATGGTGGGCTTGGCTTCCTCGTCGTCAAACCCTTCGCCACGTCAGGTCTGATGATGGTCACGGCCGCCCCGGTGTCCACCAGCACGCGGCACGGCTTTCCTCTTACCCAGCCGTCCGCGATGAGGTCATCCATCCGCCGGCTGACGGCGCGGATTGTCACTCGAGGGGATGGTGGTGATGGCGCCGACGTGCCCCTCTCCACGACGGCCCTTACTCGTTTTCCGGCTGCTCTTCTTGGTGTGGGCAGTCTCTCCGCAGGTGTCCGGGCTGTCCACATCCCCAACACAGGCCACTAGGTGTTCGCCGGCGTCCCACAGCTGGTCTTCTGTCTCCGGCGTAGCGGACACTCCTCGTTCTCGACGTCGGGATAGATGCTACCTTGGCCGCCTCCATCCTTAATGCCGCTGTCAGCGCCTCGTGGATGGTTTTATAATCGCCGAGCATTAGGCGCTGACGAATATCCGTGTCCCGTACCCCGTCGACAAAATTGTAGGCGGCTTCCCGGGATACGAACTCCAGTGGCAGGTCAACCAAGGCCTTGCTAGCCAGCTGCTCGATCGCTATGGCGAACTCCTGCAGCGTCTCCCCCGGCTGCTGCGACCTTGCCTTTAGCTGGCTGCGGTATGCTGCGGTTCCCGAAGCGATTCTCCAGGGCCTCCCAGATGTCCTTGGGCGCCGCCGTTGTCTGCACCGCGTTTAGGATTTCCGCGGCCCGTCCCTGGAGGCTGGCTATTAGCTGTGTGGCCTCCTCATCCGGTGACCATCTGTTGTGCTTGGCCACTGTGTCGAACTGGCGGCGGAAGACCTCGAATGTTGACGCGCCGTCATATTTCGGAGGTTTGACGCGCGCCGATGTTGTGTCGCGTCCCGGTGCGTCAGCCTTCAAATCCTTCAGTCTCCTGCCGACGATGTCCTCCACCATGGCGTTCAGGGACTTGACGCTGCTGTCGGCCTTTCCCTCCAGGTTGTTTACGCGGTTCGCGAGGTCTTCGACGTCTTCAACCATGGCGTTCAGGGACTTGGCGTTATTGTCGGCCTTTTCCTCTAGGTCATTGAAGCGGTTCGCCAGGTCCTCGACTTGCTCGTCCACTTGGCCCATCCGCTTGCCCAGCTCGTCACGTCATCCCTCACGCTGGCCAATTGTTCCTCAAATTTGGCGGCGAGGATCTCGTTCGCCTCCATTTCCGTGGCCAGACTGTCGTTCGCTGCCTTCATTTCTGTGGTCAATTCGGTCTTTGTTTCTTTCAACTCTGCGGCCAGGTTGTTATTTGCCGCTTCTGTTTTTGTTGTTAACTCGTTCATCTTCGCGGCCAAGTTGTTATTTGCCGCTTCCGACTTCGCTGTTAATTCGTTCATCTTCTGCAAAAGCATTTCCAATGCCGATTCCATGGCCATAATGTTCGGTGATGTAGTTATCCCGCTTCCTGACACCAGTTGTGACTTTGTGGGTTCGTGAAATGATAAAACGAGGTTACAAAACACAAAAACTACACTTTATTCTCCTCGAAATACACTGTTCACCATTACAAAATTGCTAGAACCTCAAAACTGTTTATTTTCTCTCAACAACTACTCTCAACTGTCTGTCGCTACCTGTAACGATTGGTTCCGAAGTTTTCCGAATCTCCACCGGCCATCATTTGACATCGGCTTCGCGATTCTACCGCCAGGGCTTCCCTCAACCCCGTCCGGAGACATACCCGATCACCCACGGGTATCGGGAACCACTGCCCCCTCGAGTCCAACCCAATCAGGGAGGGCCTCGAATGTTCGGCCCGAGGTAACAGCGATTACGGCCGCACGGACCGAGTGCTCCACCGCATCAACACCGGAGACGACCGGCCTATTCGGCAATCACCCAGACTCGTTCCGCTGGCAAAACAAATGGCGGTACAGGACATGTTGGAGAATATAAGATCCAGGGGAGTGATTGAAGTCTAACAGCCCATGGTGTTTCCCTGTAGTTCTGGTGACGAAGAAGAATGGCGAGCTACGCTTCTGCATGGGCTACAGGAAGCTGAACGCTGTCATCAGGAAGGACTGCTTCCCCTTACCCCGGTTTGACGACACCCTGGACACGCTTGCTGGTGCGCAGTGGTTCTCGACCCTGGACCTGAAGTCGGGTTACTGGCAGGTGGTTCTAGACCTGAGAGACAAGGAGAAGACCGCATTCTCGACAGACCAAGGGCTTTGGCAGTTCACAGTTATACCCTTTGGTCTCTGCAATGCACCAACTACCTCCCAAGGCCTCATGGAGTCAGTGATGAAAGGATTGACTTATGACGCCTACTTGCTATATCCTAAGTCCAGGACGGCAACGAGCGAATGATAGCCTACAATAGTAAGACACTGTCCAGAGCAGAGATGAACTACTGCTTCACCTGGCGAGAGCTGCTGGTGTGGGTGAAGAGCTTGGAGCACTTCCACAAGTACCTGAACAGTCAGCTATTCCATCTGAGGACTAACCATCTTAGCTTTAGAAACCTGGAAGGCCAGACAGTCCGTTGGGTCCAGAGGCTGTAGGAGTACAACATCACCTCCGAACATCGTAGAGGGAAGAGCCACGCCAATGCAGATGCCAAGTCCTGAAGACCCTGCCCAGAAGAGTGCGAACAATGTACGACAGTGGAAGAGAAGGGACACGCTGTAGCTGTCATTGGCCACAACAGTG
The DNA here is from genome assembly GCA_030765055.1 of Mantis religiosa. Lineage (NCBI taxonomy): Eukaryota > Metazoa > Arthropoda > Insecta > Mantodea > Mantidae > Mantis > Mantis religiosa. The sequence goes on along the minus strand of CM060952.1, from coordinate 141,359,902 downwards.
CCTGCGGACAGTTGGGATAGCGCAGGCCTGAGGAGGGAGCAGCTGGCGGACACACTTGGGGCCACTCTTGAAGGAAGTTGAGGCATGGACAAGACCAACCTGGGAGGACATCGCACCCAGAAGCGCTGGGTATAAGTTGTACTGGGCCCAAAGGGACCCATTGAAGATCAAAGAGGGCGTGCTGTTCCGGGTATGGCAATCACCCAATGGGAAGGCACAGAGGGAGCAGTTGGTACTTCCACAGAGTAAGGTCCCAGAAGTCTTGGAGGAAGTGCATGCCGGTACTTCAGGAGGAGACCTGGCAGCAAACTGAACGATCGACAAACTCCGACAGCGCTACTACTGGCTAAGGCTCCAAGCAGACGCTGAGAGATGGTGCCGTCAGTGTCATGTGTGCGTGGCGAGTCGCGGCCCCCAAACTAAGAGCCAGTGTCGCAAGCAGCAGTACACAACGTCAGAGCGTCTTTCGAATGCATCGCTGTTGACATAGCTGGATCATTCCCAGTGTCCGACCGAGGCAACAAGTACTTGATGGTGGCCGTGGACTACTTCAAGTGGCTGGAGGTGTATGCCATCCCAAACCAGGAGGCGAAGACAATTACAGACTGCCTCGTGGAGCAACTGTTCTGCCATTTTGGGGTGCCACTCCACAGTGACCAGGACACAAATTTTGAGTCTAACCTGATGAAGGAGGCACAGGAAAGACTTGGGGTGAAAAATACCCGCACAACATCTTTACATCCGCAGTCGGACGACATGGTCGAGAGATATGTCAAGACCTTAGAAGAACACCTGAGGAAGGTCGTGGCCAGCCATCAGTGAGACAGGGACATCAAGGTGCCACTGTTCCTGCTGGCCTACCACTCGTCAACACACTACCACTGGAATGACGCCAGCAAAGCTAATGTTCGGCCGAGAGTTATGCCTCCCTTGTGACCTGGCTTTTGGAAGCCCCCCGGAAGCGAAACAGCCAGCAACTGAGTATTTGGAGATGGCTCATCAGAACATCCAGATGGTGAGCAAACGCATGAAGACTTGGTACGACAAGCAAACCAACAGCCAAGGATTCCAGCAAGGTGAGCTGGTCTGGTTGTACCGCCCTACCCAGATCAAGGGATGCTGCCCAAAACTTCAACAACCGTGGCAAGGACCATACCATGTGGTAAAGAGAATTAGCGATGTGGTCTTCCGCATCCAGAAGGTATCCTGAGGAAAGATGGTGGTACACCTGGACCTGGCTGGACAACCAGCCTTGAGTAGGAAGGAGTGTCGCCAGGCATTGTTTTGCTGCTGCTGGCTCACGCATAGGTGAACGTAGAGAAAGAGAGAGAGAGAGAAGTGGGGAAAGAAAGAGACAGAGCTACGGGAGCACTGAACGCTTGGCAAAAGAGAGAGAAAGAGACAGATAGATGTCTGGAAGTTTCGTCTTTTCTGATGCCATCTTGATGGTTACTGAGCATTCCACTACTTTCTAGAAACTGTGACTGGAGGTATAGGAGCACGACAGATGGATGAGTAAGTCAGTTGCGAGTTGAACTGTTAATTTTGTGTGTGCAGCTATTTGAAATGTATAGCAAGTGATATCCTTCATTTGTTTATGTGTGGTGAAGCAATGAGAGACCTTGGAGATTGTGTTTGTATGACATTTTTTAGAGCCTGTAAGGGGTGTACAAAGTGTCTACTGAAATAAAGAGCCTTTTAAATTTCTGCAAACAGGACTTTCAATTCTACGAACCCACAAAGTCACGATAATGACAGTATTGTTCAAAGTGTGATAAAGTTACTTGAAGTGTTTTAAACTTTATTTGTATTGAAAAACTGTCCTTTCACTGAAATGGGCATTTTCTGCATAAGTTTTTGAATGTAAGATGCCGGAATTTCATTGCAAGTGGTTTGTAGTGCATTCCAAAGTGCATTTTGGGACAAAGGGCAAGTTTTCTTTACCTGGGGAGTCAATTCGTCCTAATGTTACTCAATGGGGTTAAGATCTGGAGACTGAGCTGGCCACTCCATAATTTTCAATTCTCCTGCCCTCTGCTATTTCTCCAGATATTTCCTGCACATTTTTTAAGTATGTTTCTGGTCATTATCCTGCTGAAATATGAAACCCGTTCCTATTAGATGTTTATCAGATGGGACTGCATATTTGATTAAAATGTTGTAATGGCCATTTTTGTCAAGTATTCCGTTAATATTGTGTAGGCCACCTCCTACATCATTGCAGATTATCCACCAATGTTTGTTGAGATTATGCAGTCTGGATGCATCTTCCCGTAGGGGAGGGGATCCGTCCCCTTCAGCTGCCAAAGTGCGGGCGCTGCGGACCCTTAACACTCGTGGTACCTCTGACGTTACTCGAGGAACCTCGGGCCAAACATGCTGAGCCCCTCCCGAATGGGAGTTGTTCGGATTGGGTTGGACTTGAGGGGGCAGTGTGTTTCCGAAACCCACGGGTAAATGGGTACTTCCGGCCAGGCTACGGCCGCCTGGAGGGGGTAGAGGGTTGCCTGAATAGTCCTGGGTGCTAGCCTGCAGAGCTAGTAGAGGGTGTGCTAGATCACCTTCGGCCCCACCGAGGTTATCGGTAGTCTTCCCTGCGGGGTTGACACGTGTAAGTGGCATATCCACTTCCATCCCGTCTTGACGTTGTGCTCAGCAGGGGGGTTTTTAGACTCCAGGTATTGCCCTATGGAAAGAGCCCCGGAGTTTCCATCGCTCCCGGGTAGAAGGAGGCCCGGGTCCTTGGTCCTACGGGTCCAGGACTAATGGGAGTAGAACCTCTGCACTTAACTAACTTAACCGTCTGGATGCATCTATTCAGATGGTCATCTTACCTAAGTTTGTCATCTGTTAATATATGCGTGCCTTAGATCTCTAAGTAGAGGTAGTTATTCAAGTTAAATGCTGAATTGTATCATTTTCACTGGGTGTTTGGAATCTTTTGAGCAGCAATGTACATAATTTGCAAAATATGTAATTATTAAATGTATCATGAGAAAATAGATTGTGAGACTTACTGTGCGGTCATTGTAGCATGAGTATTTTACTGAAAGAAAACCTTCGACTCCTTGAACTCGAAAGAAAACTTTTTTGAAAAAAGTGTGGATGTGTGCACAGGTGTGCATGCATGCATGCAACCATTACTAAGGAAAAACAATATCTTGAGTAAACTAATGTGGTTCACAGAATCGCTATTTTATAAATACTGTAATACATAACAGATTTATGTGATATAGAATAAAAGAAGTATTTCAGACAGTAGAGTGTCATGTTATTGAAATTAGACAAATCAGTCAACCTTGTATACACTATTCTCCATTTAAGAGTTTTTTATAAAGACTGGTTTTTGGGAACTTCTTCACTATCCTCAGTTCTGTGGTCAACTGATTTATGTGGATTTGTTGATAGAAAAAGTAATGTGAAAGTAAAATTAAACGGTGTAATCTTATGTGTTTATCCTTTCTTTATTTCTCCACACAAAAACTGAATTAACATAGTCTTTACCAACTTTTTACAATTAAAATTGCGTATGTTGCACTTGTTCACAGTGATGTACACTAATTATTTAATGTATCATTGACTTGTTTTTATGGATCACTTATTTATTTAATAAGGAAATTATGTTTCAGGGGTTAATTGCTCCCATCCTTAGTTCCTGATCAAATGCTTGCATTCATCGTGGTTGTAGTTCACCTTGTGCCTGGTAGTACTTGGATGAATCTCTGCATAAATATGTTTTTGGGAGGATTTCAAAATTGAAAATATCTTCTGTTTTTCCAATATAACTATATTCCTAACTGTGATTTCTGTTTTTTTCTGACTTTTCTTACTGTTTTTGTTTTATGTTGCTGTTCATCTCCTGAAACTTGTATTCCTTATTTAATAAGTGATGTAGCAAAATGGCACAATAATTTACTGAGCAGCCTTTAATTATTTTTTTGCACTAACCATGTGTAGGACAAGATTTCGAAAGGTAGAGCCAGACTGGAAACTTAATGCCATGGCTGGGATTTGAAACATGGTTTTCCCTTTCACTGTCCTGTTGCTCTTAACCATTGAGCTACCATGGCAACATGCCAGCATAACAATTCTCCAACTGACTCGCTTTTTTTCCCTGTAAATTACTTGGAGATCCCATCAGGTGACCTAATAGTGGTGTAACCTATGAAGTTTTAAACTAGTAAACAGTGTTTACAGTCTGTTCCCCCCTCCTAGTATTACTGTCATGAACTTTTGTCTTATAATTCCAGAGAGTGCAGTAAGCTTTAAAGGTTTACAATCTGGTAACAACAGTGAGAGAAGCTATCTCCCAGATTGTAAATAATTAGAGACACCATGCATTATTTTACTGCTTCTATAAGTTTAAAATATTGCTATTTAAATATGCTCTACTGTTATGATTGTGGTATACTTGCTCAGCATAACTATACAGTTAAATCTCGATGTATTTCAGGTGTTGGATCTCAGCAGCTGCGAGCCAATTTGTATGGTGCCTTGCTAAACTTTTTGCACATTGTATGTGAGTCTTCAAAATCTGATACTGAAGAGGAAGCTATGAATGAGGATATGGATGATACGTATGAGAGTCAGCTAGATAGTACTATATACTCCATTAATCAAAAAAGTAATAAAGAATTTCAAGCTAGTGTGGATATAATTGTAAGCTTTGGAGAAAGGCTAATGGATGTACTATGTCATGACTGCATTGGAGGCCATGATGTTTGTAAGGTAAGTCTTAATATAATGATGTACTATTACAATATGCATTAAACCTATCTGTGTTGGCCACCACGTTGAGAGGGTAATCCAGCTCAGAAGTTGGGTATATGGGTTCAGGTTGGCTAACTCTCCTGCTTAGATGCTGTAATTGTTTTGATGTAGGAGATAAAGACACTGCCATAAGACCCTTGAAAACCAATACCACCTTTGTTTTTGTTGTTTAGTATGAAATATCTCCAAGGATTTATGGTTGTCATTCCAAAAGTGAAATACTACTGCTGACTTGTCTTTCTGTTTCAATTTGATGTTTGTAAAACATTTTTGACTCTGGTTTTTAGGTTTCTTTTAACCCTTCCCGAGCGGAAACCCATATATGGGTGATGCGTCTAGTCGCCCACAAGCGGAAACCCATATATGGGTGCGCAGCTATAGAGCTATTGTAGTCGGCTATTTACGTTCATATAATTAAGATATAGTGCCAGCAGATGGCAGGAAATGTGCTTTGAAACATTGGTGGTCGGTAAATCCCCGAAATTGCTTTGTCAGGAATTCCTTTCGTTGTTCTCAACAATGAAGCAATAAACAGTGCGGTGTTTGGTACTAGTAAGCCTCATTTTGTTTCGTTTTTTGGCATAATGGCAGTAAAGAAAGGGTTGACGGACAAGGAAATTGAAGCTTTGTTAAACCAGAGTGATAGTGAGTTCTCAGATTTTGTGTTCAGTGACAATGAGAGCAAAATATGTGAGAATTCATGTGTAAGTGTGAGTGAGTGCGAGAGTGACTCAAGTGATACTGCAGACAACAGTACTCCTAGCTGGATAGAGATGAGTAATTTTGACCCTGGCCCTACATCTGTTATACCAGTGCACAATATTCAACAGGGACCGATTCTTCCTTCTCACTTTGATGAGAATACTCCTCCAATAGACTTTTTCAGACTATTTTTTGATGACGAAATTCTGAAAATAATTACGGATGAAACCTGCATTCAAGGAAACACAAAAAAACAACTGGCGACACCTCCAACAAAGAAAGCCAGGATTGCATCCTGGAATCTTCCAACAATTGACATAAAAACACTAATTGGGGTGATTATTAACATGGGGCTTCACCCTACCTCTGACGTCACAGACTATTTTTCTACAAGCTGGGTAGATAAATCTCCATTTTTCAGCGATGTATTTTCTCGCGACGAATTTCTCCTTTTGTTTTGGAATCTTCATTTTGCGCATGCTGAGGGAAACAGAAAATTAACTAAGGAAGAATTTATTCAAAATTTAATGGAAAAACTATGGCAAAAATGCAGTTTATTCTATTCCCCAGATCCATTTGTATCAGTCGACGAGAGCACCATCAGTTTCAAGGGCAGAGAAAAATTCAAAGTGTATAATCCAAATAAACCAACAAAATTTGGGATCAAAGTTTTCAGTTTATCTGATGCTTCCAATGGGTATCTATACAATTTCCAACCCTACATGGGCAAAACTGAATCAAATTCTAATCTCCTGAAAACTACCCTTGTTGTAAAAGACCTGTGCTCTTCCCTCCTAAAGGATCATGTAGACCCACCTAAAGGTTTCCATGTGTATACAGACAGGTACTATACATCACCTGAATTGGCTGATGAATTGTGGAAAATGAATATGGTGACTACTGGGACAGTTATGAGCAACAGAAAAAATATGCCACACCAACTAAAGCCAGGAAACGTAAAGAAAATGAAGAGGGGTGAGATAAAAAGCTTCCGCAATCAGCAAAAGCTTGCTCTGTGCTGGAAAGACAAAAGAACTGTAACAGTTCTCAGTACCAGTCACAAGGGCGATAAAAACGAAATGACAGAGGTGCCTTCAAAATTTCCAAACCAGGCAGCAACATTGAAACCAAACATTATTTTGGACTACACTCGACACATGGGTGGTGTCGATAGAACTGATAATTATATTGCGCAGTATCAGTTCTGCAGGAGAACACGCAAGTGGTATAGAAAAATGTTTTTCTGGTTGCTGGAAGTTTGCATTGTAAATTCGTACCTGTTATATACAATGCATATGACAAGCAAATTTAAACCGATCCTGTCACATAGAAAATTTCGCAAGCATCTCGTCAGATCTCTGGTGGCGGAGTGAATGGGTGCGCGGCAAAACAATGCTACGTCAAGTAAGGGTCGTATTTCACAGGGCCCAACTTTGGAAAGGCTAAATGGATTTCCACATTTCATGGGGAGAAGAGAACAAGGAAGTTGGGCAAATCCTTGTGTGGTATGTAAGGCCCAAAAACAAATAAAGAAAACAATATATTTTTGTGAAACCTGTGTCTCCAAGCCTCCCCTGCATCCAGATGTGTGTTTCAAAATATATCACACAAAAGAACAATATTAGGGAAAGATTTTCACACCCCTGAACATTATATGATGTTTGTTATTCCCTTGCTCCCCTGTGTGAATAATCCTGAGATAAAATCATCAGTCTAAAACCGTAGATACCCTGCTCCAGCTAGGTGTAACCTCACATTTCTATCAAAGTTATGAATTATTATCTATTATTACCATCGGTTTTACAAAACATATGTTACATATACTTATATGACAGTATTTAGTTCCTGAACTGTTCCTAGTTTATGTGTGAACACGTGTGTATGTGTGTGTTAGAACTACAAGATGTGATGCAATATCAAAAAATGGCACTTATGCCGATTTTGCAGGAACATTTTTACGCAGTTTAACAAATCTTCACTCCTGTCGAACAACAGTGGTGGAATTCAACAAAAAAAACAAGGTACAGCACGTTTTTAATACATTCAAGCATGAAATTATACTTTTATTTGTATTTTGAAGGGTTACATATTTTTATAAAATTACCTTCCGCTCAGAGCCGTAAAACATGTCCGCTCGGGAAGGGTTAATGTTCCATATATGGAAGTTTTCATAATCCTTACAGCTTATTTGATACATTTTGGATCTATTGATAGGTGAGATTTCATCTTTTGTTTTTAAATTTAACAATTTGATAATGAGTCTGTGTAATTGGGTTATAGATAATGTATAATTTTTTGTGTTGGCTTCCTGTAAATTCCAAATTGTATTTGTATCGTTCCTGATGATATTTAGGTCCAAGAAACAGTTGTTCAATGACTTCCTTTCCTATTGGGAATTTGATAATTTTTTCCTGCAGATTGAGTAATATTAATGCATCTAAATGTCCCTCAAAAAATCAAAATCTAAGTGACATAGTGTGAAAAACTGACTATTGAAAAATGTTGACAAAACTGGAAAGATATTTTGTGTGTAACTTCTGGAAATGCCTCCGAAAGGCTAGAGGATTGATCCAGTGCTGGATCAACAAGCAGATTTATTAAAGCAGTGCAGTTAATATTTTAATCCAGTCCATACAAAAAAATTATCATGGCCAAATGAATTCCCATAAATTTGAAAAATGGCTTAGCTTACAAGTGCTCCCTAACCTTCTGTCTTCAGATTTGGTCATTGATAATGTGCCATAATACACTTGACAGTTGACAAAATTTTGACATGATACAACTTAAAAATTACGATTCATTGGTTATAGAGAGAGGGTGTTGGCTGTAACTGTTAATGATGAAAATTCCAGTCTGTAGTTTAATAGAGGCCAAGAAACCCAGGAGCAAATTTATATCGTAAATACTATGGCCACCAAACGAAGTCATATTCTATTTATCTCTCTCTGTTTAACTGCAATCTGGCATAAACAAAAATGTTTTCAGAGGACATAACATTTTTAGACCTATCTGTGGAAACTTGTTACAGAAGCATTTCTTTTATTGTCACAATGGATTGGAAATAATACTGCAAGAAGTTTCAACAGCTTGAACTGGAATATTAGAGTTGCCATGGTGTAGTGGAAATTCCACTTGATGAAATCATTAACACTGTCGATGATACAAAAGACGAAAGTGATTCACTCAAGGAGTCAGAATTTGAACATTCTGAAAGTGAGAGAATGATTATAAAAATGTTTTATATTTTTCTTTCTTTCATGACATTATATGCATTACATAAACATAATTTCACGAGTTTTTTTTAATACTACACTTTTATGCATTTGATATGCATAATTCTTCTGAATGACATTTCTTTGGTTGACAACATGCAAAAAGACTAGCTCTCTCCTCTTCCCCTGACCATCGCTTCTCCATAAAACTAGTCTCCATAAACCTTAAATTTCAAAACAAAGCACATGAAGCTGTACAGGACAAGTAGGTTTTATAAGCATATAGGAGAATATGTAAAATACCTGATTGATTGTGCTGGTTGACTATCTTTGAACTACCGTTCACTTGGTCTTTCACATCGCTCCACAACAGATTTGTGTGCTGTTCGGCTTTATTTAGCATGCTTGTGCAATCAATTGACAAATGTGCTATCTCATTAAAGTAAATATCTTTGTTAACTCTTGTTTATTGGCATCTCTATATGATGGAATGGAAATAAAATGCCTAATAGGTTCTTAATATGACGAATAAAGTATTCTGTTCCATTAAATGTGTGCATCAGAAGGTATGGGTGATCCATTTCCTTTGTGGTCTGCGCACAAAGTGCAAAACTACATCAAAGAATGAATGTTGTAAAAATGGATGTACATTTCAAGTAAGTATAATTTTAAAGATTTGTAAATATATTTGAACATTTTCTGCATATAAGTTTTGTTTTAGACACTTCACAATACGTATAGGGAGAATAGCAAGTATATTTGTTCAGAAATCTTGCACTATACCTGTTCGAATTTGGTGTTAATTTTTGGCAATATTAGGCAATTACCATGTCAGCACATTTTCTGTTTCTATATCACAGAAATGAGTTCTCTCTTGCTGAAGTTTTTGACATACTCTAAATGAGAAGATTGATGATGTTGAGGTTTTCATGGAGCCTCCAGAACCCAATGTAGACCTCATGAGGATTCTGTGGATGAAGTTGTTGATGTACTTTTATTTCAGTTTCGATGGAATTGCTGTGCTGCTGCTGGTTACGGTCATTGACAATCTTACATCTTGACAATTACTGCCGGAGTGAAATAAAGCTTTCCAGCAATGAAACATTGGTTAGCAATTACGATGATACAATAGATTGTCGTCATCTGCAGAGAAAATGAGGTTGATAGTCAAATTCCAACCAGTGACAATGTAAAGAAGTGGTTGAAACAGAAAGAAATAGAAATTGCAAGTAACAATCCTCGGGGGAATAAAGGTGCAGATTTTGACTTGGAAAATGTATCTTATTTTCAGAGCTGGATTATTTGTGGTACAAGAATATGTCATAATAGACATTTTTGTACTTTTTGTTGATAATGAACTTAAACAACACTTTGGTTATTGAAACAAAATATGCCATTTTCTTTAATTGCCGTGATCCTAAAATAATGACAGATGAAATCTGCTGTTCCTTGAGTATTCTCTATCTAAGAGGATACAACAAATGACCATTTAAAAGGCATTTTTTTGATTCGAAAGGTAACATGAAAGAATTGTCTGTGTCAAGCTAAGCTTAGAAACAGGTTTTTCATATTTTCAAATTCTTTCATTGTGCAGATAATATTAAAATGGATGTAAATGACAAGAGTGGAAAAATTCTCCATTAATTTCAATGGTAAAAATTCAGTGCATTGATAATTTTGAGTCAGAGTAATCATCTCATATGATGAGAGCATGGTGAAATATTTTTGCAGGTGCAGTGTGAGTAGTTTATTTGCAAAAAGCCAATTAGCTTGTGGTATAGGAGGATACGAAGCCTAAATGCTGAAGATCACTATTTGGTTATCTTTGAACTTTACAAGTAAGGGCCTCAAAGGAAATCCTTATTACAACAAAACACTTGATAAGGCTGCTAGTCCGTTAATTGTGTTACTAGATGAGCTTCCTGCTGAAAAGAGCTAACTAAAATATAATACAATACATGCCATTAGTCAACAACAATACAATGTTTATTAGCCATAGGAATTCATACAGAATTATAGGCATTGTCAATATATCAAAAACACTTTTTAAACCATTTCTCGAACTGTAAAAACACTTAAGCTCCACTTACTTTTGAAATTAGGACCTGTTTCAAGGACACCGCGTCCCCATCATCAGCTGATGTTCTACTGGTTCTTCAGGTGACCGCCTCCCTCTTCTAAAATTGCATATAAAAAAGAGACACATCTTTGCCAACATCAAATTTATCAATATTTGTATAAAACAACAACTTTCACCAAAATTTGTAAGACAGACGGTTAAACAAAATAGTAATAGCACATACCAAAAAGCGGTAGAGAAAAAAGTTTTACTGTTAGAAAGATCGAAACAATACACCTCTTTAGCAAAAACAGAATTGATGCTGTACAACTTGCACTTGAAACTAACAAAAGATTTAAATAACAGTATGTGGATGCATTTCGAGACAAGATTATATAATAAACTCAACCTAATTATGAACGTCAAAACTAACAAACTTAAAAAGAAGGCAGAATTTTTACGAAAACAGAGATGATAACCAACACAAAATGAAATTAGAAATAATAAAATCTGAAAATCATGTAGTTAATCTGTCAGCACAACCCTTTACCGGAAAAGAAATTAATTTCTTAAATAAAGGCCTCAAGACATGCATAAATTACTCACAAAATTTAGATCAGTATATTGCTGACGTCGAAATTGCATCACATTTGATGACTAACGAGCAAGACAAAGTAATTGCAAAAACAAAATGCAAAACAATACTCCAACAATTATCATCTCCAAAGTATAAAAAAGCCGATCCAAAACAAAAACAATTAATACACCAACTGAATGCAAAACCAGTACTATATTTGAAAGCAGATAAAGGTAATAAAACTGTTATCATGGATAAAGATGATTACACATGCAGAGTTAATAAACTTTTAGAACATCAAGAATATGAAGAAATAAAAAAGAATCCTCTGCGAGCTTTAGTTGTTTCGACAAATAAGACAATAAAAGAAAGTACAATAATACCAGAAAAAGCAAAAGCAAAATTAGTCCCCAGCAACCCAGTTTTACCAAAACTGTATTGTCTACCAAAACTTCATAAGAACGATAACAGTGTTAGACCGATTATCAGCAATATAGATGCACCTACATATCATTTAGCAAAGTGGTTAGTATGCAAAATGGATCTCATACAAAGATATGCTTCTCTCGGAATAAAAAACAGCTTGGAATTGGTTGACAAATTAAATAAAGTAAATATAAACACTAATGAAATTTTAGTCTCCTTTGATGTTAGCTCATTATTTACGAGCGTACCTACAGAAAAGCTACCAAATTTGATTAAGCTATGGCTTTCAGATCAAGGTTTTACTGAAACCCAAATTGAAGAATACAACAAACTCCTTAATTTATGCATCAACCAAAACAGCTTCATGTTCAATCAAAAATATTACAAACAAACTTCAGGTTTAGCCATGGGCAACCCCATCTCACCGTTATTAGCGGATTTGTATATGAGTTATTTGGAAACACGGGTGACAGAAGCATTTCTACATATTTTTAAAGTGTGGTTTCGTTATGTGGATGACATATTTACCATATAATACCAAAGAAGTTAGCACAGGATGCGCTAAAATTATTGAACCTGCAAGACCAATCCATAAAGTTCATCATTGAAACAGAACAAGATGGATGATTATCGTTTTTGGATTTAAAAATTATAAAAAAAGGAGACAAATTAGAGTTTGGCATATATAGAAAATCAACACATGTGGATAACTACATTAAAAACAACAACTCCAACCCAAAAGAACACCAATATGCAGTATTTCACAGTTTAATCCATAGGCTAGTGAACATCCCTTTGACTATAGAAGAATATACCAAAGAAGTAGATCACATTAAATATGTTGCAATTGTGAATGGCTTTGATCCAAAATTTATTAAAAAAATGATAAGCATAAAAACGGAAAAACCATCAAGGATGTTAGCACTTTAAAAGCTGACGACCCAAAGAAAGTATATTGCAAATTTACGTATCACCCTAAGGCATTTAATAAATTCAAAAACATTTTCCGTCAATTTCAGATACAACTAGTACCACATAACAAATATAACATGAGAAACATGCTGAATCACCTGCTAAAAAACACAAGCCCAACCAACAAACTATCCGGAATTTATAGCGTAAGATGTGAGGATTGCCACGAAATTTATATCGGAAAAACAAAGAGAAACCTAGAAACAAGGATGAAAGAACACATGTGATGTATTAAATACAAACAGACAGATAAATCGGCCATAGCCCATCACTTCTGGTCAAAAAATCATAATATTTCGAAAGAAATAAAACTTTTGGTACCGGCAAAAAAGTATTGGGAATTAACAGTTTGGGAAAATATACACATTTTGAAGAACAAAAACAGAGCAATGAACTTCGAAATTCCAATAGTAGATGACGTCATTCAACTCATTGAACAGCGCCAGAAGAGGGAGGCGGTAACCTGAAGAACCAGTAGAACATCAGCTGATGATGGGGACGCGGTGTCCTTGAAACATGTCCTAATTTCAAAAGTAAGTGGAGCTTAAGTGTTTTTACAGTTCGAGAAATGGTTTAGTGTTTTTGATTGATGAAGCTCCACTGTTTATAAATACTTCTATTTATAGTTTTATTGTCAATATAGTTACAGTATTTAACAATATTTACAGTTCATCTATGAGGTATTTTCAATCTAAAGTTTCCAAATAATTTACACAATTACACTTAATTTTAATGCTTTGGCCAGCTAAAATTCTTCATTGATGAGTCTTCCAATCTCGGACACATGAAACAAGAACAGAAATAGAATACATTGGTGTAACTAAGCACAACAAACTGATTAATTTATGCTTTACCTGATTAGTATTCTAAATATTCATTTACTGAGTAAAACTGATTTTTTTTTTAAGAAATTGTGTAGCTCTGCCTTAAACTTTTTTATAGAGGATATGTTTTTTAATTGCTTTGGCAAGTAGTTGTATAGCTTTAAACCCATGTATTTGACAGAAGTCTCAAATAGTTTTGTTTTATGAATATAGGTGCGTAATTTGTCTTTAGTACGTGTGTTATGGGTGTGTATTTTAGCATTCGTGACATAGTTCACCATATTAGTCTCCATGTAAATCAATATCTGTTTCATATATAAACTTGGTAGGGTCAAGATATTCAAATCTCTGAAATGATTTCTGCAGCTTTCCATTTTTGGAATACCAACCATAATTCGTAATGCTTTCTTTTGTAGCTTAAATATCAACTTACTATTTGTAGTATTTCCCCACAATGGTAGTCCATATGATAGTAGTGAATGAAAGTAAGCAAAGTAACAGGTTCTGAGTGCAGTAAATTCTACTCGAGGCTTCAGCTGATGTAAAACAAAACAAACACGGCTCAGTTTCTCTGCTAACTTTTCTATATGTTTGTCCCAACTTAAATTTTTGTCTACCCATAGTCCTAAGAATTTAATTTTCTGTTCAAAATTTATCAATCTGGAGCCAATTCTGCTGCAAGGGTTTTCCATTTTCCGACAAGCCTTATGCTGAAAATTTAGTGCTATTGTTTTTTCTGCATTTACAAGCAACTTATTGACTTTAAACCAATTTAAAACATTTGCTATAGCTGGTGTTATATTTTGCTGAAGGCTATCATCATCCTTTCGTGCAATGAAAATACTTGTATCATCTGCAAAGAGTGTGATTTAGCATCTAAGTTGTTCATAAGACATAATGGGAGGTCTTTTATATACAGTAAAAATAACAGGGGACCCAGAATAGATCCTTGCGGAACCCCTGATACTACTGGCCTTTTTTTGTGATAACTCGTTTTTTATTTCTTTTTGGCCTCTTTCTGTGAAAGTGATCTCAACAACCTGCTCTCTCATTTCAAGGTAGGATTTAAACCAATTGAAGGCCACCCCTCTTACACTATATTTATGTAGCTTATTTAACAGAATATTGTGATCTACCATGTCAAAAGCTTTGGATGGATCCAAAAATATACCCATCCCAACTTCACTTCTGCCCAGTACATCATAGATACTGTCAACAAAATTGATCACTGCCAGACTAGTAGATTGTTTACTTTGGAATCCATACTGACTGCTATTAATGCCATGAGCCTCTTGTACATTACTTTTTCTAATATTTTTGAAAAGGTTGAAAGTATAGCTATTGGTCTATAGTTGTTTGGGTCCTTTTCATCTCCTTTTTTGAATATTGGTTTTATTTTTGCTACTTTTGGTTCCAGGGAGAATGTGCCGCTTTGAAGAGATTTATTTACTATATGACACAGCGGTTGTATGAATGTATGAATGACATCCTTTCCTCTCTTGCTTTATTCTCCTTTTTAACATTCTGTTGCTATTTAGCTATTGGAACAATCAGAGAATACAGGATTCTGAAAGAGTGCCCTTTCGTCAAATAAGCAACATTCTCTAAAAAGCAAAGAGGCTATTTGGAAACTGCTATGGAAATGAACAATGGCCAACTATTGTACACTGAAGTTGTAACATATGTCCAACTTGTATAGCACCCAAGAAGTAGGAAAAGTTAAATAAATTCTCCCAGCAACAAAAGAGAAGTATTAATGATCTTAAAGTAAAAATTGGTTGTCAAGTACAACATGTACATGGGTAGTACAAATAAAATGGACGAACCATCAGTTATCACATTGGGATTAGAGATAAAAAAATTATGCTTGCCGATAACCTGGATATTGGACGTGGCCACACAAAGCAGCTGGATTCTCTACAATAGATAAACAGGGAATATGCTTTCTGAGTTGGATTTCAGGAGAGAAGTGACAAACATGTATTCGTGAAGAGACATAAAGGAGCAGGAAGACCAAGCATTTCACCAGCATCAACAGAGAGCTGTGTTTCAAACTGAATAAGATTTGAAAGAATAGATCATCTATTTGGCACATAGAGTGTAAAAAGAAGAGAAGATGCACAAGGTGTGTTTGTAAATCAGTTGTCAGAACTGAATGTTTGAAGTGGAATATTAGCTTATGCAGTGATTGCTTTATCTGCTTTCATTCATATTAGATTTTTTTTTTTTTTTTTTTTCTATATTCAAAATATGTTCTCTTGTAAATATTGGTCACCTAACAGCTGAGGATGAAATCTAACAATCTTGAAATTGAAGGTGAGTGTAAAAAAGTGACTCATAACACCAAACTGAAAAATGTTCCCTTCTGCCCATTATACTTCAAAACTTCACATTCCTATAATGTATTTTCCTCTGCATTCTTATAAACAATTATTTGTTAAAACTACTAAGGCATATTACTAAATAATTAAAATTATATTTAATTTTTAAACCAGTTTTAAACCTATGCCAATATATAGAAAGACTTATGCCCAATTTCACCAACAGATGCTAAAATCGACGCTAACATAACAATTGTCACAGTGCTAACATTAATGTTAAATTTCTTGCATTTCACCAAACTGTTTTCTGAAAATGTTAAACACGTGGTAATGCCAAGAAACTTGTAAATATTACAGCTATAGAAGGCTATGGATGAGTCGTATTATTTTCTGAACACATTGATGCACTTTTGTTTTCATTTTCGTATGCACACAGCTGAAAAAATGGCAGGTGAACAAAATTGTAAACAAAAGCCGTGAGACAAATTTCTCATTGATGGAGAAAGAATTGTTAATTGAATTGGTGACGAAGTGTAAGGATATCGTGGAAAATAAGAAGACGAATGCGGTGAATGTAAAAGAGAAAGATGTCGCTTGGGGAAATATTGGAAACGAATTTAATTCAAATGCATGTGTCACTACTATAAGCACCAAACAACTTCGTCAGTATTACGTAAATTTAAAATGAGGTGCAAAGGACAAGTGATTTGAATGTTTCAAGACGGGAGGTGGACAGTGTTTTATCCACATAATTCAGTGAATTGTAAAATCGCAAAGTTATTAATACTTGAAGCAAATGCGAGATCGGCATATTCCTTTTGATGCATATTCTAACTCAGTATTGCGTAACTTTAAAATGAGGAGCAAAGAAGGACAAGTGACTTGAACGTTTAAAGATGGTAGGTGGACAATGTATTATCCACATAATTCAGTGAATTATAAAATTGCAAAGTTATTAATACTTGAAGCAAAGGCGACATCAGCATATTCCTTTTGATGTATGTTCTAACCTCTCTTGTACTTCCGCAGTAACCTTCATAGCAACTTGATTTGACAGTCTATACCTCTGTAGAAAATTTTCTTCTGATAGCTCCTCAAAATAATTTCTCCTCATAGGCCATACTCTATTTCAAATTCCATTTAGACGGTCATAAATATAGCAAATCGACATCAACAGCGGAGTTCATGCCCGCCATCTTGACTATTTACAATCGTTAAGGACTAAACAACAGCAATTTAGCTTGTTAGTTTAACAAGAGATTCAACATGACTGTTAAGCTAATACTTGTTGGTGAAATGCAATTTTTGTTTTAACTACTGCTAAACTCGTGTTAAGTCTTAAGATCTGATGGTGAAATAGGGCATTAGTGTCACAATTATGATTACAACAAAAGAATCAAGTACTTCTTCTCTTAAGTACCTTGCTTTACCTTTTGACAATGATCAGTTCTTCAATACTACAAATTCCTAGCACCTTGAATTTTGTATATTTTTGTTTGTTACCCCATCTTTAATAACAATGCAAAAAAGTAAAAGATATGCAAAATAAATAAATCCAGATTTAATGGGTTACGGTCCTATTCTGTGAGTGCATATAATTTGATGATTTATAATTAATAAACCTTAAAATTATGTAGGATATCCATGTTCCAGCTGAATGGGTTCCACAATATCTACAGCCCTTATTTAGAGCTTACATTTTAATTAAGTGATATCTATGTTTGCAGATGTTGGCTCTATCATGTTTGGATATGGTCTTAGAAATAGATCCACATACAAGCTGGTTCACTTATCTTTCATCCCGTGGATACCTGAAGCACATCATTGACAGTTTAATGGATGCTGATGGCAAACTAATTTCATTGCTAGATGATGTGCCAGCAACATTACGTCCACTTTATCTCTACGAATCAAAGATGGTGGGTAAATATTTAAATACATATCTAAAGCTTCCATTTTTTTTCACAACACATGTGATAGTTGCCCAAGAAAAAGCACTTGTTAATCGGAAAAACTATTTGTAGTCGGTTTATTGACACTTCGTCACTTACATTTTTATATTATCGAGGGACTAAATGTCAATAAACTGACTACAAATATTTTTTTTTTTTTTAAAGGGAGTCGATTAATGACACTAAACCACTCTTTTCGACACTTCCAAGAAAGGAATTGACTACAAATAGTTTTTCCAATTAATGTTGACGTCACTGTTACTAAATTCCTCCAATCACACATAAAAGCACTTGTTTAAATGTTCATTTATTTGTTTGAAGATCTCAAGTTACAGGAATTTATGTTTAACATAAATACTCTGTAATGTTATACTGTTAAAAATCCCTAATTTAGAAACATATATAATGTAGTAGTGCTCTCATGTAATGAGTCGTGCAAAAACAAATACATTGACATAAAATTATTAAACACAAGCAGTTTACGGTCAAATCCTTTACATTTTTGTGGGTTCCAGCATAGAAAATATAGTGAAAAAGCAAATGAAAAGTGATCATGAAATGTTTGCTGCATTTCAGGATATCACAAATGTTAATTACTAAAATACTATTTTATACTATTAATAGCATTAACAATACTTAACCGTGCTTGGCATTTTGGATTCTGAACAACTCTTTAGGCTACACTAAAATGACAAACTATGGGAGTTTTAAAATTTTACAGAATTAAAAATAGCATTACAAACCCAGAGAAATTGGAGGGGCTACAAAAATATATAAATTACTGCAAAATATGTGGGAATTATTATCTAATTAAAATTGATAAAATAAATGCTTCTTATTTTAGTTACCTGTGTTTATTTCAGAAGCACATATTTACCCTTGCAGAGAGAGATATATAGCTGTAATTAAAACAATTGATAGATGATAATATAAGGCCAAGCAAAACCTTCATACAGAGTAGTTTGTTTTGCTCAGCTTATAATCATTGTATGCAGTGCATAATGTATTATTCACAATAGACATAATATTCTGATCTTTCAACATCTGTCTTGCAACTGGTTAAAATTTAATACACACAAAAAATTTATATATTTATTTATTAGAGGTTTCTCACAATATTTGGTTAGATCCTGCATACCATGCTGCATAAACTAAATAAAAGAAAAAAAACTTGAGAAGCCTATATACGAGGGTTGGCTGATAAGTCCCAAGCCACACAATAATAATAATAATAAAAATTTATATACAAATATAATAATTTGTAACATAAGAACATCACTTATCTCATAAGAAATTATGAATACTTTCTTATAAATTGATTAGGATCGCGATTTTGTAATATTTTATTCAGATCTTCAGCCAGAGCCTTCAACAATCTTGCTGTCAACAAGACAAGATGTGAATAAAATATTCACGAAATCATGATCTTAATCAATTTTTAAGAAAGCATTCATAATTTCTTATGAGATAGGTGAAGTTTTTATGTTACAAATTATTATATTTGTATATATTTCTTTGCTTCACTGTTAACAGCTTCATATTTTACATATGTAATAGAAATTTAATTTTTTCCCCCTTTATTTCTCAACATAATCCCCTGAAAGGCTAATTAATATATTTGTCATATCAGTGTTCTAAATTAATTAAACCATCTCTGTAGTGCAATTTATCATGGTCCTTAAAATATTCGTTTACTGCATCAATGAACTAGTTGCTGTGAAATCTTCGTCCTCCAAGAAATTTTTTGAGGTTCGGGAACAGGTGCCAGACCTGGCGAATGGGGCGGATGTTCAAGCAATTCAAACTTTAATTCGCACATTTTTCCCATTGCAATGACTGAACGATGAGATGGAGCATTGTCGTGAAGAAATAAGTTTTCTTTTTCTTTGCCAAATGAGCTTTTTCTTTTCGTCTCATAACTCAAAACATTGCAGTAAGCATAGTAGTAGTCACATAGTATTCACTAGTGATATTTTTACCCTTTTTCAAGTGATCAGTAAAAACAATTCCCTGTGCATCCCAGAAAACACTTATCGTAACCTTGTTAGCTGACAAAATTGACTTTGCTTTTTTTTGGAGTTGGTTCACCTTGCGCAATCCACTGTTTTGACTGTGATTTACTTTCTGGAGTGTAGTGTTGTGTCCAAGTTTCATTCAGGGTAATAAGCCATCTCAAAAATTCACTGGGATTTTTATGTTAGAGCTCTAAATTTTATACATAAACAGTTTCTCTTTTCAACTGTTGATCAGGTTTCGACAAATGTGGTACCCATCTTGCAAGACCTTGTGAAAGCCCAAAGCATTACTTAAAATATTAGCAGCACATTCTTTTAATATGTTTACAGCCTCTGGTATCTCAAACAACTTTAATCTGCAGTCTTCCAGTACTAAACAATGAATTTTTTCAATGATCTTGTGACTTTCAAAGGACATCCAGAGCAAGGCTCATCACTAGTGCTCGTACTTCCCATTTTAAACTCTACCCACTTTTTAATCATTGTATATGAAGGGGCAGGTTCTTTCAATGTACTGTCCATTTCCTCCTTGATTTGTGTAGGCATTAAGCCTTACAAATGGAAGTATTTAATCACTGCTCATTTTTCCAGATCCTCCATTTTCGTGAAACCTCTATGCTTGTCTTGTTTAAATTACTGTCATTCAGAAACTTAACAAGCTAATGACCTGTAACTATGGATACAAGCTAGTCTAGAGTTTAAACTATATGATGCTATCCATCAAACTAGCTCAGTGGCGCCATCTCTATGTGAGACCCAGGGCTTATTAACTGACCCTCATATTACATTCACATAACTTTATCTACTCTTTACTTCTATACCTCTTCTAGATTTTTTTTTTTTTTTTTTTTTTTTTTTTTTTATAAAAGCTTAAATCATATTAACTGAAATAAAAATTTAGAGAAATGGTTTCATTATACATTTTGTTCTAAATGTAAGAGGAATGCAGGAGGCTGAGGAAAAAGTCAGCTTTAAAATTCCATATGTTTTGCATGACATGAGAAATTAATGTTGACCAAGCACCTCAAAGTATAAACTGTGAGACATTTCAAACCAATAAGTAACAAATGTCTCACAAATGGTTAATGCCATTTGACATATTAAGTTTCAATGAGATCCTGCAGTAAATTGTGCATGTCTCTAATATTTTCCCATTATACAAAGGCATACAAAATTCATTTTATAATTCATCCAGATACTAAGTTCTCAATATAATCACCATCATTACAGATGCATTTTTAATAAGTCTACCAACATTTGCATGTTTGTATCATGGAAGTCTGCTGCGGATGTCTGGACATATAAAGTCATTGCCATCTGCACTTCATCATCATTCTGGAAACATTCTCCTGACAGAAAGTGCATCATGAAACTGACAAGAAATAGCATTTACAGTTTGTGGTGAAAGGTTATACTGGAGGACTCGACGTCAATTCAAATAGAGAGCATGAATTTGGTCTTCACATTTGACCCCTATGTTTCATCCCTATTGACAACACTGCCGAGAAACTCATCTTTCTCTGCATGCCACTGGAGGAATGCCTGATGTGGCCATATGTTTGGTTTTGTGCTTCTCTGCCAGCTACTTTGGCACCATCTTGCATTTTCTAAAAATTAAGCCACAAAATAAGAATTTTGTGCATACTTTCCATCAATTTTGGATCACCAGAAATGGTGAGTCACTACAGTTTTCTTGTGCATGTTTGTTTGGCTTTTAGTAAATTGTCTACTATCATCTGAACACACTGTCACTCAGTCATTTTCATACACATGCCTCAACTGGCAGTGGATCTCTGTTGGAGAATGCTTCTGAGTGTGTAGAAATCTGATAACTGCGCAAACCTTGCAGTTGGCAGGAGACAACAGTGCAGCCATTTTCTCTTCACGCTGAGCTATAACTACTGCTGTTACAAGACTGAAACTGCATTCTGTTATATCTGTTTATACCTGCTGAGACATGAACATTAACATCCAACTACTTATGCCCCTCTGGATGTGATGAGAACTTAGTTTCTGGATGCACCTTGTGAGTGAAAAGGACTTTACAGGTTGTTTGCAGAACATTCAAGATACATATGCTATTAAGCATGAAGTTCTTACATAAAACACTAATCAAAGCCCAGCAATTGATACTTCAATCAAAATCCTCAAAAAAACATTTCTAGGAAATAAAAATTAAAAAAAATCTAGTATCAAGGCTTGCTTTGTAAACGAAGTTCCATCCTAGGAAGATACTAAAATTAGATACCAAATTTGATTCCTTTCTTGGAAGTGTTGAAAACAGTGTTGTTATGATAAATTAACTTTAAAGAGAGTCGATTAAAGACACTAGACAACACTCACTTTTAAATTTTTCCGGAACATGTTTCTGAGGCTTTGCCTCTATCATCGGCCGGCTCTCGAATGGTTCTCGTTGGTGTAGCTGACGATATTTTGTCACAGGTCTCCTCTGGTGGCGGTTCAAGGAACTTGCTGAACAAATCTTTCTGGGGGATGTCGAAATTGAATACTTTGTTCCTATTTTTTGAAATGAAGATTTGTTCCCATGTGGATAGTTCTTGTTTTCCTGATGTATGTTTTAGTAGTTTTGGTTCTGGATTTATGTTGTGGTTTTTTTCCCAAAAATGTGTGGCAACTGCTGATTTTTCTAATTGTTTATATTTTATGTTTCTAAAGTGTTCCTTTGCTCTTGTTTCTAAATTTCTTTTTGTTTTTCCAATATAAATTTGACTACAGTCATTGCATTCAATTTGATATATACCAGATTTTTTGTTAGATGGAATGGCATCTTTGATGTTTGAGCAAATTAGGTTTTTTAAGGAGAAATGGTTGACTGGTGCTAGTTGAATATTTTGTTTTTTGAAGACTTTTTTGAATTTATCATAGGCCCATGGATGGTAAGTGAATTTTTTGAAAATCATATTAGTTTCTGTAGCTGAGAGAGTTGTGGTTTCCTTTAGTAGCTGCTTCTTTTTTGCTAAGCTCACTTTTTTGTCCACTAATGATTTGGGAAAGTTATTTTTTGTGCTATTTCAATTATTTTGTTGTATTCTGTTTTGTATTCTTCTGCTGTGAGAGGGATGTTTACCAGTCTGTGTGCTAAACTATTGAAGATTGCCTGTTTGTGGGATCTTGGGTTGTAGCCATTAGCTTTTATGTAGTTGTCTGTCTGTGTTGGTTTTCTGTAAATGCCAAAGTTTAGTCTGTTTTTATTCCTCATTATTTTTAGATCCGGATAACCCAACCTTACCTAGACTTTATGGCTTACCCAAAATACACAAACCATCCATAACAATGAGACCTATAGTTAGCAGTATAAATTCACCAACATACAAACTTGCAAAGTGGCTAACAAACAAATTCAATTCATTTCCAAAATTCGACAGCCTAAGCATCAAAAACACCTATGAACTTATAGAAAACATTAAGGATACTGAACTAGAAGAAGAGGACACACTAGTCTCATTTGATGTTAAATCACTGTTTCCCAGCATACCAGTTAACCAACTCCCACCGTTGATAGAAAAATGGCTCAAATCACTTGGAATGGCATCATCTGAAATTTCAGACTACATTGAACTAACCAAATTATGCATAGAACAAAATTTCTTCCAGTTTCAAACAAAATATTATCACCAAACTTCAGGGTTAGCAATGGGCAACCCCCTATCACCCTTCCTGGCCGATCTGTACATGAGTGCATTAGAAATAAGGATCAACAAAGGTTTCCCTTGGATGTTCAAACTCTGGCAACGATATGTAGATGACATCTTTGCAATAGTACAAAAAAAACACATCAGTGATGCACTAAAACTTTTATATATCCAAGAAAAAAGCATCAAATTCACTGTAGAAATAGAAAAAGATGAGCATTTACCATTTTTGGATCTAAAAATAATGAGGAATAAAAACAGACTAAACTTTGGCATTTACAGAAAACCAACACAGACAGACAACTACATAAAAGCTAATGGCTACAACCCAAGATCCCACAAACAGGCAATCTTCAATAGTTTAGCACACAGACTGGTAAACATCCCTCTCACAGCAGAAGAATACAAAACAGAATACAACAAAATAATTGAAATAGCACAAAAAAATAACTTTCCCAAATCATTAGTGGACAAAAAAGTGAGCTTAGCAAAAAAGAAGCAGCTACTAAAGGAAACCACAACTCTCTCAGCTACAGAAACTAATATGATTTTCAAAAAATTCACTTACCATCCATGGGCCTATGATAAATTCAAAAAAGTCTTCAAAAAACAAAATATTCAACTAGCACCAGTCAACCATTTCTCCTTAAAAAACCTAATTTGCTCAAACATCAAAGATGCCATTCCATCTAACAAAAAATCTGGTATATATCAAATTGAATGCAATGACTGTAGTCAAATTTATATTGGAAAAACAAAAAGAAATTTAGAAACAAGAGCAGAGGAACACTTTAGAAACATAAAATATAAACAATTAGAAAAATCAGCAGTTGCCACACATTTTTGGGAAAAAAACCACAACATAAATACAGAACCAAAACTACTAAAACATACATCAGGAAAACAAGAACTATCCACATGGGAACAAATCTTCATTTCAAAAAATAGGAACAAAGTATTCAATTTCGACATCCCCCAGAAAGATTTGTTCAGCAAGTTCCTTGAACAGCCACCAGAGGAGACCTGTGACAAAATATCGTTAGCTACACCAACGAGAACCAGTCGAGAGCCGGCCGATGATAGAGGCAAAGCCTCAGAAACATGTTCCGGAAAAATTTAAAAGTGAGTGTTGTCTAGTGTCTTTAATCGACTCTCTTTAAAGTTAACCAAATTTGATACTTATCTAGCTTTAGTTTACAATATAAACACACACTCGTGGCCTTTTTTTAAAACTGCTTTTTTGGAAGGGAGCAAGAGGGGAGCTGATAGGTGGAGAAAAAAGACAATAATAATTAAATAAGATGAACATGAAATACCCTCAGTGTGTAACTTCGAGTGATGACTAATATTTGTATTTTGATGATCAAAACATTTTGTATTATTTTAGGTTCTGTTGTGTCGCATAGCATCTAGCCATAGTGGAGCAGAACTTTTGCTTGAACATGGAACTCTATCATGCATCTCTTCAATGGCAGTATTTAGTCATCATCCACAAATCCAGGTTTCCTTAGCCCGGTGAGTAAAACCATAAAGATTTGTATATATACACAAACAAAATTCATGTTATAAAAGCAAGCATTTAGCATTTGCATTAGTAATCTTTAAGATTTCTCTAATACTTTGGTGTTTCATTGTTCTTTTAAGATTAATTAAAAGGCTTAGTGCATAAATTATTCTTAGCAGCCATTTGTGAAGTTTATATGTTCATGCTAAATTTTATGTGTGTGCTTTTTCTCTATAATGTAGCAGCTCAATGAATATGGAAACAGATTTTGTGCCATCAATTACAAGTCGCTACCTCCAAGTTGTTTTTCCAGCTTTAGATTTGTGCCATGCCCTCCTGACTGCACTTGGTACAGATAATCAATCTTGTACAGTTCAGGTAAGCCTATGCAAAAGATAAAAATTGAAATGTGCTACTTAAAGAGGAACAAAAAATGTTCATAACTTTGTTGGAATTGTTATAGTATTGAATTTATTGACAGTGATGTATAATACTAATTTGTAATATAGAGATGAAACTTTGGAGGGTGACTTTTTGGGGAAGAATGAATGTGATTAATCCCCACAAGCAAAGTACTGTTCAACATAGGCAGCTTCTTATGAGGAGTTCGGCAGATAATAAATTACTGATTAATGACATGATATAAGATTTTTATTAATCTTTACATGGATTTCAGGAACTGATTTTGTCAACCTTAATACAAAGAATTAAAAACAAATTTAATTACTAGCAAAGTCTGCTAACTAATTTGTTTTACAACTTCAAGGTACTTTTCAACTGAATACAAAGCCTTGTCTTTTAGCCATTTTTCTAAAAATAATGTAAATATATTTAGCAGAAGTGAACTGTTGCATATCAACAATTGGTTATCTAAGTTTAACCCTATATGCTTGTAGCTTTGTATTTTGAAAAGCCTGTGATATGGTACATCAGTTGATTGGTTTGAGTATGTATTATTACAATGAATATCTCTTGTTATAATAAAGACAGCACTTTTTGCAGATGACATGATCATGTGGACATCTTCCCCACAAATAGAGAAATCCAAAATTCAATGGAAAAGGCTCTGATACTATTGGAAAAGTGGACTGACAACAATTTGATGAAAATAAATACTGATAAAACAACATTCCAAATATTTAGCTTAAAAAAGAAAATCCCTAAACTAAATTTTCAGTTCAAGAAAACAAACCTGAAACAAAATATTTAGGAACAATTTTTTATTCAAAATTATCTTGGAGACATCATATTGAAGCAGTAGTAAACAAATCAACAAAAAATTTTTCAATTTTGAAAAGGTTAGCTGGAGTCAAGTGGAGCAGTAATCGGGAGACACTGAACACCACATACAAAACATTCATCAAGCCAATACTTAAATTAACTTTAAAGAGAGTCGATTAAAGACACTAGACAACACTTACTTTTAAATTTTTCCGGAACTAGTTTCAGAGGCTTTGCCTCTATCATCGGCCGGCTCTCGACTGGTTCTCATTGGTGTAGCTGACGATACCTTGTCACAGGTCTCCTCTGGTGGCGGCTCAAGGAACTTGCTGAACAAATCCTTCTGGGGGATGTCGAAATTGAATACTTTGTTCCTATTTTTTGAAATGAAGATTTGTTCCCATGTGGATAGTTCTTGTTTTCCTGATGTATGTTTCAGTAGTTTTGGTTCTGGATTTATGTTGTGGTTTTTTTTCCCAAAAATGTGTGGCAACTGCTGATTTTTCTAATTGTTTATATTTTATGTTTCTAAAGTGTTCCTTTGCTCTTGTTTCTAAATTTCTTTTTGTTTTTCCAATATAAATTTGACTACAGTCATTGCATTCAATTTGATATATACCAGATTTTTTGTTTGATGAAATAGCATCTTTGATGTTTGAGCAAATTAGGTTTGATGTTTGAGCCAAAAAAAAAAAAAAAAAAAAAAAAAACCCTAATTTGCTCAAACATCAAAGATGCTATTTCATCAAACAAAAAATCTGGTATATATCAAATTGAATGCAATGACTGTAGTCAAATTTATATTGGAAAAACAAAAAGAAATTTAGAAACAAGAGCAAAGGAACACTTTAGAAACATAAAATATAAACAATTAGAAAAATCAGCAGTTGCCACACATTTTTGGGAAAAAAAACCACAACATAAATCCAGAACCAAAACTACTGAAACATACATCAGGAAAACAAGAACTATCTACATGGGAACAAATCTTCATTTCAAAAAATAGGAACAAAGTATTCAATTTCGACATCCCCCAGAAGGATTTGTTCAGCAAGTTCCTTGAGCCGCCACCAGAGGAGACCTGTGACAAGGTATCGTCAGCTACACCAATGAGAACCAGTCGAGAGCCGGCCGATGATAGAGGCAAAGCCTCTGAAACTAGTTCCGGAAAAATTTAAAAGTAAGTGTTGTCTAGTGTCTTTAATCGACTCTCTTTAAAGTTAATTTATCATAACAACACTGTTTTCAACACTTCCAAGAAAGTAATTGTAAGCCAATACTTCTTTATAATGCAGAGGTAATAATTACAGCAAATAGTCCTAACATAAATCACCTACAAGTACGCCAAAATCAGGCCCTGCTACTAATAACCAGTGCTGCAAAATCAACTCCAATAACGGCAATGCAAGCCTTAACTCGGAACTATCCAATACATCTAACTTTAGAGGAGCAGGCACTAATACAACATGAAAAAATGTTGCGGTTAAAAACAACAAAATGGGAGAAAAGATTACTACAACCAATCAAGATGAAAACACAAACAAGTTTCCTACACAAAGTTATGGAATTAAAAACAGAACTGAATCTTCCTAATTCTAAAGAAAACATTTTAATCAAAGAAAACCCACTGACTTTTGAACCAATTAATATTCAATTAGATTTAAAACAAACAGTTACAAAATCTGAAACTTCCAAACCTGTACTAAAAGCACTAGCATTAGAAGCTATGAACAATAGATACCCACCTGAAGAATGGTTATATATTTACACAGATGGATCTAACTTGGACAACAACTTAGGAGCAGGAATTAAGTGTGCACTGTTCTCATTCTATCAACCAGCACGATACCACACAACAAATTTTGATGCAGAAGTAACAGCTATTCATATTTCACTCCAACACCTTCTATACAGAATAGATAAATTAAAAAATGCTGTCATACTTCGATTCTAAAGCAGCATTATGTGCAATAAGTTCATATAAAATGAGGTCAATCCAAATTAAAGAATGTCACAAAATGATCCAACAACTTCAAAAACTACAGAAAAGAATTATATTACGGTGGATACCTGCACATTGTGGAATTGCTGGAAATGAATCAGCTGATTTCCTTGCCAAAAAAGGTGCAAATTTAATTCAGAACAAAAGTAAAAACTTACCCTTCACATCCATAAAAAGATTAATCAAAAGCAAATATAAAAATATACAAAACCAATCAATATCTAACAAAGCTAAAGATAAAAAATGGAACATTTTAATTAAAAATCCAGAAATTATTTCAGAAATCCCACGTAAAGCTGCAGTAGCAAATTTTAGATTACTTACGGAACATGATTATTTGGCCAAACACTTACACAGAATAGGAATTTGTACAAGTCCAACTTGTCCTCTGTGCAACAAAGAAGAGGCAATGAATGAAGAACATCTTTTAACCTGTGAAGTCCTACCTGCCGGACCCACTACACAGAAATATTGGAGAGCAAGAGAGCTAATGGCTTCACTGCCAAAGCCTAGCATTTGAAAACAACAACATATCTCTTATTACTTTTTAGATGAGTCGTATTTATTACACATCTGCTTCACTTTCGTACCTATTTTGAGGACATGTTTCGCAAATCATCGTTTGCATCTTCTGCTCTTAGGTACGAAAGTGAAGCAGATGTGTAATAAATACGACTCATCTAAAAAGTAATATTTATTTCGCTTCACTGTGGTGTTCCAATACAGTTAAATCTCAACATATCTCTTGTTATTTAGCGCTCAAAATTTTATTTTATAAAAATTAATATATAATAATCCTGGAGGACTGCCACAGTTCTTATTCATTTAAAATGTTCATTATTGGATTCTATTGTAGATAGTCATATGTTTCTGAGTGCCTTTTTGTAACCATTCAAAATTCACTTTGCTCTTATATAGTTTCGCAGTTAGAATACCCTATGTTAAACATGAATGAAAAGAATATGATGTGCTCACTCACGATTTTCTCTACTCTTAGTCTACTCTTGGCACATTTTTAAAGTGCTGGTCACTATGTGATACCTTTGATATTCTGTTCTTTTTGCATGGCTAAGAGTTAAAAAAATGAATAACAGCTTCCCATTTGAGAAAAGTATAAGTATTAGAAAATTCAGACAAACAAGGAATATCTCCAAAATGGTTTATTCCACAAAAAAAACAAAACATGAAAAAGAAGAGTGGTGGTGGTGGCAGACAAATTGTGTCTATTAACAAGATATACCTTTTTGAGTAGTGTGAAGGTTCTTATTTTTTAACAGGACAACCTCTGTCCTCTACAAGTCTATATCAGTCATGTAAAAACCGTTATTGAAGATTTACAGCATTTAGTTATCTCTGTAGTTTCACAAAGTTAGTTAAATATCAAAGGATGTTGACAAAGAACACCAATATCAGATGTTAAGTTGGTCGAGCAAAATGCCAGATCCGTGATGCTATGCAATCTTTAAACCTGTGGCATGCTCCTTTGTATATCTGTGCCTAGAATGCCCATGTAACATTTTCTCTCTTAATGATTTTCGAATTATGCAAAAGTCATCCAGTATTTAGAGGACTTCTGAGAACTTTTCCAGAAAATTCAAGATATACATTTAATTTGTTATGGAAATTGTTTAAACATAAACGTAAATTCCAAGTTTGCTATTTAATACATTTCTTTTTTGAGTTCTCTCTCTCTCTCTCTCTCTCTCTCTCTCTCTCTCTCTCTCTCTCTCTCTCTCTCTCTCTCTCTCTCTCTCTCTCTCTCTCTCTCTCTCTCTCTCTCTCTCTCTCTCTCTCTCTCTCTCTCCTCTCTCTCTCTCTCTCTCTCTCTCTCTCTGTCTCTCTCTCTCTCTCTCTCACACACACACACACACACACACACACACACCACATGTATCTTTTCCTAAAAAGGTATTTATTCATGGGACCTCAAAACCTATATTTCCATTCAAATTTCGGTATAACATTTTTGAATGAAATACAATACTTTATGTACTTGCTGTAATGCTTAGTAGAAAAAGTACAAATGCATAATTTAAATGTTTAAGCTAATGGTGATGATGAACTACAAGGGTTTGAGTTTATTAGGAAACAAGGGGTGAAAGGGAAAGTAGACACCTCAGTGGGTGTCTGGGGAATAGATTTTTTTAATTTATGAGTGGAGTAGTAATAGAAGTCAAGAAGCCCTCCTTTCATCAAATACAGATTGAAATGAATGAAATAAGGGTAAAGACCCAATGGTAGAATTTATGATGGTGGGGGATTTTAATGGAAGAACAGCACATTTACAAACAAGAGGATGTGAAGTAAGACTTGAAGCAGTCACCGCAAGCATTATTAATCAAGGCTTTGCGAGTGATCAGCCATGTGAGGTTTATGAATGTTGAGCTTTCGGCCATTCTATACTCCATGGCCTTCTTAAGGATCTTCAGGATCTGATGTGGTAATAGATTAATTCATTTAGTGTGCATCTTTACTCAGCTGCCACCTCAAGATAATTCAACTGTACACACTGTTCTTGCAATGAAAACTTCGTCATTTTAAGTATCAAAAACAGTCCAATCTTCCGTCGCTGCCAGTAGAGTTCTATGCACTGTACAGTGCTGCCATCTCTGTCATGCATTCACAAAGAGCCCACATGTATTTTTTTAAAATCCAGAATTTCCTATCTGGTCCCAGTCCTGAAAAAAAATAGGTGTTATAACTTGAACACAGCTCGTAGCAATGTTGCTAGTCAACATGCAGCTGATGGAAGCATAAGCTTCCGAAACATGTTCCATTAAATTACAGTATAAGTGAAATAAGTTTGTCCCATATTAAATCATAATATTAGGTATCTATTCTACACATTTTTATTATTACTTATTTTTTAAATTTTGGTTCTTAAATGTGTAGATTATGTAAAAGCACCAGGTAGGAGTAGCTGTTAAATGTAGTCTGAAATATGGCTAAATAGGGTTTTCATTGCATTACATTTATATTTACCTAGGCAAGAAAGTCAAATCTCCAAGTTGTTGTAAATACAATATAAAAGGAATGCACATATTTGAGGTGAAAAAAAGCATCTAAGGAGAACAGGTTGAAATCATGTTTAAAACACTGTATGCCATAAATAAACATTACAGGTTAATAACTTTTTTGCCAAGACATAGTGAAGTATACTATTTGTTATAATAGTACTGTTGAAATTACTTGCAAAATACACTCTGAGAGTGTGCAATGTAATTTATATATGTGTGTGTGCGTGCATGCTTGTGTAAAGTTTTTTCTTAAGTAAAGAGAGTATTCTATGCTAGAGTCTCTTTTGTGCAGGGATATGGTAACTTTGAAAGCTGTATAATAACTTGTTTCTCCATAGCTGATTTATTAAAATGAATGTACTGCATACATATAATAAATGTCTAAAGTTTGTTTTGAAGGCATAACAGAATATAAAAAAGATGCCAATCTCTCTTACAGAGATGTTAAAATGAAGTGTTGTCCACTCCAGTTTGTTAAAATGTAAGCTTTTAATATATGTGTTTTAGATAATGCAGTTCATGATCAGTCATAGTGATATGGTGACAATGGTACTACATACTGGCAGCCCATTCAACCAACTTTGTGATCTTCAAGAGCTTGCAAAACTAACCGGAGTCATTGCCAGGTCATCTCGTCAAGGTATGTACACGCACATGCACATACATACATACTTTTTTTTAATTAAAAATAATAAGTTGTCATGACCATCTTAGGATGCATAATATAAAATTTATAGTACACAAAATTGCAACAGGCAGCTTCATCCAGTTCAAAGTGTGATATGAAATATGGTGGGGTTTTTAAATAATGATACCTGAGCTCATCTAATTTTTGAAACTCCAGGCTACGTAATAAATTAATAACAAGTATTGTGATTTTGTGCTGTACATATAAGATATAATATGATTTGAAATGACTTCTAAATTTCTAAAATGAAATGTGACTTGATCCAGTTTCATTAAGGTTTGTATTGCAATCTAAGGTTAAAATTGAGGTCTGTTAATCTATTGTTATTGCTTTTTATTGGTTGAATAGAGTGTACAGTATTACAAAGGCTAGGCAACTGGAAGTTAAGGAGACTTTTAATAATTTGATGAGGTTGCTTACATTTTTTGCACAATTTCATAACCCAAGATGGAAACTTGTACCATTACATCTTAAAGATAAACAATCTGTATTATTTTCTTGAGCCTGTTGTCTGATTTGTGTGTCTAATAAAATTAAATTTTTTTATTAAATTTGTGATTAATGTAGATGACTTTGAATAGCTTGTAAATAGATTAGGTGCATTCAAAAGGAATGTAATAAAACATACGAGATAGAAAATGATTATCCGGACTTGTGAGCTGCAGCCGAACCAATTATGAAAGAGCAGACCAATTTGTAGTTGGCTCTGCCCAAACAGAATGTGTAAAGAACAACAACATTAACAAATCAGAAAGGCAATTCTGATGAACATACACTGTATAAGCAAAACTTTGACAAGCACATCGAAGGCACATCACCTTCGAAATCGATCTTTTCTAAAGAAGAAGGAATTATCAACTTTTTAAGTTAAGTGGAGACCCTGTTACAAATATTTCTATTTGTGTAATATTTGTTGCTTCACTGTGACTAGCTTCATTTTCTGTGTGATTAAGTCTGGTTTGCAGAAATTCAAAATGCACTTTATTTCAGTAAAAACATGCTTCGTACACCCCTTACAGCAGCGAAATGACGTAACATACATAAATGCAGTCCTCAGTGTCGACTGCCACATGTAAACAAACAAAAGTAATTACTGCGGTACACTCACAAATGTCCACACAGCTGCACACTGAATTAACAACTGACTCACTCACACCTTGCGAGGCTTTTTATACCCCAGCCATTGTTTCTAGGAAGCCACTGACATTTCAAGGCCTTCGCTTATCCTTTGGGCGATGCCAATCTCTCACGGCCTGTGTCTTCTCCGTGTCTCTGGCCACTCCGGTTGGTGAGACTATGTGGCCCAAGTAGTTGACTTCTTGCAAAAAAGCTGGCACTTCTGCATGTTCAGCTTCAGGTTGGTCGCCTGCAGTCTCTGTAGCACCTTGTTCAGGTTGTTGAGATAGTCTTTGAATGTCTTACCGATAATGATGATATTGTCCAGGTATAGCAGGCAGGCATCCTCTCAATCCTCTCATTACTGACTCCATGAGGCGTTGGAAGGTAGCTGGTGCGTTGCAGAGACCAAAGGGTATAACTGGGAGCTGCCAAAGCCCTTGGCCTGTCGAGAATGTGGTCTTCTCCCTGTCTCTCTGGTCTACAGCCACCTACCAGTAACCCGACTTCAGGTCCAGGGTCGAGAACCACTGTGCACCAGCAAGCATGTCCAGGGTGTTGTCAATCCGGGGTAAAGGGAAGCAGTCCTTCCTGGTGACAACATTCAGCTTGCTGTAGTCCATGCAGAAGCGTAGCTCGCTGTTTGTCACCAAGAATACAGGGGAATACCAAGGGCTATCAGACTCTTCAATCACAACCAGGGATCTCATGTCCTCCAGCATGTCCCGTACCGCCGTTTGTTTTGCCAGCGGAACGCATCTGGGTAGCTGCAGAATAGGCCGGGTGTCTCCGGTGTCGATGCGGTGGAGCATTCGGTCCATGCGGCCGTAGTCGCTGTTACCTTTGCTGAAAACGTGCTCGTATCGTTCCAACAGTTGTCAAACTTTCTCTAGCTGCTCTCTAGTCGGGTGGTCGGCCACCCTCTCCAGTAAGCCTTCCAGGCGGGACCCCAGGTATTGCGTCGGTACCGGCTCCTGGATCTGGTCGATTGGCATTACGCTAACAACAGGCTCGCACGTCCCCAACTCCGTCCTGGCCTGGATGTCGTGATCGATGTCTTAGATGGGCTGTGAGAGATGGAATAAAAGTTATAAGAAAAAGTGATGAAACAGTAGATAATCGGGGGGAGGGAGAAACATGGCTTAATAATTGTAATAGGAAACAGAGGCAAGAAAAAGAAGTGTGAAAAGAAAAAAAAGGAGGGGGGGAAAGTAGGTGAAGTAAATTCAGGCTGAAAAGTGATAGTAATATTATGCGTGATTGGAGGAATTTAGTTGGACCTTTGAGGTTGATAATGGATGCAATGGCTTCTGAAACTAGCCCCTCAATAATATAAAAATGTAAGTGACAAGGTGCTAAAAAACGACTACAAATAGTTTTTTCAACTGATAGTAATATCAAAACACTTTTTAAACCAATTCTCGAACTGGTAATATGTTGAAACAAGAGGTATATAATTGGTAAAGTTTAAAATTTTGCAAATGCCAAAAAATTAATACATTTGTACAAATTACAGCAAGAGAAGAGAGATTAGAGTGGAGCTATGAGAAGTAGAGAAGATTTGAGAAAGTGTGACAAAGTAATAGGTAACTGGAAGAAGGATTGGAAAAGGAGCTAGTGAAAATAAATAATTTATAATAGGGAAAGGGGATGCAATAAAGGGGAAGATGTGCAAGTGAGAAATATTGAAAAGAGGGGTTAAGCAAATTCAGACCCAGTGAAAATTATTAATATTGTGACTTTGTGGGTTCGTGAAATGAAAAGTCCAATTTCACCACTCAAAAATGTTCTTTATTTCCACCGACTTACAGTTAAACTCTTGCCAATTACACAGAATTACGTAATGCACACAATTACGATTCACCAGTTCGTCCGTTACAATTTCACTTGCACTCGTAATTACGTATAATCTTCCGATGCTCTCACACAGTCTTCTCGTCGTACACTAGCACTGCATCCTTACACCAAGAACTCTGACTGACTGACTGACTAACTCGACGTGCTGCTTATATAGGGCCAGTGGGTCAATCGGAAGGTTCCAGATTAGAGGAAATATCCTGTAAGTTCGAGAACACAGGTGGAACAGAAAGAGACAGCGCCGTGACGTTTTTTTGTCCCAGCCATCCCTTCTTAACGCTATAAGACAAACGAGGGGGCGGGGCGAACACCGACCCGTCTGCTGCTCGCCCAGTCTATAGGGTGTTCCGACGCTCGGGTGACAATATGAAGTTGAAACAAGTTATAATAAGTAACAGATAGACAAAAAGGCACAATAACAGCTAGTGTGTGATAGAGTAGTAATTGGAAAGCTGCTATCATCATCATAAGGGGCAAACATGTATCAAGTGTATGATGATATCAAATATCTTAGCCTATATACGGCTAATGTGGAGAAATGATTAATTTCCATCAATTAACTAAAATAAGAGTTAAATGATGAAGCCTAGGACTCAAGTACTTACGATAGTAAGTCGCCACAAACAGTGTACCTCGGATGCAAGAGCCCCTAGTGGTCTACCGGGAAAATATGCGAGTCAAATGGAGAATTTAATGTCAGGACGGCACGTTGACCATGGTAGCTCAATGGGTTAGAGCGACTGGACGGAAACTAGGAGATCCGTGGTTCAAATCCCGGCCATGGCATTGAATTTTTCATGTTGACTCTATCCATAGAATTACATATTTCCTTTCTAACATTTTATATTTTTAGTAGTGATGTTAGGTTTCATATTATAACTGCAAACAGAAAATAATTTATATGCCTATTCATACGTAAAAAATAGAAGCTAGCAACAGTTAATCAACAAATACTACACAAAATATAGTTATTTGTAACAAAACTTCATTTATCTTTAAGGAAATTTATGAAAATTTCAAAGAAATGTGTTGAAACCAGTTTCGTAAATGTTGTTTACATCATTAGTCACTTCCACTTTTGCTGTTGTTACGGTCACTGGAGGTCCCAATATTTTTGTCTGTATTACCAAACTTGGAAAATGTAACAAACTTAAAGACAGAATGTATTGTCATTATTTCAAAATTCATTATATGATTTCTAGTTTTTAAAATAAATATTTTTTTCCCAAATCATTAAATCTATCCCAATTAATTGTTTCAGTAATTTAACTTCTGGATTTATTTTATGGTTAAATGACCAAAAATGATCTGCCAATGCTGATTTGTCAATATGTTTATACCTAATATTTTCTATATGTTCTTTTGTTCTGATTTCTAAATTATGTTTCGTCCTTCCAATGTAAACCTGGTTGCAATCTGAACAACTGATAAATGCCAGTTTTTATTATCAGGATATTTTTAAAGAGAAATGTGGCAAATTTGTAATATTATATTTATTTTGAGGAATCAAATATGTAGCAAATTCTATAAAAAAATGTTGAAACTCTTTATTAACCCAAGGATGATAAGCAAATTTTTAAAAATTAAATAGTCTTTTTTTTTTTTTTTTTTTTATTTAAATTTTTCAATCTATTTTAGTGTAAAGTCTTTACAACCATTAAATAAAGCAGTATTAATGTTTTTGAGTTTTATTTATGAGTCACTATGTTTACACTCAACTTCACTTACTATGTTGTTGTATAATTGAAATGTTTTCAAGATCATTCGATCTCATCTTCAGCTGTTTGGTGATAAAGGAACATTCTTCCTCCTCCACTACTTCAGTGCTCCGATCCCTTTGCCATCTGGTGTTAGGGGCACAAAGTTTTAATACGTCATTTAATGCTGGGATTTCAAAATTTATAACTTTATCCCGGTTTTTGGTTATGAATATTTTTTCCCAAATATCCAATTCTATAGGTGTACTTTAAAGATTTTAAACGATTTATGTTATGGCCAATGTTGTGGTTTTCTGTCCAAAAATGCTGTGACACTGCGGATTTTTCTGTTTGTTTCAACTTTATGTTCCTCTGGTGTTCTTTTTGCCTGTTAACAAGTTTCTCTTAGTTTTTCCTATGTAGCTTTTATCACAGGTTTCACAGTTTATCTGATAAATTCCCGATTTCAAAGTGTAGGGGACTGAATTTTTTAGTGGCTTATTTAGCAGGTTCTTCAGACTGAAATTGTTTTGGGTGCTAGTTTTAAGTAGTCTTTTGAAAATTCGTTCAAAGTTTCTAAAAGCCCATGGATGGTAGGTGAATTTTCTATATTGCCAGTTTGTGTTTTTAAGCGGTGTGAGAGTGGTCTTTTTTGATATTATCTTGTTTTTCCTTTCTTTTTATCATGTTCCTTATGACGGCTGGGTTGAATCCAGTTAATACTGCTATCTCTTTTATGTGTTGTTGTTCTTTCAAAAACTCCTCCTTACTTAGTAGGATGTTGTATAGATAGTGAATTAGATTTCTAAAGGCAGCCAGTTGATGTGAAACTGGGTTGTATTAATTTTTCTTTATGTAATTATCTATGTGTGTGGGTTTCCTGTATATTCCAAAATCCACACCATAACGATTTCTAGTTATCTTGAGGTCCAAAAAGGGTAGGGTGTTGTCTCTTTCTACTTCCATTGTAAACTGAATATGATTATCTTGCAGGTTTAGTAATTTTAGATAATCTTCTTTAAGTTTTTTCGGAATGATAGCAAAAACATCAACATATCTCTGCCAAAATTTGTAAATCTGTGGGAAGGCCTTTACTATGTGTGTTTCAAAATAGCTCATGTATAGGTCTGCTAAGATAGGTGAAAGTGGGCTCCCCATAGCCAATCCTTTTGATTGTCTGTAGAATTTTTTGTTAAACATGAAGTAATTATTCCTTGTGCATAAATCTGTGAGATTGATAATGTCATCTATTTCTGTGGGATCTGTTGTAGTCTGAGTTATCCATTTTTTGAGGAGTGTAGGTATTTTTTGTACCGGAATGCTAGTAAAAAGTGCCTTAACGTCAAAAGAAACTAGTATGTGATTTTCCGGGATGTTGTACTTCTGTAGGTGATTTATCAATTCTAAGGAGTTCTTTATTCCCAAACTTTGAAATTTGTCGTATGATTTCAATTTTCTTACTAACCACTTTGCAATGTGGTATGTAGGTGAATTGATGCCATTGATGATGGGTCTCATGCTATTGTCTTGTTTGTGGATTTTTGGTAAACAGTTCAACCTTGGTAGTGTGGGGTTGGAAGATTTTAAGTTGTATTTTTCAAATGAAGTTAATATTTTTGTAACTGATAAAGCTTTATTGACAGAAGTGGTACTTGGGGTTAATGATTTTTTGGAATTTTTGCATATTCTGGGCTATCTAACATAAGGTTTACTCTCTGAATATAGTCTCCTGTCTCCATAATTACTAGAGAATTACCTTTGTCGGCTTTTAGGTATACCACTGGCTTCCTATTTAAATTTTTTGTTATTTTGTTGTAAGTTTTATTGTATTTTGGGTATAACTGTTTTATTATATCCAGATATTCCATTTTGGCTTTGATTAAGTTTTCATTTTCTAGGTTATGTGTGGCTATTTCTATGTCGGCGATAAAATGGTCTTTAGTGTAAACATAGTGACTCATAAATCAAACTCAAAAATGAAGAATACTTCACTGTTAATAATGCTTCTACTTATAATA
Source organism: Mantis religiosa (assembly GCA_030765055.1). NCBI lineage: Eukaryota > Metazoa > Arthropoda > Insecta > Mantodea > Mantidae > Mantis > Mantis religiosa. The sequence goes on along the minus strand of CM060952.1, from coordinate 141,321,299 downwards.
TTTATTCAGTATTAATGTGTTTATGTTCAAAACTATATAAATTGTATTTTAACTATATTTAGTATAGACAAAAATATTGCATTCTATAGTGACTGTAATGTTGACAACGGAAGTGGAAGTGACTGATGATGTAAACAAACATTTATGAAACTGGTTTCAACACATTTCTTTGAAATTTTCATCAATTTCCGTAAAGATAAGTGAAGTTTTCTTACAAATAATTTTTGTGTAATGTTTATATGCCTAATGATTTGTTTCCTAATGATAAGCTACAATGTTTGCCATTTTATGACATTTTAGGAATACATGCTATTTTGTATTGTTACAGCAAAATTAGGCTCATTTGGCACTTGGCAAGAGATTGTACAGACGGCGAAACTGTATAAGATGATTGTATTATTGTTCTTTTCCTATGTATGCTAGAATGTATGAGCCATTTTCTCATTGACATTTGAAAAGGTTGACTTACCTTGTTCTAATGAAATCATGATAAGCTCATTTTTGCCAGCAGCCATTAGTTGAAGATTTGAAGAAAATAAGTGTACAATTGTCATTTTGTGATTTTTTTCTCCAGATATAGTAAATTTTCTCTTCTTTTCTTGTTCCTCATTTCCTTATGTTAATCCATTTAGCATTTGTTCTCATTGTTTTCCTTAAAAAAGCCTTTATAACACTCAGGCATCTTTCTGTGGCTCATGTTACCTTAACTCTGGTCACTAACCACTGCCTAAACTTTCCGCCCACCTAAGGATTCAACTGTATTTAGTGATTGTCTTGTTTCTCCAGCCAAAACTTTCCCACTTAAAAACCAAAACCTTTTACTACTTAGTATACATATTGTGAAGCTACTGGATGAGTGTGCAGTACCAATTCTCATGGTAAAGTTTCTTGTTATTCACTATTTCTTGACTAATTTAATACAAGTTACAATTATTTACAATTATTTGAGAAAAAAAAATTATGTTATAGATTTGTGCCACATATCTACAACTGAACCAGGACTGGAAAAATCTTCACAGCTGCTTCGTATACAAAAATTGATGTTAGCACTGCTTCCACGCTTCATTGTGTCTGAATCACTGATTCGGGAACTTTCTTACTCGCAATCTTCACATGAAAGGTCTGCTAGAACTATGATTGCACAACAGGAGCACAATGCTACACCAAAAGAAGATAAAGTGCAGTCAGTATTATGCTTCTTCCAAGTGGCAGCCAACCTTTTGCTATATGTTCGCAACATCTTGTCTAGTCGTAGCACAGACCAGCGCATCTCCACTGTTGTTTTCAAACCAAGTATTGTAGATTCTGCAGTTGCTGCTGAAAGAAGAAACAAAGGTAAGTATAATCTTCTGTTATACATATCTTCAAATACTCAAAAGTTTATGAAATGTTGAAATCTGTTAAGAGTAAAAAATGATTTGATTAGTCATAAACAGTACTCACTTTTTAAATTTCCTGGAACAATTTTCGGATACTAGTGTCACTTGTTATTCCATCTAATAAAAAAATCTGGTATATACCAAATTGAATGCTGTGACTGTAGTCAAATTTATATTGGAAAAACCAAAAGAAATTTAGAAACAAGAGCAAAGGAGCACTTTTGGAACATAAAATACAAACAATTACAAAAATCAGCAGTTGCCACACATTTTTGGAAAAAAAAACCACAACATAAATCCAGAATCAAAACTACTTAAACCCACAACAGGAAAAGAAGAACTGTCCACATGGGAACAAATTTTCATTTCAAAAAATAGAAACAAAGTATTTAATTTTGACATCCCCCAACAAGATTTGTTTAGCAAGTTCCTCGAACCGCCACCACACTAGAAATGAAATGATTAACCAAAATATTAAAAGTTAAATGATGAAGCCTGGGACTCATGTACTTAAAATAGTAAGTCGCCACAAACAGTGTATCTCGGATGCAAGAGCCCCTAGTGGTCTACCAGGAAAATACAAGAGTCAATTGGAGAATTTAATGTCAGGACGGCACGTTGGCCATGGTAGCTCAAGGGGTTAGAGCGACTGGACGGAAAACAGGAAATCCATGGTTCAAATCCCGGCCATGGCATTGAATTTTTCATGTTGACTATCTATACAAAATCTTAGCTTATATACGGCTAGTGTGAAGAAATTATTTATTTCCATCAATTAACCAAAATATTAAAATGCTATGTTCATGTTCCTTTTTCTACAAAACTATCAAAACTTTAGCACTGAAAATTGGTATACAAACAGATAAATGGTTTCTCTACATTATCCCAGTTTTTCAGCAGGGGTGTAGTCACATTTTTTGTAGGGAGAAAATTTGATAAACAAAAACATTTTTCAAATTTTCAAGGTTTCTGTCCTTGAATTTTGAAAGTATTTGAGGTAGAGCATTATAAAAATGGTACAGCATTTTTCAATCACTATATAACTGCTGGTAAAAATTTCATCTTCCTGGCGTAATTAGGTTTTGAGAAAAAGGAACATAAACATTTAAAATTCAAAGTTATAGAAAAGCTCAAAGTTATAGTAACAATATGTTAATGCATGTCTAGTCCATACTCATGATCATCTTATATTCTACATATGTTATCCCTGCACTTTTGCTAAGGTAAGATCTTGTGTTCACTTGTTTCCTAAATTTATTTAAAGTCACTTTCTGCACTATCACAGTCTACACTTTCACATAAATTATTGGAGGAGAGTTTTTTTCTTGAAGTACTGGCATACTGCTGAATACTATTACTTGAGATACCAGGGTTCTCGTCTAACCTCACACATCGCTAGTTTCAGTTAGCGTTTGTTTATTTCTGAAGAATTACTATCCTTTAGAGCAGTTTTACACTTTCTTCATGGACCTCCACAACATTTCTTATACACTCTTTGCGATATAGTTATTTACAAAATAGGTGTTATTTCTTCCAGTATAAACACTAGAGAACAAATGAATGCTGCAAAATCAGCTGTGATGTGTAGCTGAGCCATATGTGTGGTTGTAGGTTAGCCACACACTAAAACTTCCCTATAAGCATACATGTCGTGAAATTTGATACAATTTCCATCAAAATAATGCAAATTACACCAAAAAAGGGTGTAACATACACTCACTGTGACATTTAAATGGAAATAGAGGCCATTAGAGTCGAAATTACAATATGTTGTAGCAGTATGTTATAAAGTGTACTGTAAGATGTCATAATAAGCAAAAAACAAAATAATGTACCACCTCCCTGTATTAAATTTGGGCATAAGTTTTCACTCTGTAGAGGGAAACAAACATGTCCACTGTACACAAGAGATCATAAACTGAGAGAATGTAAAAAAGAAAAGATTTATAGATCGGCCAATTATAGTTATATAGCCTATCAATATAACCCCCACAGCAAAGTAAATGAACACTCATCCCTGGACTGGCATTGTCCAAGAGTTCAAAAAGCTGTAAGAAGATTCAAACAAGACAGACTATTAACTAAGACCAAATGATATACAATACATTTACGCTTAATTTACAACATTCCACAGCTGTCACCCATAACCTTGTCTGAACACTTGATGAAGTTGCTACTAGTTTACCAGTTGGAAACTCCCCCGGCAGGCCAACACAACCAGCATCCCACCTTCTGTGGTCTGGAAACCGCCCACCAGGTTGGCCCAGAGACAGGATGCTGTCCTACCAAAGAAGGAAGCTTTTACCAGGAGCATATTATCCTGTCACAATGCCAAGACACCCTCTGACACTTATAACCTGAAAGAGATAACCAGATGAGAGATGATGTAAAATGATAATGGAGATGAAATGGAGGGACAGGAAATTGGAGGATGTAATTAACCTACCCAACATTTGCCTGGCAACCCGGAAAAATTCCCAAGAAACCCATGGTCAGTAGGTTGGCTTCAGGAATCAAACCCAGGCCTCCCAAATGCGGGTGGGGATTCAGGAACACAGTATATATGCAAAACATATTTTAGCTTTAATATTTAATGAAATCTTGCCATTTTTGTACCTAACTCAACAAAGGTTAAAAAAAGAAGCTATTTTGTTTCCACTTTGTTCACTACTATCTAAACAATAAACGTGAATGTGTTGGAGAGCAAAATGTATAAGGTCTTTATAATCATATCTAGTTGTCTACCATTTGTATAAGTTTTAGCTCAACCTTATGTTTACACTGTGTGTAGTCAAAGAGTAATATAAATCACTGACAACTAAACAAGAGGTAAAGGAAATTAGAGCAACATTTAGTTCGGTTTTGAATAGCAGTTGTTTAACAAAGATTTCTAATTACAGAATACCATGTTCTGGGAGAAGGCACAGTTCTTGGACTGGGTGTAGTAGTTCAGCAGTTGATTCAGTGTGTGGAACATTACCATAGAGAAAAAGCAGCACTTGACATCTTGAATCGTAAATTGGCTTCTGTACCAAATATGAATACTTCAGAATTCAAAGAGGTATGCTAATAGTCATAGAATGCTCAAACACAATTGTTTTAAAAGATCAGTACTTAAACTTTTTAATTAATAATCAGAATTAAATTACTGGCTTTCTGATTATGGATGATAATGCTGATGGTTCACCCAATATGGTTCTCTCTTTACCTAATTATAATTGTCTTTACCAAGTACTCTTGCTGTAACAATAAATTCATGTGAATGCTGTGTATGGATAGATTGTTCAAAAATCTACGCAAGTGTCAGGATTGCATAATACTTCCAGTTTTGTGACTGCTCAGGCCCATTATGTGAGTTATCTTGAAATTTGTGCTTTGGTATATATAATCATTAAGTATAAATATAGCAGTGTTTTGTGATTCAGTTCCCTACTGGGGCATTGAATTGTTTTAGGAAGGCTGATGGATCCATACAATGAATGGCTATATACTGCCTTCATTTGGTAATGTTGAAGTAGACAGGTTTTTTTATGCACAATCTCACTAAACCATGCCAAATTCACATGAAATACGCTGCATCCCCCATGCTGCACCAAGAAGTTATCAATTACAAATCAGAGAGAAAAATGGATAATGGGACAGAAGTCTGATATAAATACTAGAGTAATGCTAGCAAAGAGGTATGGAACTGAAACTGAAATGTAGTTATGGAGAGAATGTAAGTAAAGGAGAAAGGGAGCACATCATTTCAGAAAATGTTAGGAAGTGAAGATTCCCTTTTTCTTTGTTTGCTTTAGCTGTTAATTTTTAATGGAAATCCACGTTTAAAATAATATAATCACCTGTAATTTGATTATTACCATTTCCAGAAAAAGAATCTCATACTAAGAGCATTCTATCTGTCAACCACCTGCCACAAGTAACTTTTGTAAATATTTATATTTGTTTCATAAATGTAGATTGTGAAATATATTGTCACTGATTGCATTGTTTCGTTGGAGCCACGACGGGCTGGTGCTGGTCACGCATGGGCAGGAAAGAAAGAACCAGATAGTGGCGCGAGTGCTGAATGCTTGCAGAGAGAGAGAGAGAGAGAGATGTCTGGATAGCTCTGTCTTTCGCTGTGTAATGAGAAATCTACCGTATTCTAGAACAATGACTGGAGGTATTAAAACACCCCCAAAGTGTTAGTGAGTCAGTTGCTAGTGCAGTGGTGTGAGTTGAGTTGTGCAGCTGTAATTCTGCCGCAGCGATTCTTTAGTTTGTTTACGTGCAGCTGAGAATGAGACGACCTTGAAGACTTTGTGTATGTTGTCATTTTGCTGCTGCCAGGGTTGTACAAAGCTCTTTGTTTACTGCAATAAAGAGCATTTTAAATTTCTGCAAACAAGACTTACTTCTACCAACCCACGAAGTCATAATATTACCATTTTAAGCTTATGTACATACTACACAATTGCATGAGCATAATATTTCATTTTTTTCAGGTTATGTGATTTATGATTTAAGTTGTTTCATCACAAGATGAAGAGATCCTCATTTATTCTGCTTGTGTTGCATTTGGGAGATCTTTTGAGTTGAGGAATGTATGTGTAAGTAAATGGCACTATCAAATGAAAATTGTCACATGTGTATCTTACAGTTAACACACATTAACCAAGTTGATATGAAAGTAATCGATACTGATACTAATTAAGAGATGGTGGTGGTGACAGCAGCAGCACTGGTAACAACTTTCGTTTTGACTTTTACTGTTAGTATGTCTTAAGTATAAAATATACACCATTTGACAATTTTCATTCAATAGTAGCATTTCACTTATGTATATCCTTAGTTCAACCCAAAAGATCTCCCAAAAGTAACACTGAGTACCACTTATCTGCCTTCTTCACATGTACATACATGCATTGCCAGAGTTGCCTACATTCATTAGCTTATATGCTTTATCAACTACACATATTGTAATGCAAATTATGTGTTATTACCGCTCACTACTTTCATGTCTCATACGATGGTGTCTTGCATTACGTGCAACTCTCTCTGCAGCACATTACCATTCATCCTTTCCAATCCACCCAGCAATATTTAATCTTACTTTATGAGTATTTAACATGCTGTTCATAACAATACATTTACATAACATTAGAATACTTTTTATAATTATTGTTCAGTTGATTATCCGTATAGAAAATCACTTCTGTCATAATTATGTATTTGCATTGAAAATGAAATAAAAAGTAAACAATCTTACTATAAAAAGTACTTTAAAACACATAAAAATGGAGATACCCATCACATGAGCTTAGCTGCATAATTAAATCTAATTACTAAGAAGATTTCTGGTCAGCATTACTGTTGTCGCTGTACATCCAAAGTCCTCTGCGTTCATAAATGACACCTTGTGTAGTGAAGATCACTTATTAAAATATGACTAAGATTTCAAAATGTTAAGTTAGAGCAATAGTATATAAACACAAGTTCAAAAAAATTAATTTTAATGAAGTGAACTCTAATGAATTTATTTTAATTTTGAATATATTAATACACATTTATTATGCAGTTTTTAATTTTCTTTACAGTACCTGCCTGAAAGTTCTCTAGTGGGCAATATTGCCTCAAGCAGATTGCAAGCAGCACACCATCTCAATCAGTGTATAAAATATAAGCAAGAGGAATTGGAATATTGCTCATTCCTTGTTGAAAATTGCCTCTACCTTATTTGGTGTCATTTGGACTTCTATATGCTGCGAGCTCTGCCACCTCGTGCCTTTAGTCTTACAGGTGATATAATCTCAGAACAATACAGTTTGGCATTAAATATATTTATGAAAGTTGCTTTGTCATTTACAGTTTCTTTTTTTCTACATTTTGCATACAGGAAGTGCTAACTTTCAAACAGAACTAACATGGAATGTGACTGCAAAGGATATTAGCAGTTTGAAGCAGGGATTGGTATCCGTTTTCACTGACAGCTTGAGCAAAAAACTTGTGGAAATCAAACAGGTATAATAAAAATCTCTTCATATGGCAGTTTAGAAACATTGAACTTCACAGAATTGCTGAGATATATGTCATTTACTGTATAAATATAATTAAGACTTCTAACATAACTAGAAATATCATATTAAAATCATTTTCTGGTTTATACAGCAAGGCTTATAGATGAATAATAGGCTCGAGCATGCCTTCATAATTATTAATTGTAAACCATAAGGCTGATTTTCTGACATACATTTTAAATTTGTTCTTAAACTAATCAGCTTTCACAAAAGTAACATTGTATGCCTAATAACTCATAAGGGTCAGAAGGTCGATAGGTTTCAGAATCTGCAGAGCACAATTTTCTTATTAAATTTTTCATTTTTCTGGTCAATCGACCAAGACAAAGGTGTTGAAATCATTATGATCAGATACAGCTATATTTTTAAAATTAAAGCAAATTGCTTTTTGTTGGTAAACCATTATTCTGCAGGGGGAAAGAGAGAGAAGGAGGTTCTTTCTCTCCTTTATTTTTATTCCAAGTGTATCTAAGTCTTCATAAATGTGGATTGTTTTGTTTCAGGATCATGGATCTACAGAGAAAGGTTTCGTGGAAGTCCTTCTTCGAAGAATAAAGAGGCTAATTCAGTTTGTTCCTGTAAAATGATTTGATCAAAAATAAGTCAGAAATGTGTTACATGTGTGCACTCCTGTAACGTTTGTTAAATAGCTCTTTTTATAAAGTATCAGATGTTCATTAAAGAAAACAATGTTAATTTAAAAATTATGAACATTGAAGTATTCATTGTCAAGGCCGAGACTCAAATCGTGGAACATTGGCTTTCTGTGTCAGTGATTTTCCATTGAGCTACCATGATGTTCATCATCAAATGTACATTAAACCTCTCACATGATTAAATTGTTTTTATGTTATGAATATTGTTTAGTTTCTCAGTCACATCATAAAAAGGATGAAGTCTATATTTCTTACTTTCAGGACTTGTAGTGAAAACAATTTTGCACAAGAATGCATGCTAAGAGTTGTACCACTTCTCTGATACAGAGCAAAATCCAATTACACTTAGAACTCCCACATTTCTACTGCTTGCTTATGTTGTTATTGCACAGCTTCTGATCCTTGCTTATTTGGGATTTGTATGTCAATATTGATTTCAACATAAATAATACATCTATACTCCATAATTTAGCTCAGTAACAGCCAATTGGTGGTCCATTCTTTGTTGGGTGGCTCAGTTTGTTAGTCACTGAATTACTAATCTCAAGGTTGCTGGTTAAGCATGGCCTAGACATATAGTTTTTAATTGTGCTTAAAAATAACTGCCCCATGTCGAGATTTATGGGCATGCAAAAGACCTGTAAGGTGAAACTCCAGTGCATCAGCAATGCTCATATGATTTGGCAATTGACAGTGTTAACAATCAAAATATTACGAATTCCTTTTACTACTTTTGGATCTTGTAAATCAGGCTCTTCATGTGGCATCACAGGAAATAATCTAGCAGATTTAGGTCAAGTATTTGTCACTAAAATCTAACCACTATTGCCCAAATTATTGATCCATGATTTTGAGTTATAAGAGCAAAATTAGGTGGTGCACCATTGTGCTTGAAACCACAATTCATAATACATTTTAGTGGCACATCTGATAAGAACATATGCAGCTCTTGTTGAAGGGAAGTAAAATATACTTGACATTTGAGATTAGGTGAAAATGGTCAGATAACACATCCATCCATAAAGTCTGCCCACATTGATGCTTATCGTTGTTGAAAACCATGAGTCATATACCAAATAGGTTAGCATCAATTTAAAATGGCTATTGTGCAGAATTTGAAAATAGGTTTCTTGATGAATGTGGCTTTGTCAGTCTAGCATGGATAGCGTGCTCAGCAACACAGCAGTGCAAAATCACCTGTGGAAGTGGTGACATGGCACAACATTCTCTGGACATATTGTCTGTTCGTTCTGGGGATGCAAAAGCTCAATTGCTGCTTATGCCCCACAGGGCTGTAATCCACTGTGAGTCTACACACTCTTTCAAATACATAATTGCATCCTCTTCCACTACTTAAAGTATAGCCTCTTCAAAGTCAGTGTGCAGCACAGTCATGTAGCACAACGACCAAATCAATAGGTAGTGTATCCATCTCCATGAGCTGCAGGTAAATCTTGGCAAAGAGCTGGTGTGGAAAACTCTCCCATTACACTGAGGAACTCCATTATTAGTAAATTATATCAGCATTTTCCCTAAACATATAGTCAACCATGTTCAACAGCACACTTCCTATGAACTACAGTTTAACTTCAAATAAAGGATGATAAACTGATGGCTACAAGCACCATAGTAGATTTGAACATCAGCTAATTGATGCTTTTCTGGAAAGTTCATGACTGTTAACTAAATACAGAGCAAACAGACTTTAGTAGATATATGATATCAGATGACCATTGAATGACGTAACACTCTGGAGCCAAAAAACAGTGCTAGAGAGTTCAGATTGTGTAGTGAAGCTGTTTTGTTACATTCCACGTATCTCCAAATATAAACAACTAGCAATATATATATATATTTAAAAGAAAATCTAGCCCCTTAATACCCAGGCTGTATGCTCTACAGTATATCAACATATCACAGCTATTTTCATTTAGACATTAAAAATATGAGAATTGGAGGTGATATTGAATGAAGAACATTCACGTTTTCATTGCAAACCCTTAAGTAACCAAAATGTATGTAATTAAAACAAGATATTGTGCTTCTCCCTGCGCTAGTTACAAAAATGTATAGTGTTAACAGATATCTATAGGAAATACCGCCTGCAGTGCCGTATGTAGTAAAAGCAGACGTTAAACACTACACATTTCATTTCTATAGAAAATATACTGGGTAAGAATCAAAGAAAGATGTATAAATTACCAGAAGAAGCAAATGAAAAGATGTGCAGGATGCTGTTAATAGTAGTGACCATACTAATCAGAGGGATTGAAATGAACTCAGGGCCTGGATCTCCTTAATGGAATTTGTTGAACCTACTGAAAAAAATTAACAAGGAACTGATAAAAATTAGAAAAATGAGAAAAGAATGGAACCCAAAGTGACGCAGAAAATAGAGCAACTAAAAGGGACAACAAAAAGGATTCAAAGAAGAGTACAAGGAGGAGCTGGGAATAATGAGCAAAGGATAAGAGATGAGGAAAGACAAGAAGTTATATATATAATCATTTTCGGAGTAGCAGAAGAAAAAGAAAAAAGGGCATGGCTGTAATTAGAAGAAATTATGAAAAATAAACTAGATCTACAGCTTCAAGGATATGAAATAACTGATTCAGTTTGATTAAAGATAAGAAATTCAAACAACAGACCAATACTGGTAAAACTTAGCACCATGAAGTTTAAAATGCTGGTCCTGTAAAAATGAGAAAACTTAAAAGGCATAAAGGCATTAAAATATTTATTAAACTAGTCTTAGGAAAAAAGGAAAGAGAAGAGACATTGTGCTAAGAGAAAGGAGAAAAGCAAAAGAAGCAGAAAAATGTATATGTCAATAGCCTAGCACTTTGGATCAACAGAAGAAAATATGGCATGAGTCAGCAATATACATTAGAACTCTACTTGACAAGAACCCAGCAATTTGGTGGAAGAGAGAAGCACCAAAAGGATACTTGCTCATACTTTATACTTACTTATTGGATTGCAGAGGTAGATGGAGAAAGAGGGGAAGCTATCAGAATTCCAAGCAGGATATAGGAAAAGGAGCATAACAGTACATAATACATTACTTGCAAGGAAAGTTGTGGATAAATATTTAAGGATTAAAAGGGGTAGAGAACATATGGTTTTATTGATCCAGTAAAAGCATTTGATACTTTTAACAGGAAGGTACTTTTTTTTAAAACTAATCAGGAAAGATGTGAGTGAATCATTTATAAGGAGTATTAAATATTTTATTTGTTAACAATGCTGTCAATTTGCCAGGATCATATCAGTGCCACCAGTATGCCAGAATTTTGTTCCATAGTTCTTTTACATGCCAGTAGATTTACTGGCATGAGACTGCTGCTTTTAAGCACACTTTAAAACTATCAATCTGGGCCAAGTTTGAACCCGCAATCTTGGGATCAGCAGGCCAGCTGAGCCACCCACACTGACTGGGAAAATTAACAACTCATATGCAAATAATGAGTGTTGAATGAAGCTAGCTATGGGAAGAATTACTGAAAAGGCACAATAATTTGGAGCTTAGACAGGGATGCAAACTTAGTCTACTGCTATTTAATTTGTTATAAAAGAGAAGAAAATTTAATAAGCATTTACCAGATATTAATAATAAGCAGAACCTGGATTTTGAAGACACATAATATTTTTTTTTTCCTTATATAGTATGTATTGAACTTAATTATTAAAATCATGAACAGGATACTCAGGTTATAAAAATATTAATTTTAGTGGGCATTTGTTGTCAAATTTTCCTTTTTAATTTTCAGGTCATTTTTTCAATTTTACATCGCTTTTTTGGTCCTCTTTTTTTTTTTTTTTTTTTTTTTTTTTTTTTTTGCAATAATTTTCTTCCTTTTATGGTCAGTTTTCTTATTTACAAGAAAATTATTAAATTATATAGCATTTATCATAAATCTATGAAAATAAGTGCCAGTCAACATTAGCTGAGGATATTAGGAATGTCGTAATGGAACATGTTCTAGGTAAACTTGAGCAATAAATGGAGCATGGAGTACTAGTTCAACTCAGAATTATATTAAATAAAATGGATAATTTTATCAGTGGGTTAACAATGTATGAGGGTGAGTCAAATGAAAACTAGAAATATTTTTTCACAGATCCTTTATTACAGACAGAGTTAAAATAAGTATGCTATTTTACAATGTTGTTTCCACACTTTTTGATACATTTTGTACATACAAGTCGGAAGGACATAACAGAAACAAATGGGTGACTGGAGATGTAAGAGAAATTAATGTTTTGGCTACTGTTGCAGTAGATCCAATCTGCAAATTAGTTCCTGCACAATCACATGTGGAAGTGGAATGAGTTAGGCAAGTGTACTTCGCATTCTCTATCGACATAGGTTCTATTCCTTTCACATCTCTCTCCATCGAGAGTGGCATGAAAATGATTTTGATAAGCATGTTAACTTTTGTACTTGAGCATTAACTCCAGATACTCCAGATTCATCATGTATTTTGTTTAGTGATGAAGCAACATTTACTAATCTTGCCCAGGTAAACCGCAGAAACATTCACTATTGGTCTGTTTTTCATAGAAAGAACACAAAACTCATACAAGTATCTCAGCCTCCTAACAGACCATCTCCTACAGATGCTAGAAGATGTTCCTCTGCAGACTGGGAAGAACCTGTGGTTCCAGCATGATTGCTATCCAGCCCATAGTACAGCTGGTCTTTACGGATTGTTTCCAATTTGATAGATTGGACAAAGAGGACCTGTACTTTGGCCGGGCCATTCCGAACAGGATTTGACTCTGTTAGATTTTTTCAATGGGGAAAACTGAAAGACACTGTCTACAAGAAATACCAAATACACCAGATGATGTGAAACAACATATTACTTCTGCCTACTCTGAAATTTCTGCTGATATGCTAGGACGTGTGCAGCAGTCTTACCACAGGAGACTGGAAGCTTCTACTGAAGCTGCAGGTGGTCATCTTGAACACAAACTTTGAAGGTCAAATTTCTCTTTAATTGTCAGGATCCACAGAGGCAGTGCACTCCCTTTTGTGTTTCTTTAGTTTGCCCTACCAAGTGTTGCTGAAAAAGTTTCAAAATAAGATATCTCATGAACTACTGGCACTAGAATCCTGCAGAAAACACCATTAGCATTCTAATATACCATACATTTGATGTTTTGATATAATTAGGTATTGTTTTGTATGTTTGCACCAAAAATACACCTAAGTGTTATTAAAATCTATTTATAGACTAAAACTACAAGCCCCTAACTACCAAACAGTGCTGTGAAAACTGCACATCCATAGCACTTTCCATTTTGGAAATATCGGCAGTGCAAGTTTTAGGTGATTCATCCTGTATGTTTAGTACTCTCACAGTTAGGCGGAGAAAGACAGCCAAATAGGAAAGGTTTTGGGTTAGAGATGCCAGTAATAAACAAAGGTGTTTCAGCAGATATTATAGAAGGAACCTTAGTTGTTTTTGGATGGAACAACACTCAAATTCAGAAATTCCCAAGATGGTTACAGAAATCTTTACGTTGAAAATGTTAGCACTTACTTATACAGAAAAATAACATTCTAATGTGTCTTAGCCATTATTAATGGGCAAATTATCACCAAGAGACAACACAATATCTCTGTGAACATGCACACAGACTTCTTTCCCTTATCACAGATCCACAGACTCGCGCATCATAGTAGTGGCAGCTGGCGTACCACTCGTCACCCAGTCCATGGCTGCCAGGAAATGGTGTTGTCATTCGACAAACGCATGGTACTTTTCCCACAAATTCAATGTATTCATGCATTTAGCAACTATGAAAACATAATCAGATTTAATATAAGTATTGGTTTAAATGTTACTGATACATTTTTAATGTGGTAAAAGAGAGCTAAATAACTTGTTGGTAGTAAAGCCCTAATAGAAAGAAAAAACATGTTAATTGATTCCTAGTTGATGAAAAAATCTTGTGAGGTTTGATTATAATATATGCTAGTTTACAAACTAGTACTAACTGACATTACTCTGGGTGATGAATTCATTTCATTTACTTCCCCTGATCTTAATGAAATTGTTGCATATTTCAAAGATTTTTATGGTGAATCCTCCCTTTATCATTGTAATGTAGATAGTACAAACCCGACATCCTAATGAGTGAAAAATCCCACTTATGTACATTCGTGCAAAAGGATGTGAAATAGATGCAATATCTAACTTCTTTACCACCCTGGTTGGTATGAGTGATTGTTAGGTGTTACTCTATTGACCCCAAGGCTGCATACTCAAATTTGTCCAAGACTGATGGTTTTTTAATATGCTTGAAAGTGATAACCCCATGTTTGTTTGTTTATTTATCTGCCATAGAAGTCAGCCAGACTCATGGCATCACAAAAATACAGTTTATGTACAATAATTTTCAAAGATATTATGAATTACAAATATGATTGAAAATGTTACAAATTAATATAAAGTCTAATACACTAGTACATTTTAAAAATACATACAGTAAAATAAAATTTATTATTACAATTTTATATTAAAAATTAACTGATGCTAAAAGGTAAAAGTTTTAATAATATAAGTTGCACTGATTGTCTAAACCTTATGTCAGTAGATTCATGCAGAATGAAATTCTGGCACATTGGTGTTGCTGATATTGTCGTGCCAATTGACAGCAACATTAACAAGCAAAAATATTACCTTACACCAAGTCTTTCAAATTCCAGCTGCATAGCCTATATTTACTCTATTGGCTCTGGAACACTTATCAAACAGAATAGTGAAAATTTGTTAGATAATTAAATTAGGTGAACAAACCTTTTCACCTTCTCTTTGGTCCCAGAAATAAAAACTGTTAATATTAAAACAAAGGTGGTGAAGATGGTAAATATCAATATTCCACACTCACTTCCAGGTCATCAGTTTAATTCTTTGGAAAAGACATATAGTCTGCAACCATTGAGGAAAAAGAATCTTCTCATTTGTTAAATAAAAAATGATGGTTCACTGATTTCTAATGTTAACAATTTTCCCCATTTGTGTAGTTATTTCTAACATTCTTTGTATTTATACCATAAATACAATGGAAGTAAAGCAAAATTTTCTTACATGGGAGTTATTAAAATATTTTGGAATTTATATTGCATACACACCACAGTATTGTAAACAGATAAATCTTTTTGTTTTCTGTGCTTTATTTGCTAAAGTGTGACCACCTACATATATATTGATTACTGTGAAAATCTACATTTGTCTTGTTTTACTATATATTCTGTCAAACAACAATATGTTTTCTATTCCATCACATTTTCAAAAGATGGAGATCTTAGCAATAATTTTCTCTAATTCCAGTATATTCATATTCATTGCAGGGGAAATGCCATTTTCACTGGTACATGTATTAAGAACTATGCATGTCTGCAATGCTAACATCAGATTGGTTTCTGTTAACTAAAATCCATTTTCAGAAATAGGCTATTTGATTTGTGCAGAGCAGTTTATTGATGCGAACATGTGATCTATGCATTTGTCCATGTCGATAATTTCCTCTTCATTTTTTCAGTGCAAATTAAAATTTGTTTACTTGTTTAAGAAAATAATTAACTTCCTTATAACTACATGTTGTTGGGGTTGCAGCTACTTGACCATCTACTATCTTGTTAACTGAATTGGAATTTTAAAAACAGCAGTACATAAAACTTGGACAATAGCATTTCACAAAAAAATACCCAGTAAAAAGCAAAATTATATTTGAAGATAGGATTTTGAAAGTTATATTACGTTTTAGGATAAAGATATAGATATTAAATTACAGAGATATCCAAGTATTTGTAACTACTTTGTTGGAAATTTTAAATAGTGATGTGTAAACAATTTCTACATTGTAAAAGAGAGTCATTTTGCTGACACTACATCACTTTTTAAAATGGTGGGATTTGTATCAAAAGCTCATTTGCTCCCATCTTCAACCTGATGCCAACAACACATTCCAGAAGTTGACATCAGGTTGAGGATGAGAACAACTGAGTTCTTGAAACTTTTTTTTTTAAGTGATGTAATGTCAGTAAACAACTCACTTTTACTTCTAGAAATAATATTGTCGCCAAAGGCATTGTCGGTTGGAGCCGCCGCAAAGCCAGCGCCGGGCATGCGTATGCAGGAAAAAGAGACTGTGGTGCAGAAGTTCAACGCTTGCCAAGAGAAAGAGACATTCTGGAACTTCCCGCTGCCATCGTGATTGTTATCGAACGATCGGTGGTTTTCTAGAACAATAACTGGAGGTATAAAAGCCGGCAAAGTGTTAGTTGTTAGTGGGTTGTTAATTGTGTGTGTGCAGATGTGTAGTAATTTGAAGTGTAGCGCAGTGCATTCTTTCGTTTGTTTACGTATGGCGAGAAGAAACGACCTTGAAGATTGCATTTGTGTATGTTACGTAATTTTGCTGCTGCCAGGTTTGTACAAAGCGTCTTTTTACTGAAATAAAGATAATTTTAAATTTCTGCAAACAAGACTTAATTCTACAAACACACAAAGTTACATATGGTGTCAGGAGT
The DNA here is from genome assembly GCA_030765055.1 of Mantis religiosa. Classification (NCBI taxonomy): domain Eukaryota; kingdom Metazoa; phylum Arthropoda; class Insecta; order Mantodea; family Mantidae; genus Mantis; species Mantis religiosa. The sequence continues at coordinate 141,304,660 of CM060952.1, read as the reverse complement.
GGAACACGACGATGGAAGCTGCATTGGCCAAGATTTTAGATCACGTTCAAGAGGTCCCGTGTTCGAATCTCGGTCAGGGTGAGTTACCTGGATACGGTTTTTTTCGGGGTTTTCCCTTATCCTTAAAGACGAATATCGGGTAGCTCTAAGCTCCATGGACCCTGGACACATTTGAGCATCATTTCACCCATTCCATTCATCGTCCGATATGACTTAACGTTGGAAGACGTAAAAAAAATAGAAGAGTTGAAAGAAATGAGAACAACGAATGACACTCTCGTTGCGGAAATGAAAACGGAAAATAGCAACTTGGCCGCAACGATGACTGAAATGAAGGCCCAATTAAACAAGGAAATGAAAGCGGTGAAAGACAGCCTGGCCACCTAAATGAAGGCTGCGAACGAGGACCTCGCCGCCAAATTTGATGAGCAGTTGGCAGGCGTGCGAGATGACGTCACAGAGCTGAGCAAGCGGATGGGCCAAGTAGACGAGCGCGTCGAAACCTGGCGAACCGCTTTTACGACCTAGAGGGAAAGGCTCACAGCAACACCAAGTGCCTGAACGCCATGCTGGAGGACATCGTCGGCAGAAGGTTGAAGGATTTGAAAGCCGACGCGCCGGGACGTGACACATCATCTGCGGAAGTGAAACCACCTAAGTACGACGGCACGTCAACTGTCTAAGTCTTTCGCCGCAAATTTGACACTGGCCAAGCACAAGTGGTCGCCAGAAGAGGCCGCACAACTAATAGCCAGCGTCCAGGGAGGGGCCGCAGAAGTGCTGAACGCAGTCCAGACAGCGGTGGCACCCAAGGACATCTGGGAGACTCTGGAGAACCGGTTCGGAAACCACCGTTTCGCCGCAGCCAGCTGAAGTCTAGAACGCAGCAGCTAGGGGAGACGCTGCAGGAGTTCACCCTGGCAAACGAATAGCTGGCCAGCAAAGACCTGGTCGACCTCCCACCCCAATTCGTATCCCGAGAAGCCGCCTACACCTTCGTCGACGGAGTACGAGACGCCGAGATACATCAGCGCCTAATGCTTGGCGACTAAGGACCATCCGCGAGGCGCTAACGGCCGCATTGAGGATGGAGGTGGCCAAGGTAACGGCTACCCCGACTTTGAGAATAAGATGTATCTGCTACAATGGAGACCGAAGACCAGCCGAGGGACGTCGGCGAGGATCAAGTGACGAGTGTTGGGAATGTGGACAGCCGGGACACCTGGAGAGAGACTGCCCACACCAGGAAGAGCAGCCGGAAAACGAGTAAGAGTCAGTGTGGCGGGGGGCACGTTGGCGCCGTCACCACCATCCCCTCGAGTGACAGTGCGTGCCGTCAGTCGACGTATGGATAACAGCCTCATTGCGGACAGTTGGGTGAAAGTGAGGCTGTGCCGCGTGCTTCTGGACCAGGACAGCCGTGACCATCAGAATGACGTAGCCAGGGATTTGTCGTCGAGAAAACCGAGCCAACCATACCAGCTAGTTACACAGCGGGCGACACCTTTCCCTGTAGAGAGGGAGGCCCTGCTGCAGTTGACCGGGTGGAGTGCCGTGCGTCTGTGGGTGTTCGTGTTCGTCGTGGATGTGGTTGAGGTGATACCGGTATTGGATGCCCTCAGGAGCCACGAGGCGTCGTTCCACGTCTGCAAGGCGGTTCTGCGGCTCAATGGAGAAGAGGTGATACTCCGGCATCACGAAGAACGCCTTGGAATCTGCAGGGTCATCCTGAGGGAAGATGTCCCCGTGAAAAGCGAGATGGTGGTGACGGCACGACTGGACGGCCAGCGGACAAAGAACTTGATGCTGGACTATGTGTAGCCAGGACATTGTTGCCGTGCCGAGAGAAGGTCCCGGTGAGGCTGCTCAACCCAACAGACACGGATAACGACATCCAGGCCAGGACAGTTTGGGATGTTTGAGCCCGTTATCAGCGTAACGCCAATCGACCAGACACAGGAGCCGGCGCCGACGCAACACCTGGTACTCTGCCTGGAAGGCTTAATGGAGAGAGCGGCCGACCACCTGACTGCAGAGCAGCGAGAGAAGGTTCGACAACTGTTGTGACGATACCAGCACGTTTTAAGCCAAGGTAACAGCGACTACGACCGCACGGACCGAGTGCTCCACCACATCGACACCGGAGACGCCCGACCTATTCGACAACCACCCACATGCGTTCCGCTGGCAAAACAAGCGGCCCTTCACGACATTGGAGGATATGAGATCCAGGAGGGTGATCGAAGTGTCTGACAGCCCTTGGTGTTCCACTGTAGTCTTGGTGACACAGAAGAATGGCGAGCTACTCTTCTGCGTGGACTAAAGCAAGCTGAATGTTGTCACCAGGAAGAACTGCTCCCCCTTCGGATTGACGACACCCTGGACACGCTTGCTGATGCGCAGTGGTTCTCGACCCTGGATCTGAAGTCGGGCTACTGACAGGTGGCTCTAAACCCAAGAGACAAGGAGAAGACCGCATTTTCGACAGGCCAAGCGCTTTGGCAGTTCACAGTTATGCCATTTGTTCTCTGAAATGCACCAGCTACTTTCCAGCGCCTAATGGAGTCAGTAATGAGAGGATTGACTTATGGCGCCTGCTGTACCTGGACGACATCGTCGGCAAGACATTCAAAGACCATCTCGACAACCTGAGAAAGGTGCTACTGAGACTGCAGGCGATCAAACTGAAGCTGAATATGAAGTGCCAGCTCTTCCGCAAGAAAGTCAACGGGCCACATAGTCTTACCAACCGGAGTAGCCACATATCCGGAGAAGTGGCCGTGAGAGATTGACCTCGCCCAAAAGATAAGCGAAAATTGCGCAGTTTTTTGGGACTGCATATATTACCACCGCTTCATAAAGGGTTTCTCCAACATCGCCAAAGCCCTCACCCGCCTGACAGAACACCAGCCTTAGGTGTGGACTGAGGACGCCGAAGACTCTTTGCAGGAGCTGAAGCAGACACTTTGCAGTGCTCCTACTTTGGGATTTCCACGACCAGGCGGCGCCTTCACTGTGGACATCGGCGCCAGCGACCATTGCATTGGAGGCGTCCTATCCCAAGTCCAGGACGACCACGAGCAGGTGACAGCTTGCTACAGCAAGAAAGCCCCCAGGGAAAAGAAAAGGTTTAAGAAAAAAATAGTAAATAAAAAAAGAAAATAATAAGAGAAAAAAACTATATTCTATTCATCAGATTAATATGTAAAGCAGGCAATGGTAGGTCAAACAAGAGGCGCGCTGCTGCACCACCTTCCGACAACCCCTCTACCTCCAATGTAGAGATGCCCGAAAGGAGGGGAACCAAAACCAGAAGGAAGAAGGATTCAACACCCCTTCCTGCCCAGGAAGTGACTGCGGCACCGGACGAGGTGACCGGCCCAACCAGCCAGGAAGTTGTGGCCAAGGAACCCACATGGAAGGCACCACTGAGGTTGGAGCTCACCTCACCCGAGAAAGCAGTGATGACAAGGGACCGGACGTCGGTCAAGGAGAGATGCTAGAGACCATCTCTCCAAGGATAGCAGTGATGACCAGGGACCACAGAGCGAGCAGAGAAGCACCAGTGACCATCTCACACAGGAAAGTAGTGGAAGCAGTTCCAGAGGCCATTGAAATACCAGAGACTATCTCAATAAGGAAAGAAGAAACATTCCAAAAATATATGTGGCAGACTACTGTCCAAGAAGTCTGGCCTCCATAAGCAGGGAATTTGACACACATATAGACCAGGACAATACAAAGCCACATACAGAGACTGTTTTCAGTTCGGCACGCTAGCAGACTACAATAACTTTGCCAGATTCTGCAAAAACCGTAGCGTGCCGTTCCATATCACCGAACCACTAAAACAACGAACCTTCCGGGTAGTTATCAAAGGACACTAACCCAGTGTTCAAGCCGAAGAGCTCAAACAGGAGCTCGAGCCCATAAAAGTGAGTAAACTGTTCTCCCTGAGGACAAGGGCACATTCACCAATATTCCTGGTTGAACAACCCAACATGGAAAGCTCGGACTCCATAAAACAAATAGGAGATCTGTTCCACTGCAATATCCACGTTGAAAACTACCGAGCGCCAAATGGAACCCCACAGTGCGGGAGGTGCATGAGATTCCGCCATCTCACCAAAAACTGCCAGGCACCACAAGTATGTTGCATCTGTGCGGGTACACATCACAATAGCACCTGCCAGAGCAGCCATAGGAAATGCGCTCTCTGCAACTCAACAGAACACGGGGTACGCTGGAGGGGCTGCCTAGTCTTCCTACGGGTAGCCTACCCAGACAGGCGCCCAGAAATTGCAAGGCACCAACCCGTAAGCTCATGGGCGCTGGTGTCCCAACAACGCAGGAGCTACGCCGACGCTGCGAGAGGTTCCACGCCATCGGCCAGTAGCACATATCCACAGAGGCAGGGGCCAAACACACATCAGCGGCAGGAACCACGCACACAACAAGATCTTCAACACAGACAACAGCGTCGAGCCCCGGACCCACTAGACCGTGAGCCACATCGCCCAAGCTACAACAGAGATCCTCGCTCACAGAGGCAGGAAAATGCCATGCCAGCAGAGACATAAGAAGGTCCCCACTGCCCTGAAAAGTACTCGTCCAAAAAATGAAAGACGACGCCATCCGAGGTCTCAGTGACAATCTCACTGCGAAAAATAAACGCAACAGCCACTTCACTTCTGCAAAACGCCTGAAGGGGATGACGCCCTGTCAATAGATGGCGACACGAAGCTCCAGCTACTTCTCCTGGGCAATCATAGCCTCATGAAGGGATACGACATCCTAATGGACGCTTGGAACGACCTCTACCGGGCCTCTGCCGAGACCAGGCAAAAAACCTTAGCTGCACCAAATGAACTTAATAATGAATTTTGCCAAAATAACAGCAGCCCTGGGACCACTCACAAGGAATCAACAGCCTCGCGGAAGCGGAAGTAGACCATGGACCAACCAGCCAAACCACACAACGTACGAACATCACTCCCTCCAGCGCCCTCAATAACAATGGCACATCCACAAGATAACCTAACAACTACGCACAAAATACTCTACTGGAATATACGGGGGCCCAGAAGCAATATCCATGAACTCAAGCAATACCTCTACCAACACACTACGATTGCACTACTTAACGAAACCTTCCTTACACCTAAAGCACGCTTTAGAATTCCGGGGTACCATATTTATAGAAACGACACACCAGACGGGAAGCCCCATGAGGTCACAGCGATAGTGGTCCAAGAAAACCTCCAACACGATCATATACACATTCCTCCCTTAAACGCAATGGAATCAACAGCAATCGCACTGCACATACCAAATAGCAAAAGTAACTTAGCTAGCATCTACTGCTCCCCAAATAATGTAATACTAAACCTTGGCACCACTGTGATAGCCGCAGACGACCTGAACGCGAAGCACCCAAACTGGGGCTGTCCAAATGCAAATGCTGAAGGCAACAGCCTCTACACACACATGATCAACCACATGCATCAGATCACTCCGGGGTGCCAACGTACATTGCACAACAGGCACACCATGTACCATCAACTCTAGATATCGCCCTAATGAAAAACATAACTTTCAACTACAGTATTAATCTAATAGATGCCCTTGCATCCGATTAGCATTCAGTCCAAATTGGCATGTCCGTGCCACCAAAGTTCATACCCCCGCCGATCAGCCTCAGCTATAATCGAGCTAACTGGATCGTGTCCGCAGACACTCTTGACAAGGAGCTGTGACATTGGAAAGTCAACCAGCAGTTGATCTAGCCGCAGTACTTGTAGAAAAAGCCATCCAGACGGCAATGAAAGCGGCAGTGCCAAAGCATGTCTTATCTTAACCGCCAGACGTACTCGCCTAAATACACGAAAGGGATCACGACAGGCGTGGATGGACGCGCACGCGTAACATGGTACACAAAGTAAATATGACAGCCTTAAATAGCGCCATAAAGACCAAAATAAACACCCAGGTCCAACAGTAATGGGACCAAACGTTTGCAACACTACAACCGGGCAACGCCAGAGTATGGCATATGGTAAGGGCCCTAATACTTCAACCGATAAACATACCTCCCCTGATAATGGACGAAGAAAGGAGTCACTACGCCTAGAGCAATGCCGACAAGGCAGAGATACCGGCGGACACCTTACAAAAAGTATGCGCACCCAACCCTGGCCACTCGGACCACAGATTCTATGATAATTTAGAGCAGATCATGAGAACTACCCTCGAAAAAACAGCACATGGTAAATGCAGGACAAACCAGGGGAGCTAATGTGGATAATCAACCACTTAAACATTCGAAAAGCAACCGGGCCAGACCAAATACCAAGCATCTCACCCCCAAAAGCGCTTCGAACCATCACCCACATATGTAACTTCTGCCTTGAAAATGGGTACTTCTCACGATGTTGGAAGCAAGCCAAAGTGCTGATGTTCCCAAAGACGGGAAAAGACCAAGCAGACCCCAAAAATTACAGACCTATAAGCCTGCTTTACTTAATTAGCAAAGTTGCAGAAAAGGTCATACTAAAAAGATTGATTGGTCTCCCATATCAAAAAAAAACACCAAATACTAATAAGCGAACAATTTGGATTCCGCGCGAAGCACTCCACGATACTACGGCTAACAAGAACTATAGAATATATTACGAGAGGATTCAATGACCGAAGGTCCACCGGCGTGGTATTCCACGATATAGAGCGGGCCTTCGATAGTTTATCACGCAGGACTAATTAGGAAGCTCAAAGACCTTAAATTCAATGACACAATGCTTATACTAGTTGTCCACTACCTCACTGGCAGCTCCTTCACAGTCGCCATTAGGGAACAGCGTACAGAGCCGCGTAGCATAACAGCCGGGGTCCCACAAGGAAGTCTGCTGGAACCGACCCTGTCAATCTGTATATTAATGATATCTCAAAGAATGTCAACACCCAGCTATCAATCTAAGCAGATCACACCACCATATTGGTGCAATCATGGAGGTCGTCTGCCGCAGACTGCAAACCTCTCTTTCAGAACTGGAACCCTGGTTTCCCAAATGGAGAATTAAAGTAAATAGCCCCAAAACGCAGGCAGTCTTATTCACGAAGCGCAGAAAACACACAAATAGGTCCTTATCGTTGACGCTCCACGGAGAGATAATAAATTGGAGAAACCAGGCGAAGTACCTCGGATTTATTTTGGGCTCCAAGCTCACCTTTGCAGAACACACCACTGAAGCAAAACATAGGGCGACACAACAGCTAGGAGCGCACCAGGTGCGTACCTTCACTACTTACCAATTCAAGTGCGCTCTTTGCAACAGCAATGCGCATGGGGCAAATAGAGAGGCTGTCCTGTGTACAGAAGGCTGGTAGACACACCATCAGGCCACAGAAATGCCCATCCTACTGTATGGTCCACTGTAAATGATCAGAGAGGCACCTACGCATCATAATTCTACATAAAAAGGCAAACGACTACCAGAACAATGCCCTACCAGCGCTTAGCAGTTCCGCTAACTGGAGCGCTAGAAGCAGCTGTGCCTGCAGGCCAGCACTTAGCAGTGCAATCACAGAGCACAGAGACCTCCTACCGGTATACAGAATCCCTGCCATACCAACGTTCAGCAGCTCCGCTAACTGGAGCGCTAGAACCAGCTGTGCCCGCAGGCCAGCACTTAGCAGCGCAAGCACAGAGACCTACTACCGGCATACAGAACCCCTGGCCTCTCGGCTGGGAACCAGCACTACCACACATCCGCCGCCTGAAGAACAGCGGTACCACCAACGGTACCACCCAACCACCATTATCTATTGGTTTAAGATCAATTAAGTATATTGATTTGGGTTGAAGGGAATATTATGGAGCGCAAAACTATTTTAATTCTCTCAATAGAAATGATCAAAGAAGCTGACCAACAAGAGCATCAGGACCACGAAGAACTCACAGTACCCACTCAAGCCAACAGCCTCCCAGCACAAAAAGGAGACACAATTGGCTCAGAAATCCAATCACACCGCCGCCCAATAAGCTTTCGTATAGGGCATATGAATCAGTCATGGCACACATAAGACACCACTAAGATTCCACTACAGAGAATAGGAGGTGGCTGCATGCAGCCAGGATACAGCAGATAGGTGTCTTCGTCCATAGCCTCATCAATGCCTATGAACTACCGGCCGGATCCTGTTTGTGCTTCTGGGCCATCCTGTAGCATATAGCCGCACATGTTATCAGCAAGAAAATATACTAGGAAAAAATGTGGGCAACCACTAACCGCATAAAGAAACAAAACTGAAAGCCGACACTCTCCTGACGACTCAGAATGCCAGATTTTCTATACCAGGGTACTATACTTATCGCATTGATAGACCAACAGGTGCACCAGTAAGGGGAGCAGCCATCCTTGCTAAAAGAATGCTACAACATAGCCAAAGGCATATCCCGCCACTTAAACAAATGGACGCAACCAACTATTCATTATGGGCGACCTCAATGCCATACACGAAACTTGAGGAAACACACATCGCAACCAAGAGGGAATTGTGCTCCACAATCACATGCAAGAAAAAGATTATATTATCATCCACACAGTTGAAGCAACCCACATCCCTTCAAACGCAGCCCACATACCAAATGTTCTAGACATTACACTGCTGAGGAACACACGGTTCAGGTACAACCTGAAAAGAATCGATTCGCTGGCATCATACCATTACCCATACTACTAGAGGTTATTCAAGTCCCTCCCCCACGCCCCGAGAAGCTCATGAGAAACTACAACAAAACCGACTGGATATGCTTCGTATACAACCTAGATGCCAACCTTCCAGATGTACCCAACGAACTAGAATCCGCCGACGAAGTTGAAACCACCGCCGAAGCACTGGAACGAGCCACGCAGGTGGTTATCGCCGCGTCCACAACTTACAAGCAGCCGCGAAAAAGGAACTCCACTTAGTACCCGCGGTCCTACAAGTCATGAACGAAAGGGATCATGAAAGACGGAAATGGCAGAGCACAGGAACATCACTCACAAAGTAAACATGGAAGTCCTTAAGAGCAATCATGGGCATTGAGAGGGAAATTCACGATTCATAATAACACGCAATATAAAACATGTTTCAATCACTTCAGGAAAATAAAAATGTAATTACTTTAAAAAATTCTTCGCGTTATTATATGTATTATCATGCCGATGATTATTACTATGCTGTTACTACTTAGTGGTAGCGAGCTAAATGTATTGGGACTCCATTCGGAAGCTCTCGGGTTCGAACCGGTGACCGACCACACGTTCTTTCGCAGTTTCTTTTCGTTATTAAACGAATTCTGGATTACATATTTTACTTTCTGCGACTTCCCGCTATAAAAACACGCATGAGCAAACAAATTCAAGAACAGTGGGACCAAACTCTAGCGAATATGCAACCCGGCAACATCAAAAATTGGCAACTCACCAAACGACTGATTAAGGAACCATTGAGCATCCTTCCACTCCACAAAGCAGGCGACTAACGAAAACAGCAGAAACTGATGACAAGACAAATTCGCTAGCTAACACATTAGCAGCAGCCTGTACACCAAACATCCCACCGACCCTTACGCACTTACACACACACGCACACACACAGGCGTCATCGCCTCAAATAAAATGGTGAAATGGCAAATTACCCCCCCCCCCCAGATAAGAAAGCTCCGAGCCCAGACCAAATACCTAATATGGTACTCAAATACTGGACGCCCTCTGCCCTACTCATGTTCTCCAAAATTCTGAACAACTGTCTACAGTATGGTTATTTTCCTAACCACTGGAAACATGCTCAGGTACTGGTGTTCTCCAAGTCCGGAAAGGACCGCCGGAATCCTAACAATTACAGACCAATAAGCCTGCTAAACACCATGAGTAAAATAGCAGAAAAGATAATAGTCAAAAGGATAATCACTTTCCTTAAGCGGCACAATACAGTAATCGCGGAGCAATTCGGCTTCCGAGCCACTGCTAAGGTGTATCGAAAATATAACCCAAGGATCAAACGAAAAGCAAAGTACAGGGATAGTCTTCCTGGATATCCAGCGTGCATTCGACACCGTACACTAGCCCAGTTTATTGTACAAGATAAAACAACTCGGCTTCAATGACACTCTAAACAAACTGATGGACACTATCTACGCGGACGCACTTTTGCAATGACCACGCCAGACGACACATCCACGAAGAAATCACTCGAAGTAGGAGTACCACAAGGAAGCATATTCGGTTCTGTTCACTATTCACGTCAATGACATCCCTAAAACCTTTAACACCACACTATACATGTATGTAGTCGACAAAGTCATTGCCACACGATGCAAAAGACCTACAATCATCCAAGACAGACTCCAGAAGGCGCTCGAGAACCTACAGCCCTGTCTCAATAAAAGGAGCATAAATGTGAACGCACAAAAGTCACAGCTGGTATTATTCACCAAACGAACATCCCAGAGCAAATCCCTCCTGCCGCTAAAACTATACGAAAACCCCCCTCCATGGAAGAAAGAGAATAAATACTTAGGAGTAACACTGGACACGGGACTAGCCCTCGCCCCGCACGTGAAAAACGTCAGAGGCCTGGCGTAATACCAGTTCCGGCGCATTTATCCCCTCCTGAGCCGCAAGAACAACGTAAGTTTGAAATTGGGCCTTATGCTGTACAAGGCACTAATCCACCCCATAATTACATACGCGGCACCGTCATGGGACCACTGCGCCCTAACGCACGTAAAGACACTCAAAGCAGTCCAAAACATCAGACTGGCAGCCAAGGTCCCCAGAAGGGCACCTACAGACATACTTCACGGTGAACTCCATCTGCATACCATTGAGGAATTCTTCAAGAGACTAGCATACAATCTCTACTCCAAAAGCAGCAAACACCACAACCCCTTAATTCAAAATCTCTGAGAGTATTCCACTGCCCACGACAAACACATGAGGCCGCTCTCAATCTTCAACCGGAAAATCCCATTATCCAAGGCACACGGACCAGATCCTATCACGCTACATTTACAACGCTTGAGCCCTTATGACGACCACCGCCTGCCCAAGGACAATGATTCATGGACAGTAACGTGCCACTGGAAGGAACATCCCCGAGTATCATGCCCGAGACACTACACCAGATGACGTCACCGAAGATAGAGCACCTGTCATGGTCCTCCCATGGCTGAGATGTGAACCCCTATGATGACCACTGCCTGCCCACGGACAATGATGGACAACCACGTGCCTCTGGAAGGTACACCACCGAATTTGATGATCGAAACACCACACCATATGACGTCACCGAAGACGATGCGCCTGCCATAGTTCCTCCATGACTGACCAGACAACCTTCATGACTGCCCACCAAGGACCTACAGATGTCACAGTTGGGCACCCCACCGACTAGATGACCGAGGCACCATCAACTGACACCTAAGATAGAGCTACTCAAGGTAATTATAACTACCACCTAGCACGATACCAAGCTTATTCTCCATCTGCATGAGCATGCCAACCGAACTAAACTACTTCAGGGATCCACCCTGGGCCCAAGGGCCAAGAGCGGGCCCTGGCTTCACCCTCTGGTAGCGGGTCGTCTTTCGTAGAGTGATGTAGCCTTTCGGATGATCGTCATCACGGCTGGCGGAGAAGGGGCCAGGCCCCCCCCCCCCCAAAGTAGGATGGATAGAAACCGGCACGAGGCGGAATCGACTCGACTCGGCTTGCAGCTTCGAAGTGAGGACGTTTGCAACTTCGTTGCTACAAATGACGTCAGAACTCCTCTTCCATATGGATGCAATCGACAACAGCCGAGCTTCTATTGGCTGTTATATCAGCGACACTGATTGGCCGTTAATGAACACCAGCTACTATACAGCACAACTTGTTTCCTTTCGTCCAAAATTACCAACAAAGGGACCACAAAACCATAGTCAACACCTTTAGGGTCAATAAAAAGACGCATTCAGGTTGCTGCGTGCCTTGACTGGTAAGTACACAGCCTAAGCTGAGCTGTGCACTGCACTTCAGTGCAGAGCAACATGCCCATCCAAAGAATTCCCTCACCTTCACCTCCAAGTATCCTGAAAAGGATGCACAACCTACCACGAGCACAGAAGTCAGAGGTCCAATAGCCAAACGTTCATAGAACCAGGACATATTCCACGAGTTATCTCAACGGATAGGCAAAATTTCAGAGAGCGAACTCTGTCAATTCCTGCTCTGATTCGAAGGCAGGTTTTCCAATCGATTGGACTACAGTACCGGTCAATTCATCCTCCAGGATGGAAATAATTGAGACGGAGCTTAGCTCGTCGAACATCTCTTCAGATTTCGACGAAGTTGAGTTCCATGAGGTAAACAGCCGAAGGAAGAGAAACGCCATTCCCTTGAAGGACTGGTGCGGCCAGTCAAAAGGGGCTCGCCAGAAGGTATTTCCTCTTGTCATAGTGGATGACTTCCGGGTTTCGGTAGCCTTCGCTAAGAAGGTCATGCCGAACCTGTCAGGGTCATGTACATCACTAGGAAGAGGAGCCGTCACTTCGTCTTCCAGGCAAAACACACGGAGGATTACCAGCTTCTCCTGAGGGTATTGGACGGCAAGTCCACACCCTATTTCACAACCATTTGCTAACTTTGGGTTAAGCTGGAAGTCGTCAGGAGCTCTGGCGCCCCCCCCCCACCAATACCATCCTGTCTGGGATTCGACCATTCTAGCGCCTTCTTCAAGCAAAACCTTCGCTACTTGACGTGTGATGGACCCCATGATAAAGAGGCCTTTCCCAGGTCACCCAGAGATGTTTCCACTTGCGCCAACTGCAGGGTGAAAACTTGGCTTGCTATGGTGGCTGTCCTTCCTGCAAGGCATTTATAGCTGCAAGCAGACCAAACCCTCCTGTTAGGCCTACATCAGCCAGGGAGGAGAAAAAGGCGTTCCCCCTACCAACACCAGAGATTGGTCCAAGCTTAGGTAGACAGCCAATCAGGATCAGAGGCCTATCTTTGCCCAGGTTACGCAACAAGCTCCAGATGGTCCAAAAATTTCACGTGGGACACAACACTCCCTCAAAAACTAACAAATAATCACGGGCTTCAGCCCGCAAACATCCCACACCAAACCTGGCAAAAATGAGGGGAGACCTCCTCCCAAGCACCCGAAACCCGCTGCAGTGGTAAGCATGGTAAGCCCATGCCCACTTGACAGCTGAGGGACGAGAGACCTGGAAGAAGACCTACCATCCTCAACTTCCAACACCAACTCTCTCTCCGCTACCCTTAACACCATTCCCCTGACCGCTACCCTCGATCTCACAGTATTCAAGTGGCAGCTCTTGCTGTCACGCGGCAGAAACTCTTGAGCTGGTGGCAATGGAGGGGCTGTCTCTCCTGACCACAGGTGTCCAACATTCCCTGATGGCAAGTCGATAGGTCTCTTACCTTATTTCGATTCGTTTTTTTTTTTTTTTGGAATGCATGTGCCTAGCTTATCAGGGGAATGAGCTATTGCACTTTGCTTGAGCCCATGCCCCAGAATGTGCTTCATTTATTAAAAAACTAGATATCCTTAAAAACGAATAACATCTCATTACCAATTAAAAATTATTAATTTTTATGATACAAAAAATAATATTTCCAATTAAATCTTTTAAATTCGAGAAAAAAAATATAAATAATCTACAACGCAGCAATCTCTAGCGGACTGGACCTCTTAGGTCGGTCCCACAGAGTTTAGGCCAGCCGGACATTTTGGATGTCACTCTTCCGTAACACTATTGAAGAGTGCAATGCTCTACCTTGGTACCATTATTGTGGCGCACCAAGTTTCACAAACTTGTGTCAGCATCATGATCTGACACACGCCGCCACTTCTGCACCACCTGCTGGGATCGAAACCATTACACCGGGCAGACTAGCTCTCCACAGCACCCTAGCATGAACACCACTGCCACCTACCAGAGGGATAGGAACTCAGTTTGGATGCAGCAAGCAAGTCTGCTGCAGGACCCTGCTGAACCGAACCTGCCTCCAGCCTCTCAACCACCTGCATACAATATGCAGCATAAGCCACCATCTGCTGGCAGCAACCATATCACCTCGCAAGCTTAGAAAAAAATTCTGTCAAAACCGGAGAATATGCAGGCTGAAATTCTCCACCTTTCAGAAAAGGCAGCTCAGCTGGAGGAGCTGCTTACCTCAACTTCAACTTCACTCGAAGACATCACCACAGAGCTTGCAGTAATGCATGATGACAACCAGGAGAAGCACGACTTCCTACTCAGAATACTTCACACTTCATTTATTGATTCTTGAATGATCAGAAGATACATAAGTGGCAGCTCTCCAGACGATGATGGATGGAGAGCACACAGTGGTGCCATATGCATAGCTGCCCAAATCTAGCAATAGAGGCTGTTACCAACCATTGCAGCAACTTAACATACGACACTATCCTCAATATCCTGAACAATATCTTCAAATACTCTCACCTACAAATAACTTAAAAGTCTCACCTAACACTACCTCATAATTATATTCCACATTTAATACATAATGGTGTAAATAAAGCCTTGGTCATGTTTTTGTCCTGCCACCTATCTCACCTTTGACCAGGCCTGGTCAATACATCCTGTAGCAAGGTGACCCCTCGGTCGTCAGCCTCGTCAGTGATAATTTGAAAATATTGTTGTCCGCAGCTGCTCTTGGAATTATCCTAAAGCTCACAAATATAGGATCTGTAGCAAGGATCTCTTTATTCAGGGCATTTTGGGTGGATCAATTTGGGTACTTGGAAAGAACACAGTTTTATTCTCTTATGACGGTCAGTTATATTTCAATCACTATTAAAATACAGATTTATTAGGCGAACTCTGAATGGTTGGCTTCGCATTGGCACGGTTGTTTCTTGCGTATCCTCACATGAATTTTTAGCTAGGCACTCATATACCAACTCTTTGATGGATGCGGTTTCTTCCCGTGGGCTATTACGCAACTCTCCAGCTTGGCCCACAGTGGCCAACTTACATTGGATAGATATTTGTCCCTTGGATCGGTCATATGACACTTCGCTTTTCCCCTTCAGCTCATTATTTTTAATTAGTTGGTTGATAGAATGCATATGGCATCTCCTTTACGGGAACAAGCTCTGTCTCATCTTTTCAGACCTCCCAAGATGTCCCCTGTCAAAACTAGGCTTGAAAATAAACACCGGGTGCGACCCTTAAAATTTATGGTTGCATCCGTCCTACCTAGGGGGAGGAAAACGACCTCTTCAGAGTCCGTCACAAACTTGACAGTATATACACAATTTTTTTTAGGTTTACACTATATATATTACTTTAACATTTAATTGATCTTCCATATATTCCTTTAACAGTTAATTAATCAACTTGAGGAAGAGAGTATTGTTTCAATCCTCAACCCCGAATCTTCAGGTACAAGAGCATTACTGCCTCATTTTTAAAACTGAATACTCATCGGTGGAGGTTTTTCAGTGGGTAGGTTGACGGTTAACTCTGTCAAAGGAGTCCCACGCTCCAATTCCAGGGTTAGAGC
Source organism: Mantis religiosa (assembly GCA_030765055.1). Taxonomy (NCBI): domain Eukaryota; kingdom Metazoa; phylum Arthropoda; class Insecta; order Mantodea; family Mantidae; genus Mantis; species Mantis religiosa. The sequence goes on along the minus strand of CM060952.1, from coordinate 141,289,076 downwards.
ATAAATGCATTTTTCCTCTATTTGGGGAGAACAAAAGTTACCGTCAGCACCCAACTGGACTAGAATGCAGCAGTCACCATTGAAAACTCCACCAGAGTACTTTGACCTCGCTTCTACCACTGAAGATGTCTGCCAGATGAAATGTCTAAGGAGCAGTCAGTAGACCACAGCCCACAAGCCCAGATTATACTATATCTAGTATTTCACATTTTGGAAGAAGCCTCCACTACATGGTGTACACTAGCATGATTCCAGACACCACTTTTGAATCATAATTTAAATCCATTATCAAAATCTTGCTTTGAATTAAGACCTTTAGGTTCTGTTATAAATATTCAATTCCTCTTCTTTAATCCTGCTAATACCTACATCATATAACTAGGGGATTGGTAATTAAGTCTTCAGATTTTTATCCCTTACATTCTGTTTCTGATTTTCTGATGATAACAATACTAAAAGTGCTTTTGGAAGTGTTTATACATTATAAAAAGTTTCTGAGGTGCAATTTGCAAATATTTATTGTAATTTATTGTTATTGATTTTGTTTAGTAATTATAATTGATCTATAGAATATTTTTGTATACTCTTGTAAATTAGTATTTTGCAGGGCCGAATTCCTAATAAAAAAAGTGGGGGGACGCATACCTAAACAATTTTTCAGATGCTGGAGAACCGATCAGAATCCTGCACTTGTAGATTCGCCTTCCTGCTTTGGTTGTCCTCAGCATGCATACGACTTTTTATCCATTGATTTATGTAATCCTCTGGGTTCCACATATGTACTGGAGGTCCGTTAATAGTCATAAACATTATTTGAATGTATTTTGAATGTAAGTATATATTTTGTATTTTTGCAGCATTTTAAATGTTAAATTAAGAAAGGTAATGAATTAAAAAAAGTGTAAATAATATTATTAGTAAGGGGACTGCATCCCCTCCGAAAAACAGTGGGGAGACGGCATACATCCGCGTTCCCCTCCACTACGGCCCTGGTATTTTGGCAATAATAAGATCTGGAATAATTGCCTTGGCATAAGAAATTAGATGCTTGGATATATTATACAGATTTTATTTGTTTATTTTTTCTAGCACCTACATAGTAGATAGACAAGGTACTGCATTCCATCCAAAAATTGGATACCCCAATTTAAGTGGAAATACATGTTTGAAGTTCCCCGAAAAAGAAAAGAAAAAGAAGTCTTTGTGAAAGGTGTGTGTGTGTGCGCGCACAAGAGAGAACGAGAGAGAGAGAGAGAGAGAGAGAGAGAGAGAGAGAGAGAGAGAGAGAGAGAGAGAGAGAGAGAGAGCAACATAATTTAAAAACAAAAAGTTGGTTAAATGCCACACTTGGTATTAAAACTTTCAAGAAAATTCCCCAGCCTAGATTACCACATGGAACATTATTAAAAAATTTTTATCATCTTCCCCACCCTACATGGAACATTTTTAAAAAAATTTGATCTTCTAATAAATGGCTCTGATTTTGATTAAAATACCACATGTTTAAGAAATATTCATGACAAATGAAATATATATACCTATCAAATTTTCTGGGAATGTTCTCAGAAATTCTTTTTATTCTGGATGACCTTTGCATAACTAACTGATCTTAGTAAACAAAAAATGTTAACACAATTAACACAGTGTATATCAAATACTTCTTTTTTTTGTGGAGTGAGAATTTTCTGAGAATTTCTTGTTGTTCATTTTTTTATCTCTTGCCCATGCAAAGTGAATGAAACTTCAAAGGTATGGCACAGTGACCAGGTGTGCTCTTAAAAGATTTTACTATGGCTTAAGCCTATTGTAATCCCATATTTCCCTTTCACTTGCATGAAAATTAGCAATAAGATAATTTCTGCAAATAGGTAAAAAACATTATGAGTCAAATTTTTGGACACTTGCTTAATTTGTGCTGTAAATTAACTATTTTGAAACTTTTGCTTCCATCATGAGCTATATGTTATATGTGTCCCAAAATTCAACTCATATAATAAATATTTATGTATCTGAACTTGAATTCATTGTTATAAAACTTCAAAAAGTTCATTAATTTCTATGAATATTTATCATAACTAACATGAAGTAGAGGAATTAGTGTTTAGAAGAATAGTTGGAAAAGAATAAGCAGGTATGTGAGTCTTAACACATTAAATTTTTTAACTACTTTGTAATCAACTTTAATTGCACAATTTACTTAAGGTGAGTCAGAATTAGTTACACCAACATCACTTTTATCAACTTACTGATATGTTGCAGGATACACATAAAATGAATAAATAAAGTGAGGCTAGTATAACTAATTTCAACTAAACTTAGGTACATTTAGAAATACATCACTGTTTCTAGCTTTTGTGATATTATGGGGAGCCGGAACAGCCTATCTCACCAATGTTAAAATGAGAGTTTTCAGGTGTGCTTAGCTCAAGAACCACTGAACATATTAATATGAAACTTTTACTTGTTATTTTACAGCACTTTCACAATATAGTAAACATAATGTATCTTATTTTGAAGTTTTAATAAAGGTTATGTGATTTTTTTGTCAAATAAATGTCTTGAATTTACTTTTAAAAATATTCAAGATTTATTTTTTACAATTCAAATTTTCACATATCTTTCTACAAGTACCTTTAAAAACAGTTTAAGTATTGCTTTAATTCCTGAAAAAATGTAGACTTGTAGTTGTAGTAGTTTTATAGATGAGTGCACCCAAAGTAAAAAAAAAAAAAAAAAAAAAAGTAAAACAGAGAAAAACAGCATTAAAGTTTTGCTATGTTGGAACTGCACCTCAGAATTTCCCCAGATCAATATTCTGCATCTTTTTCATCATTAGTATCCTCCCTGTTTCGTTTTTCACTCCTTCTCTTCTTCCTAGACTCCATAGTCATTTGCTCTATGGCATTATTAATTATTTTGTTAAATTTGGTTGTGGGGGGGGGGGGGGCTGTTAAATTGAGAAGAGCAGCCATGTCTTACCTGCTAATGATTCTCAAACCATAAGCAAACCTTACATTTACTTCTGCACCACTTTCTATGTTTCAGATGTATATTCTTTATTACACTTTTGGCAACTGAGTGATAATGTAGCTAATAATCCATTTAGTTTCTTTGTGTCCTTCGATATGACAACAATTTTCATTTTCAGAAAACTTACACTAAAACGTTTCTATATCTACTAACTGAAAACTTGTTGATGTAACATCATTATTTACTTTAGTTAAATAGTCATCACTGCCATTACACAATGAATAAACCAATTTTTTCCTTGAAGAACCAATTTTCGCTTCACATTAATTACCAATGTTTGACGTTAGGTTTGACGAAGTAAATATATTGTCATGTGCTATCTCACTTTTTTCCATTTTAGGGGTTGTAACTCTTTTATTATGTAATCGGGATTACTTAAACTGTTTATACTGGTTCCCATGCCGATTTCTTATACCAAAATCATTGCTTCTTCCTATCTTGAAAACAGCACTAGTAATTCAAAATTTACGTAAACAAAGCATGGAAGAATTAACATCAGATGCACAGGTTAATATTAATAGAAAAAACAAGGACGTCCATTTCCAATCAGGAAAACAGTTACAAATGGCTAATAGGGGGCATGGCACACTGTGCAGCCATTTAAAAATGAATCTAGATAGGACTTTTAAAACGATGGGACAGGAAAATAAATATCGTTATTCATCAAGGAAGATTATTTTGGCAATAACTCATTTTGTGAAATTTCACCCAAGAATGCCATACTGGCTCCCCTTAATATAGTTAATTTCACTGTGTATATAAATGCACAGTAGGTTGAAATTAGTTAAGATGTTTTAAAAAACCAGATTTCTATGCAACAGCTTTGAAATTCCATGCTCCTTGCATGACAATTGGAGGATGAAGATGAGTAGTGACTCACCACTTAAAAGAAGCTTTTTTTTTCCTAACAAGGTGGGTATTAAATAAGAAAAAAAAAAGTTTATTTGAAAATTCAAATTGCTGGAAGAATAACTAGGAAACTGCTAAAGCACAAATATTTTTTTAGATACAAATTGTGTGCTTTAATCAAAACTACATTTATTGTTGTGTTAAAATTTTGTCTAATCCTTAAGATTTACAGTTATACAAAACTCATTCAGAATGAAGACAATTTTATTTGTTATGGAAATACCTTGAACATATAGTATTTATATCAAAATTTGAGTCATTTTTTAACAATTAAAATATAATGAAAAATTGAAAAGGGAATATAAAGGAAAGTTATGGGTGCAGACATTTTTCTGAAACTGCTTTTAGTTTCAGATAATCTAAAGATGTATTTCCAATTATAAACTCTTAAAAACCTTTTGGGGTGAAGTACAACATTTCCTTCTTACTATAGCTTAGCAGTAAGAGAAAGTAAAAACTAAAAATGCTGTATGAATTTTGGGAAGAAAGATTTAATAAATCATTGCAGTTAGGATTTTGAAAATAAGTACGCCAAGGAAAAAATGTCATGTTTGCTTATTATAAATATCTCAATGAATGTAATGCATAAAATGTGATAATTTCACTTTAACAATATAATTTCACTCTTAAATTTATATTTGCGTTTAGCAAATAATTACCCAGAAATCTTTTGCCCCAAAATAATTACCATTACAAGTATTATACAGCTCAGTTAAAGAACTAGAAAGATAATAGCACTCATTGCAGTAGTGAAGAATATTAGTTTACCATAAAATATAGATAAGAAGATTAAAATACAGGCAAGAGTTAAACTAATTTATTGCAACAATAAAGTACAATTTCACATTTGAATGTCATTTACTACAGCTTCATCCCATGGTCCATATATGTTTTCCTTATATCTCTGCCAGCTTAAAAACCAAAGTGGACACAAAAGTGTGATAAATAATGTTACACTAATGAATAAAATCATCATGGTGACAGATACAGTCCATAAAGCATATGTGGATATGAAAATCATTGTAATAAGCACTAAAATGGATCTTCTACTTTCTGCTAATAAAATTGGAAAAAGAGCAAAACACTCTACAGCATTTGTCAGCAGAACAAAAGCATGAAATGGAGAAGACAATCTGGAGGCTAGACAAATGGAAGCAAATATTGCAGCATTGAGTGACAGGGAACTTGACACAATAGCTGCTGAAACACCATAGTCAAAGAAAATAAGATGCACCATCATCATGAACGAAGACATTGCATATATTGTGTCTGTGCTGATTGTGTCCGTAAGAGTTTTCAATACTGGTGATAAAACATAGCCAAAAATAACAAATATAAGAACCATTCGCAAATCCTGTATCATAACACAATGTTGTTTTGCATTTCTAAAAATTATGCAATAACTGAGATAGCCTACAGCTGTAATTAAACTACTCTGGACAAAAAATGTTTCTGCTTCCACCCATCCATTGTATAGATATACAAAAATTACTGAAAATATAACAACAGTACACAAAGCCTGTGCAACTAGTCCAGCCCCTAAAACTGCTTGCAAAAATGTTATTTCTGTAACATTAACATTTTTCTTCAATTCTTTTAAAAACGATTTATCTGTATAATTGTCTTCATAATCCACATTTTCATATAAATTTTTCTTCCAAACTTGTTTTTGTGGCATTACAGCTTTTTACAATAAATGTGACAATTTTTATCTCCAACCATTAGCTGACACTTGCACTGTTTGTACTTCTGCAGTAGTAGTCAATAGCCTACATCTTCAGTGATGCATGTTACAGCTTTTTGTTGAGGACCTACACAAAGAAAAAAAAATGACATTTCCTGAAAATGTCTTAAATTTACATAAGTACTGCTTGATGTGCAGTAGGATCAATTAAACATCTGTTTAACACCATCTCTTAAAGGTCTAGTGTATTAATATGGTGAAAGTTAAAACTTCTACTGCCTTTTGATAACTAGCTTCCATATAAATCCTTTCATGGAAGTGTTGAAAACAGTGTTGTTGTATAAATTAAATTAATTGGGAGTTGATTAATAACACAAAACAACACTCACTTTTAAATTTTCCCGGAACCGGTTTCTTAACTTGCGTAAGTTTTTCAAACGAAATTGAGGACTACATTGCAGATATAAACATTTCGGCACAGTGTCTACCAGTATCAAAACAAAATCCACTTAAAAGCCAATGTGAAAATATTTTGGAAGAAATAAAAACCAGATCCGTTCAGAAGAGCAAACAAAATATTATCCATTCATTGAAACAAAAAAACGTCATATACACCAAGGCAGACAAAGGTAACAAAATAGTCATAATGGATAAATCTGATTACCTTGAAAAAATGGAAGAAATGCTAACTAACAGTGAATATGAAACCATTAACAAAAATCCATTAACAGCTTGCATAAAATCATTTGAAAAAACAATAGCAAAATCAAGTATAATATCAAACAAATATGCAGTTAAACCAGATAACCCAACCTTACCTAGACTTTATGGCTTACCCAAAATACACAAACCATCCATAACAATGAGACCTATAGTTAGCAGTATAAATTCACCAACATACAAACTTGCAAAGTGGCTAATAAACAAATTCAACTCATTTCCAAAATTCGATAGCCTAAGCATCAAAAACACCTATGAACTTATAGAACACATTAAGGATACTGAACTAAATGAAGAAGACACACTAGTCTCATTTGACGTTAAATCACTGTTTCCCAGCATACCAGTTAAACAACTCCCAACATTGATAGAAAAATGGCTCAAATCACTTGGAATGTCATCACCTGAAATTTCAGATTACATCGAACTTACCAAATTATGCATAGAACAGAATTTCTTCCAGTTTCAAACAAAATATTTCCATCAAACTTCTGGTTTAGCAATGGGCAAACCCTTATCACCCTTCCTGGCCGATCTGTACATGAGTGCACTAGAAATAAGGATCACTAAAGGTTTCCCATGGATGTTCAAACTCTGGCAAAGATATGTAGATGACATATTTGCCATAGTGCCAAAAAAACACATCAGTGATGCAGTAAAACTTTTAAATATTCAAAAAAAAAAAAAAAAAAAAAAGCATCAAGTTCACTGTAGAAGTTGAAAAAGATGAGTATTTACCATTTTTACATCTAAAAATAATCAGAAATAAAAATAGAATAAACTTTGGCATTTACAGAAAACCAACACAGACAGACAACTACATAAAAGCTAATGGCTACAATCCAAGATCCCACAAACAGGCAATCTTTAATAGTTTAGCACACAGACTGGTCAACATCCCTCTCACAGCAGAAGAATACAAAATAGAATACAACAAAATTATTGAAATAGCACAGAAAAATGACTTTCCCAAATCACTAGTAGACAAAAAAGTGAACTTAGCAAAAGAGAAGAAACTACTAAAGGAAACCACAACCCTCTCAGCTACAGAAACTAAAATGATCTTCAAAAAATTCACTTACCATCCATGGGCCTTTGATAAATTCAAAAAAGTCTTCAAAAAACAAAACATTCAACTAGCTCCAGTGAACCATTACTCCTTAAAAAACCTAATTTGCTCAAACATCAAAGATGCCATTCCATCTAACAAAAAATCTGGTATATATCAAACTGAATGCTGTGACTGTAGTCAAATTTATATTGGAAAAACCAAAAGAAATTTAGAAACAAGAGCAAAGGAACACTTTAGGAACGTAAAATACAAACAATTAGAAAAATCAGCAGTTGCCACGCATTTTTGGGAAAAAAACCACAACATAAATCCAGAACCAAAATTACTTAAACATACAACAGGAAAAGAAGAACTGTCCACATGGGAACAAATCTTTATTTCAAAAAATAGGAACAAAGTATTCAATTTCGACATCCCCCAGAAAGATTTGTTCAGCAAGTTCCTCGAACCGCCACCAGAGGAGACCGATGACAAAATATTGCCAGCTACACCAATGAGAACAAGTCGATGTCCGGCTGAAGATAGAGGGAAAGCCTCAGAAACCAGTTCCGGGAAAATTTAAAAGTGAGTGTTGTTTTGTGTTGTTAATCGACTCCCAATTAATTTAATAGCTTCCATAAGTTTCACATGATTGGTTCTGTTAAATTCTGCTTTGAAAATCTGATTCTAAAATATATTAAATAGGGTAAAATGAAGTGTGTATAGAAGCTATACCCTTCAGTTTTAATATTTTATATAACTTGACATGTTATTTTACATTAAAAATCCTTCTTCAGACTCTCACACAACACCCATTTATTACAGAGATTATTTCTGACTGCTTTATCTGCTATCATTATGGCAAAGAAGTTTGCTTGCCTTCAGAGAGGAAAGGAAAAAAAAATATATTACTGTAAGTTTCTGGAGGAGCACCACCAATATACACAAGAGCTTTCATCACTTTAATTATTTATATGATGTGAAAATATCTCAAAAGCATTTGCCCTGTTATTTTTGTTTTATTGTGAAATTCAAGTTTTCATTTTCAATTAGGTTCTTTACTTATATTAATAATTAGTTAGATGACAATATTAGATGAAAAAGTAACTTAATGTAGCACCTGTGCATTACTAATGTGTATTTATACATACTAAAAATAATCATTGAAGCATATTGACCTTCAATGGTAGAGTGCTGCATTCATCTGTTATCTTGTTTATAGAAGAGCAAAATATCAGTAACTTGGCATACAGTAAGTGACAAAACACAAATTGAGCGCTTGAGAGCTGTGTATCTGACATGAAAGGTTAACCCGTTATTATATGCAAATGTATATTACCATTATAACCACTTATTTGTCACTTGAAACAAAGGGATTTTGATCCCCTCTTCTTTCTCCTTGTCATAATATTCAATCATGTTATATTTGATTTCTCGCGCCTGCTGATAATGACATATTGTCCAAAAGACAATTGCATCTGAACAGAGTGAACATACCTGTATCGCTGTGTAAGTGCACTAAACTCACATCAGGAACACAGAAACAGATAAATCGGCAGTAGCGTACCATTTTTGGAATGATAATCACGATATAAAAAGAGAAATCCACTTATTAAAAAGTAATATGAAAACTATTTAATCCTGACACCACCTTTGAAGAGAACCCAAACTTCAAGTTCATCAAGATACCTAGAGACGCCCCTATTGCCTACAAGGAGTTCAAATCAACATTCAACAGTCGACATTCGGAAGTTATGCTAGGAAGGCCCTTATGAAATGTGTTCTAGGTAAACACTAGTAATATATGGATTAATGAGTACTAGTTTGACTCAAAATTATATTAACCAAACTTGATTTTTCATTTATAAGGGCAATTAATGACATTGATTGTTCTATCACACACAAATGGTGTATAGGCAAACTTTTGAAAGGTGGAATCAGAACTGAAATTTATAAGTTCTGATTCTACCTTTCAAACATCAAACTTGGTATTTAAGTTCAGTATCTTCCAAAAATGTCAAATGAAGATTTTTAAGGACCTTAACTTCTCTTACATGGAACATCTTTTGACTTTTTTTTTCTAGAAAAAGGCTCTTTGATTAAAATATCAAATATTAAAGATATTCAATAATAAGAATTTAAAAAAAAAAAAAATCAATATTTTACTGATAGAATATCTAACATTGTGAACTGACACCCTAAATTTGAACTTTTAACTTGAGAGGAACAGAAATGTTCTATGCAAAACATAACAATGTTATTATAGGAGGTAATAACAAATACAGTTATAGTGAGATAATAAAACAGAAAGATAGCGCATCAAATGGCGACGATGCAGGAAGAAAACGTGATACAATAGCGTCGCTTCAAAAGGTTATTGAAATAATGAAGAAGGACTTGAATCATGCACTCTGTGAAATTGACAGATTGAAATACGAAAACAACCAACTGGAAAGAAGGATAAATAACGGCGATAAACAGCATGAATTCTACACGAAATGAAGCACTGTACCTGGACAAAAGTGGCGTGTGCCTAGCAGCAAGCACAATACTTATCAACAAGAAGATACCTTCAACAGCTATAACAGATTCATGCTTTTGGCAGATTCTGAATCCAAAAAAGAGGTTTCAAATGTGATGTTCAACTCAGCAAATACAGTAAACGCAGGTAAAAAACGGATCCGAAATCGTGTACTATTGTTAACGGATAGTCACGGATGAGGACTTGCCGAGAAAATAAATCATATGGGACAAAATACGACAATGGCAAATGCTATCATGAAACCAGGTGCAAATATTAACTAGGTTTGCAGGAACACGGAGATGAAATGTTCAGATTTTACGAAGAACGACTGTGTAGTACTCATTGCTGGCACAAATGACATAGGTAACGGTGAACCTGAGAATGTTACTCCAAAACTAGAACACGTGGTAAACGAGTTACAAAACACCAGTTTGATTGTTGTCAAACTACCTACAAGATATGACCTACACTCAAATTCCTGGGTAAACAAGGACATCTGTTCTATAAACTTACACATCACGGAGATGTGTAAAAAATATGACCATGTGAAGCTAATCAACACCAACATAAGGCAGGAACTCCACACAAGACACGGGATGCATCTGAATAAACTGGGAAAGAGGATACTCAGTGAAACACTAGTGAAAAAGATTTCAATTTGTGTGAACAACAAACCAAGTGGTGAAACAGAACAATCTGAGGCAAATAGAGTAAATTTATCATGTGGTTCAAAAAAACTAGGCATCTTTTCAGCAGTAAAGCATGAGGGAATGAGAAGAAATACAAAACACAGTGCAGGCATTCATAAGGCAAAGGGTAAAAAATGTTCAAAAATCTTCTAAAAATCAGTTGACAGAGTTAAAAATACTACATCATAATGTCCAGTCTCTGTCTAATAAAGTCAGTGAGCTAGAAATTATCCTCAAGGAAAGATCAGATATGCATGTGCTATGTTTTTCAGAACATTGGCTGAAAGAAAACCATATTTTAAATACTAAGCTTACCAAGTTCAATCTAGCTGCACATTATTGTAGAGAAACATATAATCATGGTGGAAGTTGTATATATGTAAAAGATGACATTAAATTTAGTATGATATGTACATGCGGCCTGTCGCATGAAAAAGATATAGAAATCTCTGCAGTCGAACTCGTTGAATATAACCTTATTGTAGCGTGTATATACAGATCTCCTAATGGTAACTTAAATATTTTTCTGAACAAACTAGAAAAGGTTCTTAATAAATTTAAACATTTAAGCAAAACACTCATTGTCTGTGGAGACTTCAATATTGATTTTGCTAAAATCTCAAAACAAAAGAATGACTTAATTGATTTGGTAGCTACATTTAATTTAAAACCTTTAGTAAATTTCCCAACCAGAAATACAAAATTCTGTGCAACCATAGTTGACCAAATTTTTACTAATGCTAGTCAGTTGTACAAAACTCACCCACTGAATATGGGCTACAGTGATCATAATGCTCATCAATAAATATGGAAAACAGTATAAATCCAAACCTTAGAAAAACAAAATTTACCAGACAATTCAATGATTCAAATATAGACTATTTCCATCTCTAAAAAGCGAAATGTGGCATGAAGTGTATGATACATCTGATACTAATGAAAAATTCGATACTTTTCAAAAAATATTTAGGCATTATTTTGATATAGCTTTCCCACTTGTACAAATAAAAGAATCATTCTCAGGAAAATCAAATTTGTGGATTACTAAAGGAATTATAACATCTTGCGTGCACAAATGAAAATTACATGAAATTCTGCAAACAGTGACTGTCACTCCGTAATTCAGTGACTATGTTAAAAAATATAAAGCCACATTGAATAAAGTTATAAAACAAACAAAAAAGATGGCAAACGATAAATTCATCAAAAGTGCCCAGAACAAAATGAAAGCCTCATGGAAAGTAATACACAATGAAATAAGAATGTAGATAATTTAGTACTGCAGAAGCATTCAAAATTAATAACAAACCCAAAGTTAATAGCAGAGACTTTTAATGATTACTTCATAAATCTTGCTGAAAATATTGTTTCATAAAAGAACTCCACAAGGGGTACTTCAGTTAAAACAAATAGTGCAAATATATGTGAAAGAACAATGTTCTTGTGCTCTACTGATTTCGAGAAAATCGTTTCAGTAATATCCAAATTTAAATCCAAGTACTCTTCAGGTGTTGATAACGTTCCTGATTTTTTGCTAAAGAAATGTTCTATTCTTATAGCACACCTGTTAGCAGACGTATGCAATAGCTCACTTGAACATGCAGTGTTTCCAGAAGCTCTAAAAACTGCTAAAGTAAAGCCACTATACAAAAAAGGAGATAGGAGATAAAACCGATTTACTAAATTACAGGCCAATTTCACTCTTATCCAGCTTCTCTAAAGTACTGGAAAAGATATTCTATAAAAGACTTATAGCATTTATAGAGATGAATGATTTAATATCTAAAACTCAGCATAGGTTTTTGTAAACAAAACATCAACAGAAACTGCACTTTTTGATTTTGTAAACAGTGTAATAAATACTTTGGATAACAAAGACAAAATACTAGACGCATTTTTCGACCTAACTAAAGCATTTGATGTACTAAACCACAATTTACTATTCCAAAAATTAGAACATATGGGTATTAGAGGGCATGCATTGGAATGGATCAAATCATATCTAAAGGACAGGAAGCAAATAGTAGAAATTTCACATACAGAAAAAGATCACATTAAAGAATGCCGATCAGACACAAAATATATTAAGTTTGGTGTACCACAAGGTTCTATTTTGGGTCCTATTCTTTTCTTATTGTTTGTAAATGATTTACAGCAAAATATTACAGCTGAAACAATAGTTCAATATGCTGATGACACAAATATATTAATTGAAAGCAATGCACTTGAAGAGCTACAAATCTTATCGAGCAGAATGTTCAGTAATATTTCTAAATGGTTCAGCAATAATAATTTAATTGTAAACTTGGATAAGACACATGTAATTCATTTTCAGTTTTCTCAGAAGTGGGAGACACATGTTGATCACCTAATTAAAAAACTGAGTACAATTTGTTATAATTTCAGACAACTGGTACACATAGTTATCATAAAAACTCTCAGAAGTGTGTATTTTGCGTGTGCTCACTCCATTTTAAAATATGGCATAACATTATGGAGTAACTCACCACATTGTAAATCATTATTCATAATGCAAAAACGGATTCTAAGAATACTTGGAGGAGTTAAATAAACATCTACGTGCAGACCATTATTTAAAAAATTTAAAATCTTACCTCTCCCATGTATTTTCATTTTTGAAATTTTAAAATTTACAAAGACAAATTTAATGAAAGGAAATGGCCACTGTACCTTTAATGACACAGTTCATAGCCATAATACTAGACAGAGAATGGATATTCATGTGAATAGAAGTAACACAAGAGCTCATCAAAACAGTGTAATAAACCTAGGAATCACTTTTTTTAATAAACTGCCTATAGTCAATAAAACCACTTGCAATTTTTCAGCATTTAAAAAGTCAGTTTTGGCATACTTGCTAGACCATTGTTTTTATTCTGTTAGTGAATTTATGGAAAGTTTAAAATATTGTTACATTTCTGAATTAATTGTGTATATTATAAAATTCTTGATATATCTTTATAAAACATTATTTTGTGCAAACACTGACTTGTCCTTATTGGATGTGACTTGTTAATTTACAAGTATAGTTAATTGCACTGTAAATTCACAATTTGTCGTGTCTTATATCAAAGTACTCATGTACAATGTATGATTTACAAGATGAATAAATTATCTATCTATACATATGTATACATTCATTATTAAAGACCATGATTCTTGTACGTATGTATACCAACACTCCCCATATGTAAACTACAGCCTTTGGGATAACCTCACCCCACCACATGATGATCGGACCCTTTCTCAGTTGGAGGCACCCAGAGGGTGGTTTCCATTACCTCCAATGATAGGGTGATAGCAAAGATGACAGTGAGGCGAAAAGACCTACAGTTTATACCGTGGACTCTGAACCATGTTGGGCACAGGGGACACTTCACATGAGCCAGACAGAGGTGAAGATGCAGATAGGGCTGACTTAAAATCATCACCCCAGAGCAGGGAATCAAACTCAGTCCCTCAGCACTAGAGTTGCGAATGAAACCACTGAGCTATCTCGGCACCCCTATGATTCTTGTACTGTTTTACTTATTAGGTCTTCAAGAATTACCATAGTAGTCAGTTTTAATGTTCTTATATTGAAACTTATACTATGATCCCTATCCAGATTGTTTCTTCCTATGTATATAGCAAATTTATTTTAACCACAGCATTGTTTTCTTGATGTAATATTGTATTTTGACAAAACCATGAAATTGTTAATTTTCAAATGGTGGGAAAAAAATAAAAGAAAACCACACAAGCATATTAGTTTTCACAGTGTCTTAAAACTCGCTACAAGAAGTTGTATTATGTAGACGATAACAAGATGTGTGTATTAAAGCACATAATATTACAATTGTAATGGGGCATCCTGTTAGCTGAAAATATATACATTCCCTCACTTAAATGACAAAATGTACTTATGCAGTTTTCTGTGAATAGCTTATGTAGTCTTTTTCATTTGGAAGGAATTTTGTATGATTTTGTATAACTGGTTTATGTTAAGTGAGATAAGAAAACTTACAACAGAAAGAACTTAAATGGGTGTTTAAAAGAAATTATTTCAAATAACTTATTTTGTTACTAAAATTAGGCAAATGAGTCAACCTTGTATATACTTTTCTCCACTTACAAGTTTTTTTGATGAAGACTAGTTTCTGGGAACTTTTTCCCTATTGTCAGTTCTGTGGTTGACTTATTTTGTAGTATAAGTCATTTCTGAGATATTTAATTAATGGTTTAACTTCGTAATTATTTTAAATTACTGTATATTTTCAGTTTCTCATGGAAAGAGTATGGAATTTTAAGGTCAGCTCAGTTGTTAAACCATTTTGTTGTTGCTGTTCCTTTTGTATCTATAATAAAATATATAATTTAGCTATTTCTGCAATGGCTTATCTTTGTTAAAACTAAGCAGATCCAAAAATAAATCATAGTAGGAATAATTTTTATACCCTCTAATAATGAAGGTAAAGAAGGTCATTTGTGTTATGTATATATTTTGTTTTGTTCAAAAAATACACACAAACTGGGCTTTCATGAAAATCCATAACTTTAAATTACTAAGAGTGATTTAAATAAATGAAAACTTTACTCCTTGTTCTCAATTCATGTCCACAAGAAACCTTAAGAATGCCAAACATTTTCAAATAACTAAAATTGCCACTGTTTTTGCTTAGAAATTATATGGAATTTATGAAGAAATTTCATATACTGATGAATGAGGTAGAAAGTATAGGCATCTATGCTATTGAATATAATGCCACCATATGTATTTTGAATCCCTCAGGTTTGAGGTCAGTTAACCAGATGAAAAAGATCAAGAAAAAAGTGCAGTTTATGAACCAAGAATTACCCATGTCATAGTGAAATACAGATATTAACACAAGTGGCAAAACTATTTGCATATGCAATGGGAACCATTTCTAAATTCCTGCCTGGCTTCAATACAACAGGAATTCAAAGAGAAAGGTTAATTAGTAGAATTAGCTCTTCTAGTTATTAAAGGTTCTATATTTTATTATTAGAAATAACTTATATAAATCATGAACATTTTGTCACTGTTAGAGCTTCTCATTTCTTTTTTCAGAAATGCTCATATCTGGGGGTTCAATCAGAGGTTGCAGCTGAATTAAGGTTACAGGTGGTTCTAGTGATGTTCATATGTGAGAATGAGTAATTTAGTTGGACTATGATTTTTTAATATATTATTTATTGTATCCATGTGTAGACATGAAATTAATTTTGTGCTTCATTGTATCATAGTCCTTCCTCATAAGAATATTGAAATTATTAACAACATTTTAAGTTCAGTCAAGATTACAAGTTTTGTGGCAGAAGATGAAAATCTGAAAACCTTTTCTAATTTTTAAAATGCTCTATCTTTTTTTTTCTCAGAACTTTGTCATTGGATCATCATTACTTATCACAAGATATATGAAGAGATAATCAACACAATAATAATAAAAAAGAAAAGAGTCCCCTAACAACATCCCCTAATTATTCCTATTAAAAACTGTCCTGGCAATATAGTGAAGTTTACATATATTAAGAAAATGTATGTCCAAAGGCAGAGGCAAAGTTTAAAAAGGTTGAGCATTGTGTCTTGGTTCATAAATATGTGGAATCCTTAAAGCAAGTGAGGAATTAGATAAGACCATTAACAAAAAAACTAGAAGACCATTGAGAATTTTAAGGAACATAGAGAGCAGTTCAAATGCACCAAGTTGCAACCATTAATGGGGGTCTGTTCTAGAGATTAAATACTTTTTGCTGCTCAGTGAACATTGCAATCTTCAAAGAAATACAACCACTCCTACAATATCAAGTAAAATAAAAAAGACACATCAAATACTGATACCAGAGAAAAAGCATATCCAAAATAAGAGTGTAACTAAATCTAATGATCCAGAATTATTCTGGATAGGATAGGAAGGTTATTATCGAAATGATAATCATGACTAAGTATTATTTGCCTTTCTGTGAATTACAAACCTAAGCTTATAATAGTGATTCAATAACATTAAGAATGCACACACTCTTTGCTTATGTGCTTTGGTAAAACATATCAGTTGTAGATAGTATTTAGTTTGTGAATTTCTAAAACAAATCACTTGGAAATGTTAAGACAAATGGAAACGTATCATAACTCACGAATGAATATCTTTAATATTGGCATATAACAAGGCTCCTAAATCTGCACATGGAAGATCCATGCCCAACTCTCTTTATGCAAAGTTTAATAGGCAAACTTGTTTCTGCAATGCTTTTATTAGCCTGCAACCACAGTGTAATTGGAAATAAAGGAAGACCATTTCTGTTCAAACATTCAATGTATACCCTTTCTACAATGCTGAAGTTGAATGTAAATGCTCTGGAAAAGCATTATTCTCTGCAGTTGCTAATATAACTTATGTACTATGTAATAGTGACCACAAATATAACTCCTAAGCATTAAGTGTTTATATCTACTGGCCACCTTATTAAAACTAAATGCAGTAAAATGAATATACTGCTGCATGACTGAATCATTACTGTCACATTTAAGTATCAGTAATCCTGCACCTGCATTACTAACAGTACAAACCGAAATATGCGCATTTAAATAATGCGAAACGTTTATTCTACTGGTAAACACGTTTATTATTAATATTAGCCACACATATACATTTATAATTGAAGTTTGACATAGCCCCAATTTATAAAAAGTTGATCTGCTTGTGAAGTAGGATTTACTGCCAGTGAATTTTGAGTTGATTTTATGACAGGTTGAGACTGAAGCAAAAAATGCACAATCTATTTCATACTTTCGGTTAACCGTATATGTTTCGGCGTCCACTTTACGAGCTGTAAGTGCATATTCCAAAACCACAACGTATATACGTAATAAACAACCGTAGCGAAAATATACGGAGGACCCTAAGCCGCTTAGCACAGACAGAATATTACAGGCTCTAAGCACGAAGTGTAGCCGAAGTATACTTTCATATAAGCCGAGAAGTGTAATTTTGCTGCGAAGCGTAGCTCACACATCAGTGTAGAGCAAACAGGAAAAGAACCTACCCTAAAATCTTTCTCAAGCTATGTATGGCATCCGGATCATTCTCTTTTTCCTCATTGCAAATCTGTGATTTTCTGGAAAATGTTCTTTGTTAAATAAATACTTAATCGTGAAGTGTCTGAATTCTGCAATTGGCAATTTTAAATTGCAGTACAGCCAGTATAGCCCTATGAGTCCTTTTAACAATATAGCCAATCTCCAATTGTTGACTGAGTTGTTTCAATATCGAAAAACAGAATAATTATGAAAAAGCCTTACTTGTCCCCATATGTCTGCTTCTTTACTTATAATCATATCATTTAAGTGATGCTGTGATATGAGCAAAGATAAAGACGGTGCCGTGGCTACAAGCACATAAAAATTAGGATTGTTTTGGTGGTATTCCTGTAAATGTGCAACATAACATAACAAATGACGACAGAGAACCAATCTGCGGAGCCAACGAGTTTGTGTGCTGTGTAACGAACAAAAGTATGCGATTTTTATGGGCGTTGTTCCGTTAATTAGTGTGTTGCTTGACGAGAAAAGCATTCAGGAAAGCTAAGCGTAACACTAGATGGTACAAAGCAAAAGTGTAAAAAATGAGAAAATAGGAAGTAAGTAAGCAAGCAAGGCACTTATTTATTATACAGATGAAAATATTTTATTTGCGTTTAAAGTAAATAGTCCTACTTTGAGAGTAGGCGCTAATAAACTCTTTACTGTTTAATTTAGATTATGCTGAACGGTTAAGAAAATGTCTGGAGTATTAGATAATCCAGATGACTATATGAAAAATCCACTTTATGAGAAGAGAATTTATGGAGACTTTACACCGTTTTATGTAACTATCACAATTTGTACAGTGATTGGTGCATTCCTTTTCATATTGAACATCATTCTTTGCTGTTGCTCAAGGCATAAATACTATTGGCAAAGTGGCAATACAGGTAAGTTTAAGTATATCAGAATTTAATTTTGTAGTTAATCCAAAAGTTACTTTAGCTACTCTGGGAGTTATTTTACAGGATAACCCAATTTGCTCTGTAAAATAGTCATATGGGTACAATATAACAGAAGCAGAAAAAATAAAGTTGTATGTAGGCATTTACCCATTGTAAACTATTTGTTTCAATTCTTGGTGAATTTCTAACTTGTGTTAAAGTGAAGTTGCTTGATTCTTTTTGGAAGGGGGGGGGGGAGCGGGGTGGTAGTTTGCAAAAGCTTAGTCTGATCACAGAAAGCATGTGGTAATTGACTTTTTCCACTTGGATTTTTTAATCATGCTTATGTGCTAATGCCCTTATTACTACTTGTCAAGTTTGGTACATATAAACACACTTTAAAAATCTAGTACATCTTAATGTATATCAGGCTACTTGAATCCTAATGTAAACATCTGGGAGGGAAGGGAAACAGACAGTGGAATTTCAGAGTTTTGTTTGGGTGAGTTATCATCCCTGCGCCGGTTGACGGCTCGCAGTGTGACTCGAAAGGATGGTGGTAATGGCGCCGAAGTAGGCCACGGCGGCCTTTACTCGTTTTCCGGTGCTCTCCCTGGTGTGGGCAGTCTCTCTCAAGGTGTCCCGGCTGGCCACACCCCCAACAGATGCCACTTGGTTTTCGCCAGCTTCCCTCGGCTGGCCTTCGGTCTCCAGTGTAGTGGATACTCCTTGTTCTCGACGTCGGGGTAGCCGTCACCTTGGCCGCCTCCATCCTCAATGCTGCCATTAGCGCCTCGTGGATGGTCTTGCAGTCGCCGAGCATTAGGCGCTGACAATCTCGGTGTCTCGTACTCCGTCAACGAGGTTGTAGGCAGCTTCCCGGTATACGAACTCTGAGGGTAGGTCGACTAAGGCTTTGCTGGCTGCTGCGACCCTGACTTCAGTTGGCTGCGGCTAAGCGGTGGTTTACGAAGCGGCTTTCCAGGGCTTCCCAGATGTCCTTGGGCGCCGCCTCTATCTGCACCGCGTTCAGAACCTCTGCGGCCGGTCCCGGAACGCTGGCTATTAGCTGTGTGGCCTCTTCCTCTGTTGACCACTTATGTCTGGCCACCGTGTCGAATTGACGGTGGAAGACTTCGAACACTGACGTGCGTAGTACTTCGGTGGCTTAACGCACGCAGATGTGTCGCGTCGTGGCGCGTCGGCCTTAAAATCCTTCATCATTCTGCCGACGATGACTTCCACCATGGCGTTCAGGGATTTAGTGTTGGTGTCGACCTTTCCCTCCAGATTGTTAACGCGGCTCGCCAGGTCTTCGATGTCTTCCACCATAGCGTTCAGGGACTTGGTGTTATTGTCGGCCTTTCCCTCTAAATCATTAAGGCGCTCGTCCACTTGACCCATCCGCTGGCGCAGCTCCGCGACGTCATTTCTCACGCCGGTCAACTGCTCTTCAAATCGTTCGCCGCTTTCATTTCCGTGTTCAATTCGGTCATCTTCGTGGTCATCGTCGCGACCACGTTGCTATTTACAGCTTCCGTCTTCTCAGCGAGGTTGTCATTCGCTGACTTCATTTCTTTCAGCTCTGCGGCCAGGTTATTTGCCGCTTCTGTTTTCGCAGCGAGGTTGTCAATCGCTGTTCGCATTTCTTTCAACTCTT
The DNA here is from genome assembly GCA_030765055.1 of Mantis religiosa. Classification (NCBI taxonomy): domain Eukaryota; kingdom Metazoa; phylum Arthropoda; class Insecta; order Mantodea; family Mantidae; genus Mantis; species Mantis religiosa. The sequence continues at coordinate 141,268,823 of CM060952.1, read as the reverse complement.
CTAGAATTTTTGCCAATGCAGCATCCACTGTCGTATGTTCCACTTCCTGACACCAATTGTGACTGTTGGTTTGTAGAATTAAAAGTCCAATTTGCAGAAATTCCAAATGTTCTTTATTTCCTTAGAAATACACTTTGGTCAACCCTTACAGTAGCAGAATTACTAGCATACACAAATACAGCCTTCAAGGTCGTCTGCCACACCCACAAACAAAGAGTTCACTTTCAAAACACAGCTGTAAGCACACGAATCCAATTACGACTCTGTCTCAACTGGCGATCCGTGGCTTCTTTTATAGCTCCACTCGCCCTAGAAATTTTCAGAATGTTCTCTAACAATCAAGACGGCACTTGAAAGACGAACCTTCCAGTTATCTATCTTTATCTGTTTCTGCAAGTTTTTTTATCTCCGCGCGGCACTATCTGTCCCTTTGTGTGCACCATCTGCCAGTCACAACAATGTGTTCGTGACAATACATTAGATTACGTAATCCTAATCAGATTTCCAGAGGTTGGGAGGTTGAGTTATAGTACATGAAGGCAGATAAAAGCAACATGTACTGGATAACACCTCAGCATGTTATTCCAAGCATCCATGAGAAAGATGTCTCATTGATTACAAATAGGAAAGTATACTTGTTATGCATTCCTGTAGGGGTAAGCAAGGGTGAATTGGCCCAACTGCTTTCATCCACAAGAGTGCTGTCCTCTCAGGATATTGAATAAAATTTAGAGAACCCAGCTCAGACTGATGGGTTTAACTGTGCTTAAAATCAACAGCTCCATGTCTGTAAATTTACTGGCATGTAAAAGAACACCTGCAGGATGAATTTCCAGCACACGAGCAGCACTAGTATGATTCTGCCAATCAACAGCATTAACAATTTATTTTTAAAGCCTACATACTGGAATGGTACCATAATAGGCTTATAGCATTAAGATTTCAAAAAGGGAACATAGTATGCTGTGTATCTCTTAAAAATCTTCTGTTTTATGCTAATTCTGCTAATTATTGTTAGTTTTTTAAGTGTATTATTTGCATTTTCCAGGAAATCGTTGGCTTCTACCTATTTGGACAAAAACACCACACAAGCAACCTCCTCTGGATTACACTGAATTAGCAAAGTGTGCACAATCTGCTCCACAACAAGTTTTTGATACTGCTGACATCCCAGCCGAATATTTAGAGCTTCATCCAAAGAAAGAAAGCGATCTCTGAAAACATGTTTCATATATATTGGCCTGCAGTGACTGCTCTTACCATGTTCATTCTGTTGGCAGTAATAGTGGTAATGATGAAATATGGCCCAAAACTATGTAAAACACGGCATACCGCTAAGCCAACTGAATATGATTGGGTAGATAAAACTTATGAGCAAAAAGTTTCATATGCTTGAAAGCTGCATTTATCTACAAATTAAATTCCATTGAATGATTTAAATGCAGCTTAAGTACCTCATTAGAGAAAAAAAAATGCACATGTGTAATGTTTTTTACATTCCTGATTTTGTTTTTTTATACATTGATATTAAAGTAATTTTCATATTGCTATACTTTTTATAAGAATTTTAAAGTATTTTATTTCTTAATGTAGTTGCATTCAAGTTAATACTGCATTAAGTTTAATTTTATTTTTAACAGCATTCATTTATGAATTCATTGAATTAATTAATTTGTATGTATTTTGTTAAATGTTTGAGAGATTTTGAGGATACATGTCCATTGTTCTCAATTGAATTGTGCACTATCTTAATGATTTGAAATTTTTGTATTGAGTGGTTAATTTTTGAAGCACATACTTTTGAAGTACATAACTTATAAGTTATTAATAATGGTTAATTTGAGCATAGCCCTTAGTCCCTTAATTCTTTTTTCAGCAACTGATAATTCAGAATGAAACATGTACTGAACAAAAGCATATGCACTCATTTTCATGACTTACCGAGATCTTCTGCATTTAAATGTTGAAAACTTATTGGTCTCGTCCAAAAAAAGCAGTTTTAATTATGTCATTTCCTCTGAATGCACTTAAAATATTTGAGAGAAATCTGGTTTTACTTGGGCAGACTAACTTTAGAAAGAGAAGAGAAACTTTAACTCTCTCACATGCACTGTTAGTATCTTGGAGCAAATTAGGAAGGGATTTAAAAAAGTAACTGAATACCTGTCATAAACTAAGAAACTACAGTCTGATTTTTAAAAGAAGATACGTGAAGGTCATCTGTTTCTCCACATGGGTGCTTGCAATATTGCCCAGCAGACCCCCTTTCTTTATTCTCTCAACACTCAAAACATAAACAAGGGTTTGAGTTATCTCAAAAACATGCACAGTTAATCTGTATTAGCCTACTTTAAAAATGGAAATAAGTTGTTCACACATTCACTGCATTGTAGCGTCTTCATATGTGAGTTCTTTTAAATAATTTCTGCACTATGTAACTGATATTTCATACTTACCGTTCTTGTTGCTATGCATTTTAGGTTGACATTCCCGCACAATGAGATATTTCTCCATAGAAACACTTATAGGCGATGCATGTTCTAAAATCTAACATTTATCTTCAATTATATTTATTAATATTTCAGCTAATATCTTAATTACTAAAATGCAGATTGATATAAATACACATAGTGCAAAAAATAATGTGCAAAACTCATGTGTTAAGCACATAATGGAATCTCGAGAATTGGAACAACTTGGTGCAAGCGGCTCGCTTTTTCAAAGCTTTCCTCATTCCATATTAAGTGTTTGCCACATTAGTATCAAAATATACTATTATTAATGAGTTTGTTAATTGACATGGTCATATCAACGCTGCCGATATGCCAGAATTTTGACTCACAGGAATTATTTTACTTGCAAGCATATCTACTGACATTGGAATGTCACTTTTGGTTAAAAGGAATAAGTTGTTCATTGATAAGGAGCAAACTATCGACTTCCTGTTGGAAGAATTCTAAGAGAACAGACAAATTCTCTAGCTTGACTATGCAATGTAACACCCCAACCATAAGCTGATCTTTACCTTGGGCTATGATTCCTCGGTCCACCTCTAACCCTACCACCACTATGTCCTGCTTCCATAAAAATGAATTTTAATTGTGTTTTAACAAAGTAGGTTAACAATACATAGGCAACTGAATACTCAAGCAAACTCTGTTTCCCGCATAAAACTAACAATAACTGAGCTGAGGAGTATGTGATTCACCAGTGTAACAATTAGGCAACCTTTGATTACATTACCATAGCAACAACCTTCCCTTCTTACCCTTCGCATTCCTTGCTTGATGACCTTCACATATCTTCTTTTAAAAATCAGACTGTAGCAACAATGTTGACCAGAAGAGCTTCTCTGTGACAGTTTTATATTGTCGACATGAGCAGATGATACCTGTCAACTAAAACATAAAGCTGTTAAGATCAGAGTTATCTGGAGAAATTTGATATAAGGATGTAATTCTTTGTATGTCCATTAATTTTTTTGCTTTATAGTGCTAATGTATAAATACTATGTCCTTATTAGAGAAATTTGCTAAATCTTAACTTGTATGTCATGGTTACTTAACTTGCATCCTCATGGGGTAGGATCAACATTAATGTTAAGGAAACCATTAAATACAAACCAAAAATTGCCTTAGTGAGCTTTTCGAACATATAAATGTATTTGACAAATAATTGATTAATCCCTGCCACTATTGCACCTGCATCATATTGTAATGGGTATACTGAGTCATGTTTATCAAATGCAATAACCTACAATCGTATACTGTTTATCTACTACTAAAATACTGATTGCTGCTTAGTATTTTGAATAAAGACAGCTGTTTAACCTAAAGAAAAGTACTGCATTTTTCTAAATACAAGATCACGTTTTTGTCCAGAATGCAATTTTTAAAATTTGCTTGCACATGCATAAGCGGAAGTATTGATGTGAAGATAGTTTGTTATTTCTCAATTTTCAAAATAAGATGGATTTGACTATTGTGTATTGAGAGGCAAATAGCTACAATTATGCAGAGTAATAAATGCATTGAACACAAATTCATGCAGAAGCATATGAAGGTAGTAAATAGAGTAAGGCATTCTTAACGATTAAGGACTATGATGCAATGAAGCACAAAATTAATATAATTTTGAGTTGAACTAGTACTCCAAGCTCCAATATTGATATTATCTGCTTCAAATGGAATGGTGTTTGTTCTTGAGAACTGTTAGGTGAGCAACTGATCGGAGTCCTGAGGTGTTGTTATGTTGCATTCCCCGTAAGTGGTGTGTGACGACCGCCAACCTAATCATTCCCTAATAAATACTATTTGCGCTAAGACATAAATTTGATTTTGCAAAAACTGATCCACGAAGAAGGTATTTAACATAACTGTAAAAACCCTATATTTGTAGCTCGTATAGATTTCCTAATACAAATGAAGTTACTATTATATTATAACAATGCATCACATCATAAGCAATGTAATGAATAGCATTGTTTGTGGGCATGTATGCATGTACGTATATTTGTAATTACTCATAACTGAAACATAAATGTTTTACATGACGTGATAAAAGAATTATTGTGAATAAGCCAACGTGTTTGTTAAATTCGAATGAAAGAAAACCATACACTTCCTACTGGCCTAGCAGAACATGTCTGGTCACATTATATCTTTGTTTATGAATGGTTTCTTAATTTCTATTTACTCTAGAGAGTTCAAAGCAGTATTATTCAGTTATTCTTCCATTTAAAAACCAGAGAAAGTGTATCAGTTGAATCAGCTTGCAATTGAAATGAGACACAAGGTATTATAAATCACCTTCCCCCTTACCACTGCCAGAATAATCCAATTGAGTTAATGTGGGCCCAAATTATATTGCAAACAGAAATAATACTTTTAAAGTGACTGAAGTTGAACAACTTATTCACAAAGAAACTGACAAACACAACAAGGCTGGGACAACTGCGTGAGACATCAGATAAACTACAAGATGATGACTTTTGGAAAGAAATAGCACGTGACAGGATTTGAAATCTATCATCATAAATTTGCAATACTCAGTCAGTGACAATGACGAATTATCTCTTAATGTAACATTCACAGCTATATGGATGCATCGCTGACATTTTTGTTGGATTAGAAAAATAAGTAATCTATAAAATATAATTATTTTTAAACTATATACTTAGAACATATGCGTAATATATGAATATCCATGTTATAATTGTTATTTCAACAACTGCATTATTATAAAACTTTGGAAAATTCAGTTTGCGTTCCCTTACGTTTAGCCCCAAGAAGACTCCTAAGTGAGAGAGAGAGAGAGAGAGAGAGAGGGGGGGAGAGATATTAAAAGAGTGGAGGTAATGAGGTGGTAATGCTGAAGGCTCTAACACATCTGATTCGCCACAGACGAGAACTCTTCCCATTTGAAACACATAATAGTCACGAGCAATATATGGAGCTTGGAGTACTAGTTCGATTCAAAATTATGTTAAAGTAAGGCATGCTTATCAGTAGACTTCGGTTTGTTCCCTGAGCCATTAAGTTATATAATACTGCAATCCATGGATTGCATGGCGTTGCGTTTGTAAGTGCACAACTGAACAGATAGTGGAAAATGGTTTAATTCTCAGACTAATACAAAGAAAACGGGATGGTCATTTTGAAGTGCAAAGCATAAAGTTTATAAAGACTACACTACTGTTTATGGAACTTGTTTATTTGATTCATTTCCTCATACATATTTACTAATTTGTACATAGATCTGCCTACTTGCAGGTAATATGTTGCATTAAAGATAAACAGAATTACAGTGAACATCTATATACTGTCTTGATGCTATAAAAGAAAAAATTCCATGATGTTCACCTAAATAATGTTAATATCGTGAAAATGTTCTCTCTACTGCACACAGCATAACATGTGCATAAGGAAAAAAACCGAAAATCAGGTTCCTGTGAACATGACACTTTGAATGCCTTTTAGTCCGTCACAGCTTAGCAGCCTAACCCTAATTTCACGTATTACAAGAGTAACCAAAATTTCTAGAATTGCATCTAATTTTTTTCCTCACTTTTTTAGTAACCAAATCATTTGTGTTTTGATTCAGTTCATGTTAAACTCTTACTTTTTCTGACATTTTCATTTTTTCTGATTCCAAGCTTTGAATAGTGGAAGCAAGGTAAGCAAAATTGTTGTTAATGAACATCAACCCACTTGAAAGCTGTTCTGAAAGTAGAGATTTTGTATTCTAATACAGGAGCTGTTCTTACTGTTAAAATGCATTTTCAGATTAAGATTTTTTGTCACAGTTTAACAATAAAGGGCCACGTTCAGCCTGCCTCTGTACCCTAGGACATAGGGTGTCTGCCTGATGGACAAGAGATCCTGAGTTTGAATCTTGATCAGAGTGACTTATCGGAATAAGGTTTTTCCAGGATTTTCCATTATCCTGAAACATGGATGTTGGGATGTTTGCCTTAATCATATCACACAAATTCTTGAAAAATCCTGATTGTTTACTTCTTGAAGGATAATTACTGCCTTGAGATGTTGAAGCTCCTTTGTTGTTTGTAACCATATTGCATAATGTTAATGTTTCTTTCTGTTACAATTATAATAATATCTTTGTCAGTAGACTTGCAGATCACAAATATTTAACATAGTATCTATATACTGTACATAAGAGATTTACATAACAGTTACGTGTAGTTATTTACTACATTCATACAAAATTACATTAACATGGGAGGTCTGATGCTACAGGATAAAAAAAGCTGCTTTGAGTACTGTTACAATGTCATCCTATATAGCGCCCTCCGTTACCTTTTACAGATACATCATAAACCTTGCACGTAAGATTTCCTTCTTCAAGCATGAAATATTCCTTACCACCTGCTTCCAAACTCCTCAACAGTGAGACTTCTGTATTCTTTACTTTCACCATCTAAAATAAACTTAATATGCATTGTTTCAAACGACCACATTTATTACAGCCTTAATGGAATATTTACAACTATACATCTACTCACCTTACTTTCACTTAATAAATCTGGAGCTGAATAGACCTAGTGATATTGCAGTACCACTGAACACTTTGCTTTGATTTTGTTTTATTTCTGAAGTCTTGACTATATGCTTAGTTCTCTGACTTTACACTGCGTTCCCATCACACTCTTTTGGTGTCAACTCAGCAAGATCCCGTACACACTAGATGCACAGCACAAATAACAGCCACACCTTTGAAGTCTAATTATCTGTACGAAACAACTGAGTAAAAAAGAGAATCCTTGATACTCCAAAATCTTTATGCCAATGGATATATTTAAAATCCCTCAAATAATTAAATTTTAGATGAGTCGTATTTTTTACACATCTGCTTCACTTTCGTGTAAAAAATACGACTCATCTAAAATTTAATAATTTTTCGCTTCACTGTGGTGTTCCAATACAGTTAAATCCCTCAAATAATGTTTAAAAGGGTCTTGGTTTGTTGGTAAATAGCTAACTATAATGTGAAATACAACAATAGAAACGGAATGCAACATTGTGACCTTGACAAGTAGAGCAGTTCCTGTGTGCACACTCATTACACCCAAACTAAACAGCAAAATTTGAGGTTTATTTCTCTCCTTATACTTTTAGGAAAGTGCAAGACAATCTCTTCTTTTTGAAGTTATTTGTTAACAGGGTTCTCAGCGCACTGGAAGGAAGTTGGTTTGAAGTTCTCAGTCTCTGATAATTCATGCTTATAAAAACTACCTATTAAGGAGGATTACCATATTTTTTACTCTTAAAATTCCCGTCCCAACTCTTGAATAGATTACTTTTAAGGTAACTCATATATACTGTCACACATGTTACAGAGATAATGTTTACCTTTTTATGGTATGTAGTTTATGGATTGATTTACTCCACAATCAGATGTATGCTGCAAATGTTAGTTGCCAGTGATAAATCTTGTAAAAACATAAAGGGTGAAATCAAAAAGTTGAATGAAATATCACTAGCATTTTTTAAACAGTTTTTTTTTTATTTATTTTCTTTTAATATAAGCCAAATTGTCAGTCAATTCAAAATAGTGGATTGCTCCATTTTTGTATTCCCATCTGAGTAAACTTTTAAGCATATTGTTTTTGTGTGTATTTTATTGTATTTTCCTTTTTAGATTTAGTAATACATTAAATTCTGTGTGTTGAACAGGTAATAGGAGTGGCTGTTAAAAATTGTCAAATACAAAACTATGGTCAGGAAAACACTAGAAGTATATTTTGCTCAGGGAAGTTAGGTTCATTTTTGCTGGGAACCCTGTGAAGGGGAAATAATGTTTTGTATTCAGAAAAATGCAGTAAATGCAATTGTATACGAAGGCAGATTGAAAAGTAATGAACGACAATTAAAAAAAAAGTTTTATAGTTAAAAAAAACAAAAACAATCACAACTGAACGTACATCTTTCATGTACTTTCTACATAGTCACCAAATTTCTCAACACATTTCTCCCATCATGGTACCAGTTTCAATATGCCCTGTTCATAGAAGTCCGTTTGGTTAGCAATAAGCCATCTGCGGACTGCTGATTTCACTTCCACCACTTTCACTTTGCATCTGCCGCAAAGCGTTGGCCGGCCAGGAATTTCTTCATGGGACAAGTCCAATGGTGTAAGATCCGGACTATATGGTGGATGCTGGAGCACCTCCCAACCATATGCATTGATTTTTTATGTGAACAGAAGCAGCAACTTGGGGCCGGGTGTTGTCATGAAGTTTGACATCATCAGCATTTATGTTGTGGCATTTGTCACAAAGGACACGATACTACTTCACCAAAGTCTTTATGTAGGTTGCAGCATTCACAGTGGTCCCATGATCAGCAAAGACCACCAGTAAAATACCATGCATATCCCAGAATATAGTGATAAGCATTTTCCCAGCAGATTGCCTGCCTCGATAGCTTAGATGGTAGCATGTCTGCCTCACGTTTAAGAGGTCCCGAGTTTGAATCTTGGTTAGGGTGAGTTACCTGGATAAGGGTATTTCCGGTGTTTTCCCTTATCCTAACAGACTAATGTCGGGTAACTCTAAGCTCTATGGGCCCTGGGCTCATTTGAGCATCATTTCACCCATTCCATTCATCGTCCGATATGGCTTAACGTTGGAGGACATAAATTACAAAAAAAAAAAAAAAAAAAAAAAAATCCCAGCAGATAGAATAACTTTGAATTTTTTCTTTACCGAGCAACTAGCATGTTTCCACTCCAGCGAGGCCTGCTTTGTTTTGTATATGTAGTGGTACGCCCACAACTCATCACTAGTGACAATTCCTTGCAGAAAGCCATGCCTTCTGCAGTGTACTGCATTAGGTGATCCAAGCTTGTCATTCACTGACCTTTGTGGTTATCTGTCAGGTTCTTAGCCACACAGCGAGCACTAACTTTACGAAATTCCAGCATGTCATGAACAATATTGTACAGAGCACCATAGGAAATGTTGAACTGTTGTGATAAGGTTCGCATTTGCACTTGCTAGCCGTTCAAAATTGCCTTTTCAGTGGCTCTGACATTCTGCTGAGTACTGGTCGTTGCAGGCCACCCGGAACATGGCAAATCAGTCAAATTCACATGGCCTGCTTGGAAGAATGCACACCACCTGGAGACACAGCTATGTTCCAAACAATCCTCCCCATACAAGCCACACATTTCCCTGTAAATTTTGTTTGGTTTATGCCCATAAAAACCGAACTACACCTTGCTGTTCTTCAAGTGTGGACGACAGTAGCATGTGCACCATCTTTGTTGCATAGTTCATGCTTCTCCTGCTAGAGCTGCATGTGAACAAAAATAAACCCTCTATAGAGAAAACTTCAAGTTACATTTGTGTGAAACATCAACATTCCAATTGCAATACCATGGCAGAAAAAAATGTGCGATATTTTTCGATCTGCCCTCGTACATTTTAAAATCATTCTTGAATCTTTTAGATAACATTTGTTTGCATTGACAGTTTGATTCAATTGGTATATGGTACAATATAAAGGCTTTTATTAGAAATTCCAATTTCCCGGCTAGTTTCTTAGATTGGAATAATTCAATCTAGTGTTGCATTCTAACCATACATAAGGAAAAATCTTGCCAGTGTGTTTGTCTTTCTAATATACTCTGTAGATGCCCTGAAAGTACATTTTCAGTTGTATATGAATCTCAAAAGTAAAATATATTATTCTAGCTTTTATGTACAAGACTGCTAATGGAGACTGCAATGAAAGATTAAAATATCCGTCCATTTTAACTCGGGGTATTGTTTAAATGCAGATGTTAATTACTTAAGTTAAACAAAAACAAGTCAATTAAGATGAATTAATCTTGTTGATTTTAGAATGTACTGTATTATAGCACTGCTGGAACGCTTTCTATGGATTTATCTTTGTTAACGTACTGATAACGTACTGATTATTCTTGTAAGAGTGAGAAGGGTACTGACGCGGGCCTCTTGGTCGTGTGCTAAGCACCAGTGAATGCATCACTTCAAACAATGGAATTCACAGAAATCACAAATGACAGATATACGTTCACTACATGTGGAGTAATCAGTGCGTTATCTGAGAGGTATCTATTACCAGAGATAAAAAATCCATGGTAAACTTTCCAACAGCGTCACAATATGTACCTTGACATTTAATGCATAGACTGCAGAGTGGCTGCAATTTAGGACTTATTTTATATTTAAATAAGTCTTATCTCACCACCAACTCTTATTTCTTACACCTTGAAAGGTTACATCTGAGTATGCAGCAAGTTTTAAGGTAAAGGAGAAATTATTTTGTGACTGACACACTCCTCTGAATCAGCCATTAGAGGGTGTGGTTCCTGAGACCAATAACCTCAGGAAGATAAACATTCAGGTCAATGAAGATTGGTTTTTGAGATGGCAAGGCCTCCTGCAAGAACTTGTGTCAATCACAAAGTAATTTCTCCCTCTCTTAGTTATTGCAAATTAAATGTAAAAATAAAGTGAATCTATTAATGAATAGGCGCTTTTATAGCTGCGATGTTCATAGGTAATGTTATTATAACATGCCTGCCTCTGTAGCATAGGTGATAGTAAGTCTGCTTCACGTTCAAATGTTCTCAAGTTCATATCTCAGTCAGTGTGTGTAACCTGGATAAGGTTTTCTTCCAGGGTTTTCCTTTGTCCTGAAAGATGAATATTGGCTAACTCAAAGCTCTATGGACCCTGGGTTATTACCCACCCACCTACCTACCTATCTCGCTCGAAAAAAAAAAACTAGAAAAATGTATTGATATTAAAATAAAAATTGCATTTCATTAAAAAGGTTTGTGAAGGGGGAAACTTGTAAAAATAAGTGCTCATTATGGGATGAATTGCAGACTAAGAAATGCTGTGTTAAAAAATTATTAGCTCCTCTCAGAAGCAGAACATCGTGGACCTTCTTAAGATATAAATAGGCCTGTAGTACCTTTTCAGAAAATTGAATAAACCTTTTAACAAAAAAAATCATATGTGTTTGGAGGAATTTAGTAACAGTGACGTCAAAATTAATCGTCACTTGTAAGTGACGAGTATTAATAAACCAACTACCAATAGTTTCTGAGAAAAAAATTCATGTTTGAAATTAAATTTAAAAGTAATTTCTTATTTATCTTGTCTTGTTACTTGGAAGCATTAAATTATGGAGTTCTCTATTATGCATGCTTTTTGATTATTTGCACATCTTTTATCCCATATTACCCCAAATAATTGAGATATACTGTACTTCAAGATATGTAGGAAAATGGTGTATATTTTACAGCATTTTCCAATAGAGCTCCAGAACTGGCAAAAAGGTTTAGGTAATCATGAAACAAAATATATTAGACAAATTTTGATTGATTATGGATTTTGTTAGTTGCTTTGTATTTGTGTTAATACTCAAATTTCTGTATAAAAGGCAAATCCCTGTATACCTTATACTCGCATAGTTTTTCAATCATTTGGTAATAGTTATTGCATCAGTAAATACTTTACTTAGCTCAGCAAATGTGGACATCATAAAAATATATTAATAACATTCAATGTTTTATTATGCAAAATATTAGCCCTTATTTTCAGTATTTCTAGTTTTAGATTTAGCAAGAAATGTAACAGAATTCAAGGTTATTGCCCTGATATCTCTAGGATGTGTGAATTTGTTTATAACATAAGATTCCAGAACCAATATTTTTACAGAATATTTGTAATCCAAACATTAAAATTATAGAACTGAGGGTTAGCACTATTTTGTTCTGGACTTCAGTGATTTGAATCTATATAAGATATTCTGTTAAGCATTGTGAAAATTAAATTGTCTTAAAGAACGACATAGATGCTAAAGTAAATTTCCATGCATCATAATAATTGTAAATATTGAAGAAAGGTTTTTATTTATTTAATTTTGCATACACTGGCTGAGATAGAAACTAATAAATAAATTGCTTTGTTACAGTCAAACATAGATCTAAGGATTGTCTCAAAAACTGCCAGTTGCTGAAAACATTAAAATTATCTAGAAATATTATATGATGAAAGATTTTAAATTGTGATTTTATGGTGCTTGAAATAATTAAAAATAGAACAAAAAGACCATGTTCCTGAATACTATATTCCTTAGAAACTTCAGTATGGGAGTTGTTTTTTTTTTTTTTTTTTTTTTTTTCAGTACAAAGTACATAGCATTTTTATAATATCATTACCTATGGATATTCACTTAGGCTAAAATTGTTATGTTATCTAAAATGTTATGATCAAACTTTAGAAGTATTTTTCATAAATTGTTATATTATTGCTGAATGGAAGAAAGGTGTAATTATAGTAATAATACTGTAAAATATTCATGCTAATTTTATATTTGCTAAATATGCAACTATTTTTATAGAAAATCCCAGATGAAGTATGTATATGTATGGGACAGGTTTTATGTATGCGAAATAAAGGACTTCTATGATTGGATAGTATTTATTTTAAGCCGCCTTTAACTACTTCCAAGTTTTATCAGTGGTTTTTAATGTTGAAACTGTTGTGTGATGTTGCTATCTTGTTTTAACATTAGGTATTTTTTAAACTGCAACATTCTCTCTTGCATTCACACTTCCAATTCTGTGACAGGTAGGAAATCATTTTATTTAAGGTAAGGTCATGGGATCTTAGGATAAGATAAGATCAGATAATTTATTGATCCTTTGAATACAAAGAATGACACTGTATACGGACTTGTATGTTGATTACATATTTCTGCATTTTAATTCTTTCAAGCTATAAGAACATTTTAGATTAAGCATTTCTTTTACAGGGCATTTAGCTCTATTTATATATCATTAATTTGTTAAAAAGCTCTGTACCCATTGTTACTAAAATTAGGCAAATGAGTCAATCTAGTATATTTTTTCTCCACTAACAAGTTTTTTTAATGAAGACTAGTTTCTGAGAACTTCTCCCTATTCTCAATTCTGTGGTTGACTGATGATGTATCCATTGTCTGCATCTGGCTTGGTATTGTGTTGCCATCTGATATTCTGGTAAGTTTGAGTACGTCATTTACGGCGGGAATTTCAAAATTCATCATGAGGTTCTGTTTCTTTGTAATGAATGTTTTCCCAAATCTGCAGTACTAGAGGTTGACTCATTTGCCTAATATTAGTAACAATGGCACTCCACTTTCTGAAATACTTCTTTTTATTCTATATACTCTTTACCCATATTTCTTACATGTATTATTTAGTGTAACAGAGTAGACAGATTTTATTGTAGAAGAAAACCAGCTTTCTTTACATTTTGTATAGTTTTCTGAGGTGCTGATTGTCTCGAGTATACCTTTTATAAATCATCACATTTGTTTGTGGAACACTATTCACAGAGAAAAATAGCAGAATGAAGAACCCAGAACAAAATTCTTGCACAGTTTTACACCATTTGTGCTTCCACTTCCTTTATGCCTATTCATTTTTGAAAGTGTATTTTAAATTTACCTGCTGAGGTGTTAACAAAAAATTACAGTTGGTTTATCAGATGAAATTTAGCCCTGGCTAGTCATTCATTAGACAACTACTGCAATGCTTGCAAATTTGACAAGTATAGAAAATAAAACACTACCTGCAACAATTTGAAAATATAAAGTGATAAGAGAATGAAACCTTGAAAGAAAGAAAAAATGCATGATTGCTCCTCCACATGAGAGAAAATAGAAGCAACTGGTCCCCACACTATATAATAATGGCGCGACAGCCCTTAGAGGGCCAAGGCCTACCAACCCGACTGCCAACCTCACACCCACTTAAGCACGGCAGAGGTGGGCGATCATCCAACCGATACGAGGAGGAGATGTGGTCAGCATCTCGGCATCCCCCAGCCGGAACGTTGGTTTTCGTGACCAGGGCCGCTTACCTAGCGTAAGCTCCTCACTTTCCTTATGATGCTGAGTGGACACTGGTCCTATACCCGGGACCTAAAATCCCACATGGGTGGGATCGAACTGGGGCCGCTTACCAAGGCCAGGGTCCAAGGCATGCTGCCTTAGCCTGCTATGCCACAGCGCAGGACTGGTCCCCACACTACTCCCTCAAAAATTAAAAAGTGATTGCAATGTGAAAAAAATTGATTAGCAAAATTTACTAATTTGGATGTCACTTATTAAATTCCTCAAGCATCAGTTACTTAAAGCCTACACTTAGTACAAATTTCAAGTAGAAGGTTGTAGACTGATAATACAACTTTTGTAAGTACAAGGTAATATGGCAAATCAGATTGCTAGGGATGACCTTTGGACTTGCAATAGCAACCCATTTGGGAAGGGTTTTAAGGTTACCATTTTACCCTTGTAGTTGGAGAGAGGCAAAGGCAGCTGTTAGTATTGACATCAAGATGCATAGTGTAGTAGAGGTAATAGTATAAGGAGCTCTCAGCATTTGTCATCCTGCATGTTTTAGGGGTAACATGTAGCCTCTGGTTCCGAGGTCATAGATTCAAACCTGGCAGAACATAACAAAATTTTTGGGCATTAAAATCCTTAGCATTGCTTCCTTTGGAAGGGAACTAAAGCTGATGGCCCTGTGTTGTAGATTTACAGCATGTAAAAGAACCTCAGACCTGATGAAAGGCCTGTTGGTGAAATTAAGCAGTCTTTCAAGCCCAATAAAGAATGGAACAATAAGAACCACATCAGTTAAAGAGCATCCATAAATTTAAAAAAAAAAATCTCAATTTTAGTTTCTCAGCATTTGCAATGTATTAGTTGGAGGTAGGCAAAGACAGCTCTTATTATTTGATATCCAAAAGCATGGTGTGTTTCAGGTAATCTAAAATAACACAACATTTTGTATCCAAAGACATGTTTGAGGTAGGCTAAGGTAGCTCTGACAAGAGAACTATAACTGTGCTTGACCACTACACACTTGAAAATTTGATGGTATGATGCCTGCTGTTTATAAACCATATGTAACAAAAATCTGCTGCAGAATAGAACTGCAATGCCCAAAACTGAAGCCTGGAAAGTGTCACATGTGATCATTTGCAAGTAGCTGCTCGACATCCCTCAGCTTTCTGCCTAGTGTGGGGGGACTGTAGACTGCTACCCATCAGGGATAAGGAATCTCTCCCGTACAATGCTGTGTTGTTATGCCTTTATGTTCCTACATATTCTGGACTCATTTTCGGGTACTTCCAGCTATACTCCACACCTGATTTATGGCACACAGGTCTCACATAGAGCAGAGATGATGCTATCGAACTCTCAAGTGAACAGAGGTATAAGCATAGTGATAGTTCACTTGTGAGTTGTATTTGATATAAAAAAATATGGTATAGTCCAAGGTAGGGTATGGCCATTCTTGGAATTTACTTTAAAAACATGCTGCAGTTTGAGGAGCAAAAGACAGCTCTTAGTACAATACAATACAGTATTAATTATTATTATTTAATAGTAAATATTACTTAGTATTTAATAGCAAACGAGGTATACGGTAGTTCTTTGTCTGAGGTAGACTTTGGCAACTCTTTAGCATTTTGTATCAGAAAAAAAGAAGTAGGCAAGCCAGCTCTTAACAATTGCTGTAAAAACAAGGTGTAGTTTGAGGCAGACAAATCCACGCACAACTTTTAGTGAAACTGTAACATGAGCTTGTCTGTATCCTCTTTGTCAGTATTCTTAAGTTAAGAGTAAATTGCTGAGGGTAAGTTGCATAGAATGCCATAGTGTTTAAAAAGCAGATTAAACATCAAAGTTGTTTATTTGGGCATTGCATATGTACATATTGAAGAAATAGATTCACATGAACTTTGTAAAATTATTTGCAGGTTTAGAACTTTATTTCTCTCTAGATCACGAACTGAAAATGTTCTGTCATGTGTTGAAAAATTAACTACTTAATGTCACACAACAAAGCTACTCCTCGTAAAGTCCAGTGTCTAGGATTATTATCAGTCTCAAAGTCAATGGATCCTACATACTTCTGATCTGTACGTTGTGGTTTGCGATATATTGGACATTCATATAGCTTTGGATCCTTTCCAGCTGTTGTGTTTATAGCATAGATGTATATGACAGGCATTTGCTCATAGAGCACTTTTGGTTTACTTTCTATTAGCTTTCCACTTCGCCTGTCTAAGCTAGCACCTTCCAGAAACAATCCATGAACATAAACACCTTCAGGAGGAGAATCTGTTAGATCCTCCTTATTATGACGCGTAATAAGATTCTGCAGCACTACCGAGTCTAGAGCCCAGCCTTTATGTGCCCGTGTCACTTCCTGTAAAAGAAAATGTGTGAGAAGTTAAACAAGGAAAGAAAATAGTACTTTTGAAACAAACCTGAATGTATATTATACGTAAAAAAGGAAATTATAAAATGAAATTGTTTACATTCTCATTTAGAATTTTAAACCTTGTCTTTACATTTAAACAAATCAACATTTTAACACTAACATCACTTAATTGTAAATTACTTGAAATTGGTGTGCAAACAATTTGTTTTCATCTTCAACAAGCATCCAACTGGTTCGTTATCTTGTGATGGTAAAATATATTTCTGTAGTAGGTTTGGTGACAAAATTTATCAATTGGGAATATTACTTTATAATGAAGGTCTGCCATATATCAAGTTCTGATGTGCACTCTTTGGTTTTATTAGTGTTTATTATGTTTGATACTGCATATTTGTTGTTAGGATGTCCAAAAAGAGTGTCAAACTGTGAGTTCATCCACTTGTTTATATTTTAGACATCTCATTTTTTTCACCCTGGTTTCCAAATTTGTTTAGTTTACCAGTATAGATCTTGCAATGAGAGCAGTTGATTTTGTTAGTTCCAGATTTTTTTTGTCCTGTATTATGGGCCTCTTTAATGTATGAAAAGCAGCTTTTCTATGCTATGCTTGTTCTGTTTAGCTAGCTATTCACTCTTAATAGTGATCTGAAATCAACAAAAGATGATATCATGCCAAGAATGTATCAGAAACACATGGCAAGTATAAATGATGAAATAACATATATGAAAGTTAATATGCACATTATTGAATACAGACAGGAAAGGAACATACAGTTTAAGAAGTAGTAGTATAAAAATCGGCATGCTATAACTTAGAGTTTTTTTATTCCAACACTGCAAGCAGCTCTATCCTTTCCATATCTGAATCATCACCATCAGTATCGTTGCTGCTGTTTGTGTATCACTGTTGATAGTAAAGTTGTTGACATTCACAGGTTATCCAATTCCCAAAACAAAGCCTATTTCAAAACATGCTTAATAGACTTCTTTAGTATTCAGCAATTATGTGCTCTTGTGTATAACAAAATATTATCTGCAAATGCACTATTCTGGTTTCTGTTTACAAAGTTGAAACCAAGTTCATGCATGATTTGTAACATATAGTCCTGAAGTTACGTAAATCTGATTCGTATCTTTATAGGCAGTTTGTTCTGAAAACGACATTATGAATACTGATTTCAAATTCATTGCATCTTCCACAACATACTTTACATTTACTTTTTTCTCTGTGTTATTATTTTCCCTGCCACTACCGTTTGCTGTTGACTACTATTTATTTTCTTAGCCAGAACTCTGGTAATGTCTGACGTTTGTTTACTACTTCCATTACTGGGAGTATTTGGGTACTTGTCACAAGACTTCAAAACACATTTAAAGTACTGACTACGTAGTAAATGAAGCTAGCTACAGTGAAGCAATAAATATTACACAAATATAAATATTTGTTACAAAGGCTTCACTTATCTTAAGAAGTATTAACACCAATTTCTTAAGATAAGTGAAGCCTTTGTAACAAATATTTATATTTGTGTAACATTTAAAGTAGTTGATTTCTTGCCACTAGCTAAAGGGTTGCACGATTTCTACTTAACATAATATATCTCCATAGAAATAGAAGCTCGAGGTCTGTTAGCTGCAGTCATGATAGTGCAATTGCTCACACTTTTACTTTTTAATCACAGCTGATACAGGCAAACTGCATATTGGGTGTAGGAGCTCATGAATTTGCAACTTTTAAATTCAATTTAGGTCAGCATTAAACTGAAATAATAAGGTTTTTTTTTTTTTTTTTTTTTTTTTTTTTTTTTTGTTCATTTGATCCTATCACTCAGCAGTGCTCTAGAACATTGAAGTTATCATACAGAAAACAACCTTATCAAATCAACATAGGTATTTTAACTACCATCATCAAACATCAAAGCATACTTTTCTTAAATTTTTTTATTTATTTCTTTTATTTTTATTTATTACCACCACCAAACATATAACATCTGTAACATTTTACTGAAAGGGGAAAACCTTTTAAGAACTACTACTACACATAATATTATACAATTACTCAACCAAGAAAATGTGACAACCATTTGTTTATAGAGATAAGAATACATTAAACCAATACAAGATACTTTGCATTCCCTTTATTTCATAGGATGCTTAATCATCCATCAATTTCTGTACTACGTAATAGGTCTTGCTGCATAGATAGTTTTTAAGAGCATTTCTACTTACCCATTTTCCCTGAAGATAGTGATTTTAAGTATTTTGGAAAGACATGGAATATTCCGACGCATTCATAATATGCTCCAAGTCAATCTGGCACTCGGTTTATATAAGTCCATTCTTTGTCTAGTATTTGTGCTATGTATATTTACATTTTGCATAAAGTAGTCTTGATTTTTTATATGGAAACACACAAGCATAAAGATATATTCACAAGGAAGTGGTAAAATATTCAGCCTTTGAAACAGACCCTTACATGGAACATTAACCTTGATGTCGCTCTGATGGCTCTCTTCTGTAATATAAACATTTGCTTACTCTCCAACAAGTTACCTCAGAATATCAAACCATATTTCATTATTGAACAAAAATATGCATAGTATACCTGTTTAATGTTTGAATTAGACAAAAAGAATTCAAAGACTTAAGTGCAAAAGTAGACGACCTCAACTTGGGTGTGATACTCTCAATATGAGCTTTCCAATTAAGATTTGCATCAACCTACAAACCCAAGAATATGAGTGAAGTTTGGTCAAGCACAGCCTTATCAGTGTCTATGTGCAGATAAAGATTTTGAGAACTGTATGTCTCAAACCTCAAGACCTTAGTTTTGTGAGTACTTAATGTGAGTTTATTCACCTTAAACCAAATGCATTATTCAGTTTTAGTACAAAATCATGTATGTTGCTGCTAGTCACTATTATGCTTGTATCATCAGCAAACAAGATGGTAATTGCAATGCTTATTGCTAATGGGAAATTGTTGATATAAATTAAAAGTAGCGGGCCAAGAATTGAACCTTGCAGAACTCCATGCTTAATGATCTCCCAAGCAGAACTCTGGCCCTGATGAGAATTCTTTATCTTAACCCTTTGCCTCCTGTTCTCCAAGTATGACTTAAGGCAACTAAGGTGCACACTATTAATTCCATAAAACTTTAGCTTTTCTATCAGAATTTCATGATTAACACAGTAAAAGCCCTAGCCAGATTGCAAAATATACCTCCAATAAACATTTTCTTACTGAGCGCTGAGAGGATTTCATTATTAAGCATGTACACTGCATTTTCTGTTGATACACTTCTGAAACCAAACTGTTCTTTCATTAAAATATTATGTTCAAAGAAAGTGTGCAACCTGTCAAACATTACCTTCTCAAAAATGCTTAAGAAAGTTGTCAATAACAATATAGGTCTTTAGTTGGATGGATCCTGTTTATCCCCTTTTTTAAACAAAGGTTTCACAGCATACTTAAGTCCAGAATTTCTGTTGTTTATTATATAGAAAATGTTATTTATTACTGAACTAATTCTCAAATTTATACTCTAACATGGAACTACTTTCATTGTGTATATTGCTGTTGTACTTCACTATACACAGTCACGCTTGTGACATCACATGCCATATATTGTTTTTGATTTGATACATTAATAAAGAAAGTACATTGTTTTGAATACCTACAACCTAATGTAAATACTTTTAAAATATAGTGTAATATCTGTTTGAATAGCTATAAATTTCATTCATTTGTATAACTATATATATATATATATATATATATATATATATATATATATATATATATACCCACTAGAGCCATCTAATGGTCAGTGCACCATAACAGTCTTTGTGCCATCATTGTACAGACAGTACAAGCAAGACTGTTGCAGTGTTGGGTGGCAAAGCACATGTAATGATGTCAAACATGGGTAGGCTGAAGTCAATTAATCCTGCAAAAGTTGTTTATCTGCTGCATCAAACTTACACACAAAATAAGAGGATGTAATTGGAGTGGAGAGTGAGCCATTTGCATAAATGTTATTTTACATCACAATGCAAAAATACTATGGGGATTTAACAGAAGCACATACCAACACATTCGATAAGAATAGTGATTGGAGTTTGATGGAGGAGAACAAACTGCAAGTCAAAGTGAATATGCAACTTCATCTCCAAAAATATTATGACCCAATGTGCTGTGATCTATGACGACCTACATTGGAAAGTATTTATCAGGATTATTTTAATTGCAGTTAAAATTCTTACAGAAATTTATAAACTGTTATAGCTGCATTCATTCAAAATCAACAGCAAGATAATTTATGTGATGCACCAAATCTAAGACCAAGGACACTTCAAGAAAAGCAAAATATCAAAATTGAAGGCTGTAAAAGAATCTGTAAGAGCATGATTTGATAAAGCCAGGGACTATGGAGCAGTAGTTCATAATTGGCACATTCAAGTATGAGCTCTGAAATCTGTTAGAACAGTTGTTTTGCTTCTTGGCATTTTAAGTGTGGCTTCAAAGAAGAATGTAACATTTCATCCATGCATATCATTACATTTATGGCTTGCAAAGAATTTGAGGACCATATTAGAAAGAGAGCAGATAAATTTGTAGCAGATCTAAATGTTTGTCATTAAAGGCAAACAAACATTTTTAAGGAACACATGTGCAATAGTAATCAGAGCCAATTTTGTTATAAACTCTTGTCATCTTCAACATTATCACATAGAGGTAAAAAATCAACAGCTGGTGTGGTACAATCTGTTCATAGTGTCACACACAATTACACAATAGATGTGGCTGTGTCATAGGATGATAGACAAGTGAATTAGCTTTATGTCTGTTTGCAGGAATCAGAGGGGATGTTTGGTCAGCAGGTTGCAAAGAAACTAGAAGCAATTTGTCCACAGAACATCCATATAAGTAGAAAAATGAACAAAGAGCACATGAAAAGTTTTTAAATTCAGTCATTTGCAAACCTGTTTAGTAAGAAAATCTATTTACCTTATGGTTCATGGTCAGGGCACAAAGAGTAGACAGTACAAACTCTATTGCGGATGTCTTGTTGATTTTGTAGGCTTACAAATTAACAAACCACCAGTCACATTACTTGATCAGTACTTCATCATCTGCCGTACTCTGTTACCTACAACTTTCTGCACCAAAGAATAAACCCATGTTAACATATGCATGGTAGGTAATGGTCTAGTGTGGAGAAATGATTAATTTCCATCAATTAACTAATATTAATATTCCTGCTGCATCATTTGATACTGTGGATCACTATGGCTTTTGATATTGTACTATAATTAAACCGAAGACAATGTAGCATGTCCACATTTGCTTCTGTCAAGTGTGCTTACTGTTCCTTTTCATTGTGTTTAGTTCAGTGAAACTTACATTTGCTTTTTGATGATGATTAAAGGAAGAATGTTCCACAACACAGCATCTTCTAGTTTGGAAAATGTGGACAGATACATACTGCACCTGTTAATATATTATATTGTTTAAAGCAAATGTTGTTACTTTCTGACTTTTTTGTGTGTGTGTGTGCCCGTGTGCGCGTGTCATCTGACTGCTACATAGATTATACATTCAGCAACTTGTGCTTATGTAGTCTTTAGATTTGTTATCCTTTAAATATTAATTTTGCACAATTGTGAAATTTTACACATAAATAACCTTGATGGGTGGTAGAACAGACACAACTCCATATTTTAGTATATTTGTATTTGGTTTTAGCTGTACAAGCTGAGATATTTCCTTGTAAGGGTGTTTGCAATATATGCTGTTTTATGAAAATCATCTTGAATTTGTAGGTATTCCTGATTAATATCTGAAAATCTTGAAGTTGTTCATATTTTTTTGCCTAACAGGTTTTGAAGTGTCTGAAATGTGTTTTTGTTTTTTTGCATTCTGTTATTTTGTGAATTATGTGTTTGTTTCTGCCATTGTCTTCAGCTATGTTTACTATGTGTTCATCTTCCAGTTGATTTTCTTTCTCAAGCTTTATAATAGTCTGAGTGATAGGTAGTGAAGGACTGGATGATAGAATGTTCTTGATGAAGTAGTAAATAGCTTACATTTTCCCTTAATGAAAATGAATTTAGAAGGCAATAGGGGAGTTGAAATGTATAACAAAATTGGGTGAAAAGAAGAGTTAAGTGGAACATTTCGACAAAGATTAATTCGAGTAGACACAATAATATACGGAACAGAGGAGTTCTTGAGAAAGGAGACATAGAGGGGGTAGAGAATAGCTTTCTACTAATGATGAAAAGAGTTGATGCCAAGATGAAAATAAAACAGAATATTAATATGAGAGGTTTAAACTAGCTTGATGAAGAGGCAGGGAGAAGGTCGGGAAAGGACAGAGATAGGCAATATTTTCTGCTAAAGAAACAGGAATATAATTGTTTATTAGAAAAAAGAAAGGAAGAATGGCAACAAAGTTGAGTAGAGAGATTAAGAGGGCAATAAGAGATTAGAATATTAAAGAAATTTGGACAGTTATGAAAAGTGTTTATAAGAAGAATGAAGCAGGAAATGATATTACATCAAATGAGTGGAGAAACCACTTCACAAATTTGGTTGGAGAGGGAAATATCAAAAGTGGTTTTAAGTCTATAAACAATACAGGAGCAAGGATTGAGCATCAGGATGGAGAAAGTACAAGAAGGGAGATTGAATATAAAAATACTGAAAGAGATTAAGTTGGCTGGTAGGTACCTACTGATGGAATTCCCAGCGAATTCTGGAAAATGCTTTATAAGTCAAGTGTAGGATGGAATATAAGTTAACTTTATTTAATATGCTTAAAAAGAACAAAACAGTTCCTGAAAACTGGAAATATGTTGGGGAAAGGGAAAGCTTAATAATCCAGAAAATCATAGAAGAATTGGTTTATTAAGAATTTTAGGAAAAATTTATTCTGGTATGCTAGTTTCCAGGGGCCACACCATAGCCGAGCAATTAGATCGCCTGACTCTCACCAAGGTAGCCCAGGTTCGATTGCAGGCGACCACATATATATAGGCGACCTATATATACTTGTATATATAGGCCCCCTAACAGTAGCCTTGACCTGCTTATTGACTGCTTGGAAATAATAAATCAAACAGCATTAAACAAAGGAAAGAAACATGTAATCATAGGTGATCTAAATGTAAACTTTCTAGATAGCACACCAAAACCAGAGCTAATGTGCATGCTAAATTCTTTTGGAATGGAGCCAGTAGTATTTGTGCCCACTAGAGTAACACCACATTGTCAAACAGCACTAGACCAAATTATTATAAACAAAAACCTATGGGAATATAGCTTGCAGGTAATTGAAACAGGATTTTCAGACCACTTAGCACAGATTATAAGTATTAAAAGCAAAATCAGATGTAGGTTACCAAACAAAAAGCTCGGCTATAAATACATAAGGATGATCAAAGAAAATAACTTAGATTATTTAAATTACTTACTACAAAAACAGTCATGGGATCTAGTATACCAATACCACTCAGTAGATGATGCATATAATGAGTTTTTTAATACTTTCAATTATTGCTTTCAAACAGCATTACCAAAAACAAGAGTGCCAATTCGGCAACCAAAAAACAGATGGATAACACCTGGTATTATAAATTCAAGTCACAGAATGAAATTTCTTAGTAGAATCATAAAAGCTGGAAATGTGTCGGAACAATTCAAAACCTACTATAAAAAATACAAACATATATATACCAAAGTATTGGTTGAAGCAAAAAAACTGCATAATGCAAGGTTTATACATGAATCACAAAATAAATCAAAAGCCATGTGGACCTTAATTAAACGAGAAATTAAACAAGATAAGAATATCCCCGAGAATATACACCTTAGACACAAGGGAATTAAAATAAGTGACCCAAAACAAGTAGCCAATCTTTTTAATAACTATTACACAAATATAGTTCAAAATAGTTCGAATGATAGCCTGAAGAAAGATTTGCCACAGCCAAATACATATCCAAAACAATGCAATAGTATGTATTTAACCCCAGTCACAGAAATGGCGCTGGAAAGCATAATCAAGGGTTTGAAATGTAAATCATCTTGTGGTATTGATGAAATTCCTGACAGTGTTATAAAGAACTGCTACCAAAATTTAATAAAACCCCTATGTTACATAATAAACCTCTCACTATCAACGGGTGAATTTCCAGAAAAATTGAAGGTGGCTAAAGTGAAACCTCTCTTTAAGAAGGGGGAAGAATTTGATGTAGGTAACTATAAACCTGTATCACTACTATCCGTTTTTTTTAAAATTAATAGAAAAAGTAATGTACGTCAGACTTACATCATTCCTCGATAAACACAGTATAATAACAAACAAACAACATGGATTTCGTAAAGACAAGTCAATAAACACAGCAATAGCAGATTTTGTTAAACGTATATATGAATCTATGGATAAAAAAGAAGAAAATATTGGTATATTTTTAGATTTGTCAAAGGCATTCGACTTAGTAGACCACAAAATTTTATTGGAAAAACTAGCTGTTATTGGTATACGTGGAACAGTGAACAAGTGGTTTAAAGAATATTTAACATCCCGACAACAGATGGTAGAAATCACTTATACACATGTAAATACAAATGAAATTACAACATATTTATCATCTATGGCAGTAATAAAATATGGTGTCCCCCAAGGTTCAATTCTTGGACCTGTTTTATTTCTGATATATATAAATGATCTAGAGTGTTCCTTAAAAAATAGTTATCCAACATTATTTGCTGATGATACAAACTTATATATTTCTGGTTACAACTTGAGATCCTTAAAATTTAAGATAGAACAGACAATGTCTGAATTGCTAAACTGGTTCAACATTAATAGATTATTAATAAATACAGAAAAAACAACAGCAATAGCTTTTCATCATAAACAAAATACACTTGCCAGTCATCCCTTTATAGAGTTCCAGGGCAAATATATCTCATACACAGATAGTACAAAATTTCTAGGGGTATGGGTGGATAATAATTTAAAGTGGTCGGCTCACATTCAAAAACTATCTCAAAAACTGAGTAAAATAACTTATGCCATCACAGTCATTTCAAAAATCATGGACTTGAAATCGGTCATATCTTTATATCATGCATATTTTCAATCTGTTCTTAGCTTTGGAATATTATTTTGGGGTAATTCAATAGGAGCAAAATCTATTTTTAAAATGCAAAAACGGGCAATTAGGATAGTACTACATGTTAATAAAAGAACCAGTTGTAGGCCATTATTTAAGGAATTAAATATATTGCCCCTCCCCTGTATTTACATATATGAAACATTATGCTACATAAAAAATAATCTCAGTATGTACACAACAAACTCACAGATACATTCTCATGATACCAGAAGAAAAGATAACCTTCATGTAATCACACATAGCACTAGTTCTTTTGAAAAAAGTTTTGTATATACTGGCCTCCAGCTTTATAATAAATTACCCAATTATCTAAAGCAAATACCTGCACTGCATCGATTTAGAATTTGTCTCAAAAAACTTCTTTCACTCCATTGTTTTTATAGCATAAAAAAATATTATGATTACTTTGACAATTGATTTTGTTAATGTTAATGATGTTAATGTTTTATAGTATAGGTGAATTGTTTGAATATTTTAACTACAAGTGATTATTATTATTATTATTATTATTATTATTATTATTATTATTATTATTATTATTATTATTATTATTATTATTATTATTATTATTATTATTATTATTATTATTATTATTATTATTATTATTATTATTATTATTATTATTATTATTATTATTATTATTATTATTATTATTATTATTATTATTATTATTATTATTATTATTATTATTATTATTATTATTATTATTATTATTATTATTATTATTATTATTATTATTATTATTATTATTATTATTATTATTATTATTATTATTATTATTACTATTACTATTACTATTACTATTACTATAGTACTATTACTTAGTACTATTACTAAGTGTACATGATTTTCTAATCCATCTAGAAAAAATGCTCTGCAAAATTACATTTAACCAAAATATAATAATCCTCGGTGACTTTAATATAGATGTAGATAATGTAAATCTTAAGGACATCCTCAATAGCTTCAACTTAAAAATTGTTTCTCAGGGCCCCACTAGAATAACAGTACAATAGACCACATTATAACAAACCTGAATAACAGTAGATTTTGTACAATAAATAATGAATTTCATGTGTCGGACCATAGGGGTCAAATTATTGATATTTACAATTGTTTCAGCCAAATTAAGGAAAGTGTATATAGGTATGTTAGAGATACGAGAAAACATAACCTAGAAAAACTAAAGGATATTCTGGCAAAAGAGGAATGGACAGAGGTGTACAATGCTAGTGATGCACATGAAAAATGGAAGGCTTTCATAAATGCATTTACTCTCCACTTCAATGAAAGTTGCCCTCAGTCCAAAAGAGCACTTAAACATGAAGTAATTAACAAATTAGCTCTGCCACCCGAACTTACACATTTAAAAAATAAAATGAAAGCAATGTATGAATTTTTTCAAATGACTAAATTAAATTCTTACTCAGATGCCTATAATAAATATAAAAAACAATACAGGAAAGCGCTGATTAAATTAAAGGCAAAACAAATAGAGGAAAAAATAATTAATTCTGATAATATCACAAAAACAGTATGGGATATTATAAACAAGCGACTCAAATCCCAAATAGGAGAACATTCCAATTTAAGTCTGAACAAGGATGGACAAGTAGTACATGACCCCTCTGAAATCTGTAAATTATTTAACAGCTTCTTTCTAAACGTTGGTGACAATACTACAGTTGACATAGGTAGTAAAGAAAAAACTATTATAAACAGCATGTACTTGCATGAGACGGATGCTGAAGAAATAGACAAAGTAATTAGTAGCTTTAAAAACCAACAGTCCTCTGGGTGGGATGGCGTATCACCTATAATACTAAAACATTGTAAACAAGAATTGCTGACTATACTGGTGCACTTAATAAATTACTCAATGAACGAGGGCATATTTCCAGAGGTATTAAAGATTAGCGTGGTACGACCAATTCATAAGAAAGGTTCATATGCAGATGTTAACAATTTCAGACCAATAACTCTAACTTCAGTATTCAGCAAAACGTATGAGAAAGTCTTAATAGCTAGAATAAATAGTTTCTTAATTGCTAATAAAATTCTTAATCATTTTCAGCATGGATACAGAAATAAATTATCGACCATCACAGCTATAGCGGAATATATTCACAAATTATTGGAACTAAAAGACAAACACAAAAACACAGCTGGAATTTACTTAGACCTCTCCAAAGCTTTTGACTCTGTATCCCATGATCATCTCATCTCAAAATTAGAGTACTATGGCTTCAGAGGACAAATTAATAAACTATTAACATCATATCTTAAAAATCGTTTGCAATGTACAGAAATAACTTGGAAAAAAGGGGATGTTATAAGCCACATTAAATCAGAATATAACTTAGTGAAATCTGGTGTACCACAGGGATCAGTACTAGGACCTATACTTTTTTTGATTTATATTAATGACTTACCTGAACCAGTAAACAGCAAGGTCATCTCATATGCAGATGATACATCTATAATATGTTGGAGTGAAGGAGAAGAAAGCTTAGAAGAAAAAACAACAAATGCAATTGGCGAAATATCTCGGTACTTTCTAAACAATGGACTAAAGTTAAATATAGGAAAAACAAAATTTATGACATTTCAAAGCGATGATCTAAATATAAACATTAACAATATACCTTTGGAACGGGTAGGAAACTTTAAATTTTTGGGCGTTCACATAGAAGATACTCTAACCTACAGTACAAACGTAGACATGGTTTGTAATAAAATGAACTCGGGACTCTACCTATTACGACAACTAGCAAAATATGGGAATATCAATACTCTTAAAACTGCGTATTATGGCATTATCTTCCCACACTTAACATATGGTATTGAAATTTGGGGGGCAACAAGTAAAACCAATATGGACAGACTATTAAAAGTACAAAAGAAATGCATACGAACCATGTACAACCTTCGTTTTCAACAAACATGTCGGGATACATTTAAATCACAAAACATCCTAACAGTAGTATCACTCTATGTATTCAAAACTATTATACTTGTAAAAGACCGAAAGCAACATAACATCCTCAATAAAGATTGCCATACATATGATACGAGGAGAGCAACTGATTACCATAGGGTGAGCACGAATAAAACTCAAACTAATAAAGATCCATTTAAAATAGGAGCCATATTGTATAATAAATTGCCATCTGTAATTAAGAATACTTCTGACTCAAAATTTAAACTGGTCTTAAAATCATACCTAATTCAAAAATGTTTGTATAGTATAAATGAACTGTAATATATATGTATATATGTAGTATAAATGAGTTGTATACCTATGTATACAATAAGGTTTGTACGTAATTTAGGCATTTTGATCTTTTTAAATAACTTATACTTTTGTAAACAACTATATTTTGTAAATAACTTATGTATTTTGATCATTTTGTATTTTGACTGTATAGAGATAATTGACAGTGTCAGATGCTCTTGTAAGAGTCTATTGGCCGCAATAAAAAAAAAATTACTATTACTATTATTATTATTATTATTATTATTATTATTATTATTATTATTATTATTATTATTATTATTATTATTATTATTATTATTATTATTATTATTATTATTATTATTATTATTATTATTATTATTATTATTATTATTATTATTATTATTATTATTATTATTATTATTATTATTATTATTATTATTATTATTATTATTATTATTATTATTATTATTATTATTATTATTATTATTATTATTATTATTATTATTATTATTATTATTATTATTATTATTATTATTATTATTATTATTATTATTATTATTATTATTATTATTATTATTATTATTATTATTATTATTATTATTATTATTATTATTATTATTATTATTATTATTATTATTATTATTATTATTATTATTATTATTATTATTATTATTATTATTATTATTATTATTATTATTATTATTATTATTATTATTATTATTATTATTATTATTATTATTATTATTATTATTATTATTATTATTATTATTATTATTATTATTATTATTATTATTATTATTATTATTATTATTATTATTATTATTATTATTATTATTATTATTATTATTATTATTACTATCATCATTATCATCATTATCATTATACTGTACATACAGTTGAATTTTCATTCCAAACTTGTGTTGTATATATGTATATTGTATAATTTTTAGTTATAAGTACTTGACGTGTCCTATATCATGTAATATGATCAAAAGGATGAATAAAAACTAACTAACATGTGAGATTTGTGGTGGACAATACCACGCTGGAGCAGGTTTTCTCTGGGATCTCCGGTTTCCCCTGCCATCATTCCACCAATTGTTCCATTATCATCTTTCCTTTCATCCACTTTGCCCTTAGTCTGTTCATCTACTTCTCTCACTCTCACTCGAGGCATTAAGCTGATCATGAATCCAGATTTCTCTCTCTGATCTAGAGTTGCAGTTCAACCCTACACCTAATGATATAAGGGGTAGAGGACCAAGAATCCCCTAACATCACGACAGTATGTATCTTCCCTATAAGTAGGGAAGCTAAAGAAGAAGAAAATGCTAGCTTCTAGGCTACAGGTAGGTGTAAAAAAACAAGAGAAACTGAGATGATTATCACTTGGCATTCAGGAATGTTAGAAGAGTTGTTGACAATAAAATTCTATTTCAAATAGAGTAACCAAGTATCTAGGAAACAAAAGAAGTTAATATATGTGCTCTTTGTTGAGTGAAAAGTCATTTGATACAATTTGAGTAGGAGCACTGATGTATAAAATGCATAAAAGGGAAACATTTATTTTGAAGTTCAAAATGATATGATGGAGCTAAATTTTGCATTAATTATTCAGGAAATGGGATTACAGAGATGAAGGACATAAGTTGGACATAGTTGGGTTAGTTTAATCTGGTACCAAATTTGGGCCGATTGGCCCAAGAATGCCGCAGATATCCGTCGATAATAGGGACCACAAATTTTACGCGTCCAAAGCGGCCGGCAAGCAGTGCCCCACCCACCTTGCCCCTTTTATATGGAAAAAAGTACCTGGACTTCTACATTCATGTGTAATTGTGTTACAGCCTCAACTAACCTTACTACAGAAAATAAAGCTATTTAAAGTCATGTTGTGCATTAAATATTACAAGTGAAATGTACTGATTTTCCTTAATTAGCTGCTTTTATGTGTCACTGTGATCAAATTAAAATGTTAGCTTTTTTGCTTAAGGGGATACTCAGAAACCTTTTCAAAAGCTTTTTCCAATTAAACCAAAATTGATTAATTTTTTAGGATATATTCAAAGGTAATAATGAAGAGTTTCAGAGCTCCAGAACAAATAACTTATCAATTAAAAAACAAAAAGAACAACAAATATAAATATTTGAAAATGTAGTCCAAATTTGACCACTTGTTTTTTAAGTTATTATTAATTGAAATTCATTTGCTATCAATATGTGTGCATAAATATATTGAAAATAACTCCAGGTATTGATTTTTCAAAATATCACTTAGGGCCAAATAATTTTAATTTATAACTTTATGTTAAATAAAAGATTTTGTAATTCTGTCCTCTCTACTTTTTTAGGATTCTTGGAATTATATATAAAAGTGAGCTAAGTGTGCTGTTGAAATTAAGAAAAATTGGTTAGTAATGTAGGGGGGGAAAAACATGAAATTAGTGTTCACTTGAGCAACTTCACTCTCCTGGGCTTATGCAGGCATTTAAACATCCTCAGTTTTATCACATTTAGAAGCACAATTCAGCCGAAACCTTAGCCCATGAATTGAAGCCATTTATCTCCAAATTTTTTATGAGCATAGCTGATGTAGCTTTCCTACCAAAGCTCACCTGTCTCATTGCTGTGAGAAATCCCTGAGGATTAAAGAAACCAGTCATCCAGAATACTTTAGGACGTCCGTTAGAACACCATCGGCGGAACTGGACGTCTCTCTCCAAAAGTTCTGTGTACCAGAATCCAAGGGTCGCAGATTCCCATGACACCTGTAAGGATTTTAAAAATTTTATATCACAATACAACCCCAACACTTAAAGTGAAGACCCCATTTCAAACATAGTGCAAGTGCCATTTATAAAATATTGCTTAGTTTTCAAAGAATATTAAGTAGACTATATTTTTAGTACGGGTTTAATGGAATAATATATCCAGTAACTGATTTTAAAAACTTAATGTTTCAAGCATTATTAAAACGAGGGTATAATAAATTATGAACTAGGAATTTTAAAGGTGTTAAATATACAAGAATGGCCATGTCGTGGCCGAGTGGTTAGACCACTCAACTTCACCAAGGCAGCCTGGGTTCAATCCAAGGCCACTGCAAAGTGAGATTTGTGGTGGAGAACGTGGTGCTGGGGCGGGTTTCCTCTGGGTGTTATGGTTTCCCCGCCATCATACCACCAATAGCTCCATCATCCATCTTTCCTATCATTCATTTCAACCTCATACTATCACCCACATCTCTCATCCTCTTAACTCTGGCTCCTCTATCAGGCTCAGTACTTCGGCTTCCCTTGCCCCAACTTTCCGGGCTGGTGGAATCCGTGTCTCCTAACACCAGTATTGTTGATGAAGGGGAGGAAAAAAGTATACAAGAGCAATGAATTGTAATCCTTGATTGTTAAATATAGGTATTCATATAGTGAACCAAAAAATTTCTAAGTGTAGCTTGTGTTAGTGTAAGTCTGTCATATTTCAAAATAATTCTAACATAAAGCAATAATGAAGAGTGTTTTTGTAAAAACAATTTACTTAAAAGCAACCTGTCAGCATAATTATGCTGTCCTATGTTAAAAAGACATATCTCAAGATATTTTTTAAAAATCATATTTATACACCCATGGTCAAAAAAAAAAAAAAAAGATCAATGTTTGGAACACCAAACTCATCTAACTACTGTTTGGCACAGCACCTTACTTACACGATCCATGGTACAATTGTTAAGTGGCAGCAACAAGTCGTCACAAAAAAAGTGAATCAAGAAGATATTGACACATTGCTTCACTCTCACTGTTGTCACAAGTTGCAAATCTTAATATTGCTAACTGATATGATCAATAATAATCATTACCAAATACATAACTTAAGCTTCTTGAACAACTATCGATATTAACTAAAAATATTTACGACATAATACATGAAACAGTTTGGATTGTGCAGCATGGTTAAACTTATCACCTTTTGTGTGTGTTTACAATAGCACTGTGTTGAGCGTTGCAGGTTTGCTTCTCACATGTAGCAAACATTTTTTATTTCCATTCTCTTAATATCCAGTAATATGTAGAAATTTCTGGGCTTACTGGCCGTGGTCTACTAGGAAAAACTGAAGAGACTCTAGTTTGCCATGAGTCCTCTGAGAATGTTCGATGCATGTACGAGTGAAATGCCAGGAACTTCAGTTTTTCCTAGTAGACCATGGCCAGTAAGCCTGGAAACTTCTACATATTACTGGACTGACGCCGGCCGTGATAGCCTAAGTTGTTACATTCTCTTAATGATGTTGAATCAACTCGTAGCAGCTGTTTATTTTAGATATACTTGTTTCATACATGAACATATAGTAAAGTTAATAATATGATAATTATTATGATGCTTCTTTAAGGTTTTATTCTAACAAACAGCAATATGCTGCACACAAAGCACATGGTGTGCTAATACATCAGGTAGACCGTTCCCTTTCAATGAATTATATTGCATTTGGCAATAGTAGAATGTGTACACAAAGATATAGGCACAAGGAGGTCACTCTTTGCACTAGTCAAAGTAGGTTTGTCTGCTCATGAAGCTGCAGCTCACATTGGAGTCCCCTGTATCTAAGTAGAGAGGTGGGTGAGATCCAGGGATAGGATTGAATGCCGTAATTGTGATTCAGAAAGAAGGAATGTGTCGACTCCAAAAAATGGATGTGGCTTTAATTGCATTAGCAGACAGGAATCCTTTACAAACTGCTTCTGAAATGGAGGACAATTGTCACTTCCTTTAATGAGCTCGAACAGCTCTGCAATGTGTAAATGATGGAAGACTTCATGCACGAATAGCAGCTAAAAACATTTGACAATCACAGATTGTTTCACCTTGCATTCGCAGAGGAAAATGCCAACCACAACTGGAATTACCTGATATTCTCAGACAAGGACATTTTCTTCCACACATAAGAAAAATTCTGGTTACCATACCTATTCACCAGATTCAACTCCTGAGGTGGAGCTGGGTATTTCTTCCCAAACTCAAAAGTTATTGTTTGCCCGTTAGTACTTGAATGGCTGATTGCAGTGGAAACCACTGGGCAATGGGGTCACCACATACCTATGCCAAATGATATGTTAATGCAATGTTCTACATATTCAGTCATAAAATTGATAAACGTGACAAGCAGCACAAGATTTGAATCTATGAGTGAAAGCAACGCCTTCTTAACCTCTTGGCCACCATAACGTTATTGTGTGTTATGTTTTCAGTTCTCACAAGTTAACTACTGTACTGTCAATCACAGTACATTGTACATTCTTTCATGTACTTTGTGAACACAGCTTTTATGAAGATATAGAAGCTCTTTGATAAACACGGAATCTGAGGATGGCTCATTTTTTTGTGTCCACAGCTTACATAATTAGATTATGAGACACCTAATGCAGTTACTTCCTAAGAAAAATGGTGTACTCCAATAAACAAAGCCTTTAAAATATTGTTAAATGGAAGTTGTATCTCAAAATGTATGCAGAATCCTAAGCAAGTCTGGCATAAATCAGTTTTTCTAAATGGAAAAGTTGTATCTCAGGGTTGCTTCAGTTTTTGGTTTGCATTTTTAGTGAGCACAGTCATAACTTGAGCAATGCTTGTTCTGAAAGGCCTTTAAATAATTCATATAAATTGTTGAGAGCTTGTACTCAAGGTTACTTCTACAGTTACTTCTTTCACAAGGAACAATTTATTAGTTATCCAGACTAACATGTAAGTAGAATATATTATATTTTCATGTTGCCTAGCGACTAAGGAGCATATAATGTGTTTCAGTTGGGAAGAGTTCTGGACTGTGGCGAATCAGATACCCTAGCTCACTCAGCATTGTCATTTTGTTAAAACCACTCTTTTCATATTTTCCTCGCTCTTGCATACTATCCTAGACCATGTGGGTCTCCTTGGTGCTAAATGTAAGGGATCCCAAACAGAATTTTCCAATTAATATGTTAAAAACAGAAGCTAACAACAATGAAGCAAAAAATACTACATAAATTATAATTATTTGTCACAAACTTAACTTTTAAGACAAATTGAAAAATTCTGTGAAAATTTCATCAATTTTTCTTAAAAAGATAAGTGAAAGTATAAACTTGAAGTTTGTGAAAAATAATTATATTTTATGAATTTTTCACTCTTTTATAATAATCCAGTTGAAATCGCAATTGCAACATGGTTATTTGCATATTATGCATATGTTTTAAATTCTATAATTGTAATTATAGTTTATGAATTACCTACTTTTCTAATCCAACAGAACAGTCAGTGGTGCATCCATATAGCTGTAAATGCCACGTCAAGAGACAATTCGGCATTATCATTGTCTTCATCATCCGAGTATTGCAAATTAATAATGATAGAGTTCAAAATCTCGTCTCATTCTATTTCTTCCCAAAAGTCATCTTCTTGTAGTTTATCTTGCAGTTTTCCCAGTCTTGTGTTACCTTGTCAATTTCTTCGTGAATAAGTCTTCAGTGTCAGTTTAAAACTACTATTTCGGTTTGAAGCATAATTTGAGTCCACATTAACTCAACTGGATTGTACTTGCAATGCAAAGGAGGAAGGCAGATTACCTCATGTCTTATTTCAGTTGCAAGTTGATCCAGCTGATACACTTTTCCCTGGATTTTAAACGGAAGAACAACTAAATAACACTGAAAGTATAAACTTGAAAGAAGCGTAGGGACAGTGAAGCACAAACTAGTACAAAATTGAATTGAGAATATATTGACACGTTGCTTCACTCACACTGTTTATTCACAGGACATGTTTCAAGAGCTCTTGCTCCTATCCTCAGCTGATACTCGACTAGTGCAAGTTGTAGTGGTTTCTTCTTTCTCCGTATTGTCAATAGATGGCGTGATGTATTTGTCAAAGATGTCCGGTGGTGGAGTTTCAAAATTCATGACTCTATGACGATTTTTGTTAATGAAGATTTTTTCCCATACGGAAAGGTCTATGGGGTGATTAACGTATTTTATTAGAGATGTTTCCAAATTGATGTCATGTCTAGTATTCAAAAAATGAAAAGCCACTGCTGATTTTTCTGTTTCACCATTTTTAATGATTCTCATATGTTCTTTAGTTCTGATGTTAATATTTCTTTTTGTTTTTCCTATATAAATTTTAGGGCAAGTTTCACATTTGATCTCATAGATTCCTGGTTTTTCTTTGGTATTGATTGAATTTTTGGGAGGGCCTTTTAACAAATTTCTGATATTAAACCTGTTTTGAGGTGCAAGAGTTATGTTGTGTTTTGAGAAGATTTTTTGGAATTTGTTATAGGCTGATGGGTGGAAGGTGAATTTTTTAAAAAGTTTTTTCTCTTTTTCTCCTGTAGGTTCTAGGGTGGTGGTTTCTTTTATTTTCTTAGCTTTGTTGAGTCTGTTAACAGTTTTGTCTATTAAATTTGGGTTGAAACCGTTGGATATAGCTACTTTTTTTATGTGTAGGTATTCTTCTTGATAATCTTCTCTGTTTAGTGGAAAGTTGATCATCCGAAAGATTAAACTGTTGAAAATGGCATGTTGGTGTTGTTTTGGGTTGAAACTGTTGTTCTTAATGTAATTATCTGTGTGTGTCGGTTTCCTGTAGATACCAAAAGTGAGTTTGTTGTTCACTTTTTTGATCTTGATGTCCAAAAAGGGGAGCACACCATCCTCTTCTGTTTCCAATGTAAATTTTATAGCTGGATTTTGTATATTCAAAAGTTTAAGACCATCTTGTATGAGTTTTTTAGGTACTATTGCAAAAATGTCGTCAACATAGCGATACCACACTTTGAAATAATTTGGAAAAGCTTTTGTAATATGTGTTTCAAAAGCACTCATGAATAAATCTGCCAAGAAGGGAGACAATGGGTTGCCCATAGCTAGGCCCGTTTTTTGTTTATAGATCTGTCCATTAAAGCTGAAAAAATTTTGATTGATACAAATTTCTGTAAGTTGTGAAAGTTCTTCTATTTCTTCAGGTGTTATTTGTATTGATTCCAGCCATTTTTTGAGAAGTGGAATAAGCTCATTGGTCGGTATACTTGGATATAAAGAAATGACGTCAAAGGAAACTAAAGCATCTGTAGAGTTGATCTTTGTGTCCTTCAGGAGATTTAACAATTCAAACGAGTTTTTGATACTTAAATTTTCAAATTTTGTGAAGGATCTGAAGATTTGAACCAGCCATTTTGATAGTTGGTAAGTGGGTGCATCAATGTTATTAATTATTGGTCTGAGGGTAATTTCAGGTTTATGTATTTTGGGTAAACCATATATGTATGGTGTTTTTGGACTGTCTATTTTATTGTTCAATTTATCTCTTTTAGTCATGATTTTACTGTTTTTAATTGCTAATTCCACAGATTTGAATGCTTTCTTTAATGGATTGTTTTCTAGTTTAACAAATTCTTTTCCGTTTAAAAGGTTGTCCATTTTTTTGCGATAGTCTTCTTCGTCCAATATTACTATTTTGTTACCCTTGTCTGCTTTTGTGTAGACTACCGGTTTTTCATTTAAATTTTTGATTAATTTTTTATATGAATATATTTTTGAATTTGCATTTTGAATATGATCTAGAGTTTCTAAGCACTGTGTTCTGATCGTAGATTTTTTTGTTATCGGGCAAATTATATATCGCTATTTCAATGTCCGCAATATAGTTTTCAATGTTTTTTGTGTAATCTACACATGTTTTTAGGCCTTTGTTTAGAAAATCTATTTCTTTCTCCGTGAAGTTGCATGTGGATAGATTCGTTACATTGTTAGGTTTTTGACATGAGAGTAATAGATCTTGCTTTTTATGTGGATACGGTTCTTGCTTCTTTTGAAGATTCATGAATTTTTGTTTTAAAATGGCTGTTTTCTTACGCATTTTCAAATTAAGAATTGACAGCATATTATTTTCTAAGTTAGACCACATGGCCGGGTTCATACATTTCGAAATTTTTAAGTGTAGTTCGTATATTTTTAATTCTGTGGAATGTAACGAATTGTAGTGGTGGTTTATTTCCATTTTAATTACACGTTTTTCTGCTGCTTTTTGTTGTTTGCTATTATTCTTGTGTTTAACAATTTTTCTGACGAAAATGGGTGTTATATTGAATTTCAAACATTTTTTTAGAAAACGTATGTCCGCAAAAGTATTACTTTTCTTTTGATTCAGCTTTAGAAAAAGTTTGGAAGAGGATGGTATGCTCCCCTTTTTGGACATCAAGATCAAAAAAATGAACAACAAACTCACTTTTGGTATCTACAGGAAACCGACACACACAGATAATTACATTAAGAACAACAGTTTCAACCCAAAACAACACCAACATGCCATTTTCAACAGTTTAATCTTTCGGATGATCAACTTTCCACTAAACAGAGAAGATTATCAAGAAGAATACCTAC
The DNA here is from genome assembly GCA_030765055.1 of Mantis religiosa. Classification (NCBI taxonomy): domain Eukaryota; kingdom Metazoa; phylum Arthropoda; class Insecta; order Mantodea; family Mantidae; genus Mantis; species Mantis religiosa. The sequence continues at coordinate 141,230,208 of CM060952.1, read as the reverse complement.
ACATAAAAAAAGTAGCTATATCCAACGGTTTCAACCCAAATTTAATAGACAAAACTGTTAACAGACTCAACAAAGCTAAGAAAATAAAAGAAACCACCACCCTAGAACCTACAGGAGAAAAAGAGAAAAAACTTTTTAAAAAATTCACCTTCCACCCATCAGCCTATAACAAATTCCAAAAAATCTTCTCAAAACACAACATAACTCTTGCACCTCAAAACAGGTTTAATATCAGAAATTTGTTAAAAGGCCCTCCCAAAAATTCAATCAATACCAAAGAAAAACCAGGAATCTATGAGATCAAATGTGAAACTTGCCCTAAAATTTATATAGGAAAAACAAAAAGAAATATTAACATCAGAACTAAAGAACATATGAGAAACATTAAAAATGGTGAAACAAAAAAATCAGCAGTGGCTTTTCATTTTTTGAATACTAGACATGACATCAATTTGGAAACATCTCTAATAAAATACGTTAATCACCCCATAGACCTTTCCGTATGGGAAAAAATCTTCATTAACAAAAATCGTCATAGAGTCATGAATTTTGAAACTCCACCACCGGACATCTTTGACAAATACATCACGCCATCTATTGACAATACGGAGAAAGAAGAAACCACTACAACTTGCACTAGTCGAGTATCAGCTGAGGATAGGAGCAAGAGCTCTTGAAACATGTCCTGTGAATAAACAGTGTGAGTGAAGCAATGTGTCAATATATTCTCGATTCAATTTTGTACTAAATAACACTGCTTTGAACTTTCTATAGTAGATAGAGATTATGAACCATTCATAAACACATAGTATGACGACTCACAGTCTGCCAATGCAGCATTCTACAGGCCAGCAGAAAGTGTACTGTTTGCTGTCTCTTGAATTTAACAAACATCTTGGCTTATTCAAAGTAATTCTTTTATCATGTCATGTCAAATGTTTACATTTCAGTTCTGAGTAATTACAAATATACGTACTTGCATACATGCCAACCAATAATGTTCATTACAGTGATTACATTGCGATGCTTCCTTATAATGTATTGGTACTTTATTTATTTATGTTAGGAAAACTATTTGAGATAAAAATATGGGGTTCTACTGTTGTGTTAGACACAGTACTCTCTATCATTCTCATTCTCTCTATCATTACAAAATCTGAATTTTTGTCTTAGCGCAAATAGTATTTATTAGAGATCGATTCAGCTAGTGCTCATCAACATGGAATACAACATGACAACACAATGCAACATTCGCAGGGAATGCAACATAACAAAATTGCAGGACTCCAATTGGTTGCTCTCCTAGTAGTGTTCAAGGACAAACATCATGCCATTTGGAACACATAGTAGCTATTACAAAAAAATGGTCTTACTAGTAAGCTTATTAAAGCAATCCTTTTTCCAAGCTTTCTTTATAAAGATAAAATAATGTGACAATAATATTTTGAAAAAAAATGTATATTATTTTATATTGAGATTTAACTGTATTGGTTTGCGAAACATGTCCTCAAAATAGGTACGAAAGTGAAGCAGATGTGTAATAAATATGACTCATCTAAAAATTAATAATTATATTATTTTGATAGTTATGCAATTTCCCCCCCCCCCAAGTTATCTGATATAAGCACAATTTTGTTATATGTAAATTCCAAATTACAACACAACAATAATAGGGATAACAATGTAATAATAATTATATAAATAAAATTTACATTATAGTTGCATTTAAGTGGTTTAATTTTTACTTACATTATTAAATAGGGCATATTTCTAGTTTTGTTTATTAAGTTACTTGGCAAAATAGAGGTATCTTATCCTCAAAATAATATCTCTATGTTTAAATATCTTACAGTAAAAATTCAACATAATTTGAAGAATGATGATGTAAACAAAATGGAAATATCGTAAATTTTCTATTAGACATTTAGTAATTTATTGAAACATCAATGCAGAAAAATAATGAAATTGGCTGGGGATGGCAGTAGAAATTAGAATAAAATTTTAAAGTGTTTTAGTAATAGGTAACCATATGGATTGCACAGCTTAAAGCACAAAATAATACCATAAAAGGTTTATTTGGAATTCATATATAAGAAATATTTTAAAAGTATGTCTGAAACATTGCAGTATCTGAGCTTTTATAGAGACATATTAATGGTCATAAATAGTGTAGAACAAATTTATTTCTAGATTTGGAAATATTACCTTCTGCCATATTTCTGGTATTCTTGCATCATACATTGCATCCAATGCATTACGCAGTCCTTGACTCATTACTATAGTTCCATCAATAGCTAACTTCAGATCGCTAAGGGTGGAGTGAACAGTCTTAATGACTCGCTGAATTCTGTCAATTTCTTGACGCAAGAAGATGTTCATGGGAAGAAGTGCTCCCATTCGTTGAAGAGCTTCTTTCACCTACAAGCAGACATAGATCACAGCATATAGGTATAAAAGTACATCTTCCTCTGTGATTTCAGTTATGCTGAATCTATACATAGGGAGAGGGAAGTATAAAAATGTATAATTTAATCATAATTTTTAACACATCTATTTTGTCCTAAGAAAGTTTGGTATGAAACAAAACGATAACAAAAATTACATATTAAGCAAAGAGTACCTCAAAACTGTTGTATTGTGGTGGCAGTTTCTGTAACATATCCTCTGCTAAACGATATACAACACTTTCTCGACTTTCTCCTCCACCACTGCCTCCTTCTTTGGGTTGTACATTCAATATGGTGTCAAGTATGCCCTTGGCAGTATTTATCTGATACCTTTATGAAAAAAGTACCACTTTAAGATTTATTTTCCAATAAAAAAATAAATTTACATAACAGAGAATGGGAAAAGCGTTGAAAGAAAAGTAATTATCACAGTTCTCAATACCCTGAAAGTAAGATGTGTTTAAACATTACATTTTAATATGCAGAAAGTAAGTGTTATTTATTTTAATCACTAAAGGTGTTTGATAATTTGAAATGTTTTTTAATAAACACAGCTTTTTAGTGGTGAAGGTTTAATCCAGTTACATAGCTTTTGGATAAATTGAAATTAAATTTTATTTTAATTGCCATATCATTTTGGTAAACTGGTTAATTTTTACTAAGAAAAACTTAATTAATTTTATTACTTAGTAGCAAATGCTTCCCTATTATTTTTCAGTTTTACCTCCATAAATTGCAGGAAATATTTTCTGTAAATTTAGTACTCATAATTTTTAAATGTTCTTTATAATCCATAATTATCATTGCCACTATTGTATCAAGCATTGCATTATTAAAATCATTTTAGTTCTGTTAATTTTTTATCGATTTTCATGTTTTTCAGCATCTATCCATATCCATCCCTCCCTTCAGTATATGTTTCTTTATCATATTTGTGTAATTTCCAAACGCTCTACTTTGCAACTTCCTTATTGAACTGCACATTATATAAATATTGTATTTTTAATTGTTAATACTTAAAAATAAATTAATAATAATAAACATAAATTATGATGTCAATCATGAAGACGATGATGATGATGATGACGACGACGACGATGGTTTTACTTTTTACTGCTCTTTGTAAAATGTCTAATTCCTACTACCTTCAATGTCAGCATAATAAGTATGAAAGTTGTAGTGAATTGACTTTGATTACATTCTTTAATGTGATTTCTCATTGTATAATTAGATCAGCTGTTTATAATCACAAAGTATCAGCATAATTTTATATTCCCTAGTTTTTAAAGTAGTTTTGAACAAAGCTATATTTCAATTTTCATATTATTTACTTTTATTATATTCAAAGACACATTATATTCAAAGCATTTGTATATAATTTGACAAATAATTACAGATGGGAATTTCAAAAGTGTGGCACCAACATATGTGTCTATTACAATATTTAAATTAAAAGTTTCACAAACCACCAAAATTCAGTAATGACTTACGTTATGTCTGCATTTGGATGAAGTCCAAACACCTCAGGGGTGTCTGTGGGTGGCAAACCATTAATGTAGTCAACATAATCCTGAAGATTCCGGGAAATAGGTACTTTATAGTTCTTATAAAATTCAAAACCTGGTCGTAACAAAACATCACAGAACCATACATGGGTAAAAGTTGTTAGCAGCCTCTTATCAAAGTCATCTGTGACTCGACCACCATACTGCACTTCTCCCAACATGTAGCAAACTGTTGGCCAAGAGATTCCCTATAATCACAATTATCACATAATTTTGTTTAAGAAATGATAATGGTTTGCAGTAATGGCAAGTATAATGTATTCTTTGAGTGATATTCTAAATCTAAGGGCCTCCCTACAAGGTCTTTTAATGTATAGCCTTGAGAAAGATGTTATGCGAAAGTCAAAAGTCGTATGAGAATGAGCTTCTAAAAATTAAAGTTTCATTTTGTATATCAATAACCACTCCAGAGATAGCATTAAAACTTAGGCTAAATGGAATGACAATTGTTTAAGATAAGAAGGATTGTACTCAAAAGAAAAATCTAGTTTTTTAGATTATCTTCTTTGATGCAAGTGTTGAAAACAGTGTTGTTGTAATAAGTTAAATTTAAAGGTGAGTTGATTAATGACACACATAATCGACTCACCTTTAAATTTAATTTAGTTTTTTAGAATTATAAAATGTTATTCCTTTGTTGTTAGGCATATCTTCAATTGTGCTGGTAGTTATTTTTAAATGCTTCTTACATAATGTCATACAGATGAACCATACAGTATAAGTCCAGTAATTATAGATTGTAATTATAATCTAGATGATTTTTCAAAATGACATCTTATGCTTAGTATCATATTTCATGTCACAAAGCTCCTTGTAAACAGAGATTACAAATCCTCTAACACCAATAATTAATTAGTGAAAACAAAGGAAAACAAAGGATATTGGTTTTGCATAATCCTATATCTGATTCAATAATTTTGAAAGATTTGAGAACACAATAGAGCCTGTATCTCATTACAGAAGTCAAAGATGATCTCACTTGGACAAACAGTTTTTAAATAACATGCTGAATCTTAATTTTGAACTTCCTTGATTTCTTCATTTCAAATACCATAACAGACCCATTATTTCATTTAAGAGAACCAAATAAACCTATGGAATTCAAATTTAATGAAATAAGACTGAGATTAGTAGCTGTTACAGGTTGAAGTGATAGTGCTTAGACTCTGTAATCCCAACATATCCCATTACTATTGCCATTGCCATTGCTGCTGCCACATACATAGGGGAAGGGAGGGTAACATGACGAGGAGTCTAAGATGACAAATCAGTAATTGAACGGGACTGAACACAGATAGCAGCACTTGAAAGTCATGCTTTAGTGGTGGGCAGTGCTCCTCATATGCTGCTGTAGGAACTAAAGCTAACCGCGATCAGTTCTTCCTGAGACAGCCTCTTTTGTGATTTCACACATTTTTATTGTAATATTTCAGACATCCAAATAACCTCTGAGCTGAGTGTTTGAAGTTATTTGAACTTGGTTGCAGGTATTCCTTATACTATAGATTATGCTGTTTCTTTAAAGCATATAGTAACTTTCAAATGTAATGTAAATAAGTGTTGTTTTAGGTTTCGATTATAAGTGGCCACTTTGACCAGGATGACAAATTTATGAGGCGTACAAGTTGATGAACTCGTCATCTTGCCTGAACCATTCCTAAATCGTAAAAACTATTTGTAGTCCCTCGGTAATATAAAAATGTAAGTGACGAAGTGTCAATAAACAGACTCTAAATATACAGTGATGTATTTAACATTTGAAAGTAATGAGTCGGTAATTCAAAAACAAACATCACTTAAATTATCCTTACTTGAACATGTTTCGGAGAACATTTTGTCCCCATCGTCAGCAGTTATCCGACTGGTTGGATCCGTGGTTTCTTGAAGTGAGCTGGTTGTCTGTGGTGGCATCTGTTGTCTGTGAGATGAACTTCCAAAGAGAGTTTTCAGGCGGCAATTTGAAATTTAAAGTATACCTTTTTTTTTTTTTTTTTATATCAGATTATTTTCATCCAGAAGTTAAATTATTAAAACAATTAAATGATCCGATAGATTTAATGATTTGGGGAAAAATATTTATTTAAAAAAATAAACATCGCATAATGAATTTTGAAATACCAGCAGTTGATTCTGTTTTTAAGTTTATTTCATTTTCAGATTTTGGTAATACTGGCAAAAACATAGTAACCTCTGATAGTATTGTTGACAGCAAAGTTATTTGATGACTGAGGATGAAAACAAGGGTTTATGAAATTGATCTCATCAATTAATAAGAAAAATTTACATCATTTTCTTAAGATAAGTGAAGTTTCTGTGGCAAATAGTCATATTTGTGTAAAATTACTGTGTATTTATTTTTTAGACATTGCTGATGAGTGCCAAATGGTTTCATTGCACATTCGGTGAGGAGCAGCTGCTAAACCTCAAGGAATATGTTCAAGACTTGGATAAAAGAGCTTTCAGCCTAACAAGGAAACAGTTTGCAAAACTTTCTTTTGACTACACTGAAACACTGAAGATTCTGCACCGCTTGAACAAAGAAAAAAGAAAGTGGGTAAAGACTTCATCCAGAGCTTCGGGGAGAAGTTCAGTTCATCTCTCAGAAAATCATCAGCTACATTTGCAGCCAGACTAGCCGCTTTTAACAGAACTAATATTGAAGCATTCTTTAATCTTACTCACAGATTTTAGTTGAGAAAAAGTATGAGCCTCATCAGATTTATAATGTAGATGAAACTGGTTGCTCACTGTTCCCAGTAAGAATATGAGTGTGTTAAGTCCTTCAGGAAATCACAGAGTTGTAAAAATATCATCTGCTGAAAAGGATGTGAACATCAGAGTGGCATGCTGTTTTAATGCTGTTGGTCATTATGTCCTGCCTTTGTTCCTTTTCCCCAGATGTAGAGGATGCAGCAGCACTTTATGAACAATGCACCATCTGATTTCCTAGGTGTTTGTAATGAACCTAGGTGGATGAATGCCAAAACTTTTATTGTCTGGTTAGAGAATTTCATAAAAAAATGTATGACTTAACAAGGAAAAGCAAATCCTTTTATTAATGAATAACCATGCATCACACATTACATTACAGGCTGTCAATTTATGCTGAGAGAACCACCTCAGTTTGCTGGGTTTCCTCCCTCATACCAGCTATCATATGCAGCCTCTGAATGTAGTGTTTTACAGCCATTTAAAACTGCTTACAGCCGAGCTTGTGATGATTACTTAATGAGATACCAAGGACAATCGATAACTATTAAAGATGTTGCTGGGTTATTTAATGCATCATACAGTAAGGTTACTACTGTAAGTAATGCCATAAAAGGCTTTAAAACAACTGGATTAATTCCATTTAATTCCCAGGTATTTAGTGATTTTGACTTTGAGCCATCTGTAACAACAGAAAGACCACACAATTCTCCAGTGCTTCATGTGAGTGAAACAGAAGTAGTTGGACCATGTGCTGCTGCAGGTAACACAGATGATGAAGTAGTCCTTTTTGGGGCATATTATGCTGGTGAAACTGCAACAGCTGGACCATCTGGTGCAGGAACATCCTACTTTGCACTGCCTCTCTTACCTAATGCTGCTTCAAAAGAAAGGACATGGAGAAAGAAGTTACTCTTACAAGCAGCCCTGTTAAAAGAAATTTGGAAAACAAACAGGCTGAGAAAAACAAAAAGGAGAAGAAAAAGGAAGGAAGTCAAAAGAGAAAAGCTATAAGTGTGAATGTGCAAAAGAAGGTCAAAGGGAGAAAACAAAGGAAACATGCCAAGGAACTTCTAAAAGAAATATTCTTTCATTCTCTGTACCAGTTAACTACGAGGAAGAACGACAATAGTGATTTCATTGGAGAAGTACTTTGTGAGATCTGCAATGACTATGGTAAATTGGAGACATTGTCTTCTTGTTCTCACTGTCATAAATGGTACATGCTGCTTGTACCAGATGCACTCCCGCAGAAGCAAAACTCACAGCATATGTATGTGACTTTTGTGCTTCTTCAATTACTGTGTTTATTCAATTCCATTTTCCTTCACCAACTTACCCGCCTACTTAAGTTATCTTACCTGCAAGTTTGTTGTCATTGTAAACAAATGGAGGAAACTTTAAAAAAAAACAACAGAGAGATCAGTAGTGAGGAAGAAAAGTCTAATGGTTGCTCTGAAGTATTAACATAAGTATCAGGTAAAAACATGAGAACAAAAAAAATTATAAAAGCTTACTGTTGTCTTCTTACCCTTCCTTTCCCTAGCTATTCAGTTTATTTCTTTATGTACTACAGTGTCATTTGGATTTCAGCTGATTGCACAGATGACACTTGGATTTTCCATGGATGAAGTTTAATCTCGATGACTTTTTTTTCTGATGGATAATGCAGAAAAACCAAGATGGGAGAATCCCTAACCAGGTGACGGATCCAGCAGAAAATTATAAAACAACGTGAGCTCATCCTTTCTGTGAACCAGCTGGACCAATGACAGAATGCTATGCAGTGCCATGACACAAGCCCCATCCACATGAGGAAGGCTCTATATATATGAGGACGGTCATCCAGCTATTTTCAGCTTGGAATGGCTGAAAGTTTGAATTTGGTTACTTTGACACAGCTGATCACCCGTGAAGCTTTAATTAACATATGATAGGAGTGGTTAGCCTTCAAATAATACAAATTTAAACAACTGGAAGTAACAATGCCACAATCTCCACTATACTTGCAAAGTATGTAGTTGCCAATTGTACAATCACATAATTTCTTTATTTTACACTTATATACATAGAATTTTCACATGCAAAACTTCAATTATTACTTCACTTCCTTATTTTTTTCTTTTGTTTGTCAATGCTTTTTTAGGCTTTAACCATTTAAGAGCTGAAACTTAAGATTGTAAAGTATACACACATGATTCCCAGTTAAAAGTTACTTATGTGAATAAGCTACAAACATGATAGACTTAATAATAATTGCAAGAGTTTGAACTGTGAAGTTATCATATTATCAATTCATATTATCAATTCACATTAATCAATATTCATTGATTAATTTTACACTACATCGCTTTTGTAAAATCAGAAAATGTCTTGGGAATATTTTCTCCTCTCATCAGCTGATAACCGACTAATTGTATTGATGGACCAGCTCAGCAAGTTCATATCACCACTATTAGAGACCTTCACCACCTATACAACTATCCAGTTACCAGCTGATGATGGCAGCGGATGTTCCTAAAATATGTTCTCATTTTACAAAAATGAGGCAGTTTAAACATAATTTATGTTCAATTAATAATGTTAGGCTTGTTATTTAGTGTATATAATGAAAAGAAAAACAGCTCTCTTTTTTGTACATGTAAAAATTATTTTCTTCATAGTTTACCTTCTTAGGATCCATGTCATCCAAATGATTCTGTACAAACTGAACACTGGCAGCAAAATCAGCCTGATTAAATTCATATGGAATGTTCCAGCCCAAAGGCCCAAATTTCCTTCTCTCTTGAACTACAGTGTGCAAAAAGGCTACAGCATACAATAATGGTGGCCACTGGGGTTGTGTAGAGTAATCCATAGTGTCCTAAAATGTATTAATGAATGTTAATCATTAAATAGTTGAGACATAAAATTTCATATATGTAAATCTCTTTTTTAATTCTTTTATGTGATTTGCAAATTATGTTTGTTCCACTAGAGGAAACAGTTTAGGAATAAAAGTTATTAGACCCTTGATTCTTACAAAGTAAGAAAAAGTGAATGGATGCAATTAGATTAAGTGCACTGAACTAATGGAAACAATGGTATTCACTATTACAGTAAAAATATGAACAAAAGGAAAAAATATATTATTACACTAAGGTCAACTATCTTAAAACAATTTTATGCTTCCATTTATTCTTTATGCCTTTAGTTCTGTTGCAATTATGAGGGTATTTATTGTGTTGCTCAAATATACTTATGTTTCAAAATTCTTGGTTCAATAATATGGTCTGGTATACAACTTTTCATCTGGCCACATATGTGGTATGGTTGTCAGTTCTGTTACCCACCTGCCTGGATTGCTGCAGCTATCTGCTAGCCTGTTTAAAACAAATGGTCTGTGCAATAAGAGCCTTTAGATCAAATAGAATAAGCAACAAACTCTTTATGTGCATTCTCTGTAGTAGAGAAAACATTCCTCCTTGGTTCTTTTTTCTTTAAATTAACATCCTCCAATGTTAAGTCATATTGGATGATGAATAAAATGGGTGAAATGATGCTCAAATGAGCTCAGGGTTCATTAAGCTTAGAGTTACCCAACATACAAGGGCTGTTCAATAAAGAATGATCACAATTTTTTTGACAATGTACCTTTACTCATCCTCATAATTTTGATGGTCCTTCTCAAAATAGTCTTCCCTGAATGCGATGCACTTGTCCCAGCGTTTCTGCCAGTCTTCAAAGACACGCTGGAAACAATTTTTTGAGAGATCCTTCAAAATCGCCTCTTTAGCCTTCACCACTACTTCTGATGATGGCTAATGCCTCTCACAAAGGCCTTTAGTCACATGGGGCTAAATATGAATTATAGGAAGGGTGAGGGATGCACTTCATGTTGATTTTTGCAAGACATTCAGCAACAACATTGGCAATATGCGGCCATGCATTATCGTGATGCAGTATCCAGCCTGCTTCACGGAAATGTGATACCCAATGAAATTTTCAATATTTCAGAAAGTGATCTTAAGGTAATTCGTCGATACTCTCTCACAATGGCAGCAGCAGTGATGTTTTCTTCCGTAAGAGAAGTAACTGGAGCACTGGGTCCACCTTCCTTTGAAATTGATTATCTCCCCTCTTTAAACATTTTAAACCACCTTCGAACTGTGCTGTAGGGAAGAACAGACTCTACATAGGCTTCCTGTAACTTGTACAGGCCTCAAATGAAGATCTGTTGAGATGAAAGCAGAATTTCAAAGCCGCATATTGTTCCTCGCATGTTTCCTCCATTGCAGTGGTAGGCGATGCTGAACATGTCTGAACTTGCCTGGTTCTCACAGGCAGGAACCAGGAGTACCAACAGTGAAACTACTACTGTGTGTTTGTTTCTCCTTAAGCTAACAGAATATAATGAGATTGAATTTTAGTGCAAAAAATTATGACTGTAAAATAATTATGATCATTCTTTATTGAACAGCCCTCGTACATCTTTCAGGATTAGGGAAAATCCCAGTGGTGGTGGTGGTGGCAGTGGCGGTGAGTATTCACTGTTTCTAACTGATTGTTCACCACTGTTTTGCCAGTAGATTATGCCACGTCTTTGCTTGAATTTATTAGTCAACACTGGAGGCAGAAAGTCCAATTCATAGACTGGATGAGGGAGTTCACTGAGATTCGGAAATTCCTTTGGTTTAGGGTGGAATTTGCATCATTTGCAGAATTTGCAATTTCTTGCTAACAGAGAAACATCTTGTGCTTGTACTATAACTTGCTACACACTATACAAAATTCAAAGATAGTCTAGGGAAACACACTGAAAACAAACCTTTTGAAAGATAAACCTCCTTTCACAAAAAGGTACTGAAGTGTTCACAGGAAGGGTTCTCTAGGTAGCACTTGAACTACAATGACTGCTCAGTACAGACACACAAGCCTGCCTCTATAGCATAGGTGGTAGCGTGTCTGCCTCATATTTACGAGGTCCCGAGTTTGAATCTTGTTCAGGGTGAGTTACCTGGTTGAGGTTTTTTATAGGTTTTCCCTTATCCTGAAAGTTGTATGTCAGATAACTCTAAGCTCTATGGGGCCTGGGCTCTTTGAGCATCATTTCATCCATTTCATGCATCATCCGATATTACTTACATCGGAGGACATTCATTTAAAAAATTTAAAAACGGACAGACACACAAACAGACACTGTGTTCAGAGACACAGATAGCATCAAGGGAAGTCAGTTGAGATGAGAGAAGAAGAGTTGATCTGATACGAATTCAGTCTGAGAGATAGACAAGTGCATTTGGAAGTGTTAGACATTGAGAGCAACTGATAAGGGACTCCAACCTCAAATGATCAGAACCACACAAAAACATGCTTAGAATAACAATTGATCGCCCGCCTCAGTAGCTTCCCGAGAGCAAGAGGTCCCGAGTTCGAATCTCGGTCAGGGTGAGTTACCCAGATAAGGTTTTTTCCGGGGTTTTCCATTATCCTAAAAGATGAATGTCAGGTAACTTTAAGCTCCATGGACCCTGGCCCCATTTGAACATCATTTCACCCATTCCATTCATCGTCCGATATGACTTAATCATGAACAAAACAGTGATCCATGTCATTTCCATGCAAAATGTTGCATTCTGTTTCAGTGACATTTAATAGAGAGAAATGAAGTAACAAGACATTAATACCATAGGAAGGAAATTATACGTAATTCAGTGATGTCAAGGTGTAATTACATTTTTAATCAACAGTCTAAAAGTGCTTATCTTAAGGTAATTGTAATAGTGCAAAACATACATATACTACATGATATTGATTATATTAGTCCTCAAAGTACAGATGCAGGATTTTGATGAAGTGGTTAAAACAAAGAGTAAGAGAACAATGTTTACGCCTCACTAAAGTCAAGTTATTACATTCCAAATCACTTCCGCATTCACACAATCCAATATGAGAAACCACACTAATAGTTGCAAATGATGATACAGGTATATCAAAGTCATAACCTGTATTTTGCCAAGCATATTGCAATATTCTTAAAAAAATGAACAATCAACAGTATTTCCCTCAAAGGAGTAATTTTGTACAACAAGATACTCAAATCTATCAAGGCATTCTCAGGCAAATAGTTCAAGAAAAAAGTCAAGCACCTTTTGTTAAAACATAAATTTTATAGTGTAAATGATTATCTGGAATTCAAACTGTAACTTGTTTATGTCTTTATGTAATTTCTTCTGTTATGTGTATACTGATTATGTAGGATTGATGAAGCCATATATACCTACTTATTGTATATCAATTGGTGAATAAATTCTATTCTATTCAACATAGGTTATACTTTGATGTAAATTACAGAGTGAAGTTTGATGATGAAATAATATCATGTATCTCAGCACATTGCAGTCTTACAACATTAGTAACCCTTCTGATCTAGAGCTTATACTACTTATAGAGCTTATAATGGTGCCAGTAAACAAGTGCGGAGCTTTGCATGGAAATGATACAGACCACTGCAACTGTAACTGTTTGGTTGTAAACTTATGTAAATTAATGTTGTTGCTGACTTCGAGATATCAAGATATAACTCTGTATTGAATTTTTAAAAATAAAAATATTTTTTCCACATGGCAAATTCAGATGTAATTCTCAAACTGTTTTAATAATATAACTTCTTTGCCCACTGTTATTTTAATGGTTGTTTGTTATTCTAAGTATGCTTACATGCAGTTTCTAGTGTTTGAGGTCAAAGATTCATTCATTTATTTATTTTACTGCCCATAGACTAATACAAGTATCGAGCATTATCAGTATATAGAATACAATTAAAATAAAATTTACAATATTAAAATACAATATACATTATTAAAATTTACAACATTATATAGCTTGCAAAAATTTATTTATATTATATATAGGATTATTTAAAAGTTTTTTTTAACACTTTGTTTAAATTTAACAGCTTTGTTTTCTCTTTTAACATAGGCTGGAAGTCTATTGTACATTTGTATACATGGATCTTTATTTACAGATTTTACATTATAACTACTATAGTGCAAGTCAGATTTACATCTAGTATCATGATTGTGTACTTCACTATTTAATTTTTTTTTTCTGGTTTATTAAATTAATAACTTAATATATGTATAAAGAAACAACAGCAAACATCTTTTCTTTTCTAAAAACTTGTCTACATGATTCAATCCCCATTTTAAACATTGTTCTAATAAAAGTATAAACTTGAAAGAAGCGTAGGGACAGTGAAGCACTATTAGTACAAAAGTGAATCGAGAATTGTTCTAATACATTTCTTTTGTAGTACTAGAACCCTCTGAATATGAGAATTATTACCACCACCCCATAACTCAATACTGTATTGGATATTTGAATAAATTATTCCATAATATAGCGTTTTTAGTACATCTACATTACATGTTTTTGCAAACTCCCTCATTAGGTACAAACATTTACTTATTTTTTTTACAGAGATTATCAATATGATTATTCCAGGATATATGTTTATCAAGTTGCATTCCTTAAAAACTGTGAGAGTCAGATTCTTGTATTATAATCTTATCAAATTTAATATGAAACAATGTATCTTTTTTCTTACTATTTAGCTCAAATTTAATTAAACCTGTCTTGCCAGGATTATTATTGAGGTTTAACGATTTAAAAAATGTATTCATTCTTATTGATTCCTTAGTAGCTAATAATTGCAGGTCATGATCATTGATGTCTCTTGTGAGAGTCAATACAATGCAGAAAGTGTTTTGGACAGCAATTCAAATAACAATAGTTTGTTATAATGCATTATTAATGTGAGGCATGTACCTGAGTAAGATTCTGATAAGTCCTCTTCAAGCTTGCTCGAATTCCTTGAGGTGGCTCATTCGTGAACTTTATTGCCATCTGAAAATAAATACGAATGTGTATGAGTTTTTGGGATACATGTTCTTTACTAATTAATACTACTTAATCTTCATATTACTGAAAGATGTGTGTCTTTGCTGATTTCTAACCTGCAGAAGCGCTATAGGAAATTGATTATGAACTTCTGTAGTCATCCATAATCTGAATGTTTCATGCACATTTTCTGTTTCTACAAGTGCATCCATGGCTTCACTGCAGAATGGAAGAGACAGATGTATGTTTTGTAGTAATACCCAACCACCTCCAGCCATTGAATCTGAAATTAGTCTTCTTGCATGTAGTTCCTGTCCTTGACCCATTGACACAGACTTTAGGGCTGAAATGAAATTCAAAAGGAAACATTGTTATAAAATATTTTAGTTTAAACTAATGAGCACACTCCAAACCCAATGGACAGAGGCAGAAAGTTAATTATTGATTTTCATATCAAAGATCTGCAGTACATCAAGAGGATATTATTTCTTTCAATGTCTGCTAGCTTATTGAAGGCTGCTTATATTTTGTTTCACATCTTCATAGACTGTTTTTTCTTAGATAGTTTTTATTTTATAGTTCTTAATGTTGTACAGCATTTGCAAGCACCCATTGCATTACTGTGATTAGAAAACATATTGTTACAGCTAGCAACTCAGAGTAGTAGTGTTACACAGAAACAAGATATCAAGTAGGTTACAATATAAGACTTGAAGCTTTTGCGGTGAGCGTTATTGATTAAGGCTTCACGGGTAATCAGCCGTGTCAAATTTAAGAAGATCGAGCTTTTAGCCATTTTACACTCTATGGCCTTCATCAGGAACTGATGAACAGCTTGATGCGGCTGATTATACCTGTAAAGCCTTAATCAAGGTTACAATATAACCCAAATTGCAAATTCAAGACTATTTGCATTTCAGAAACACCTAACAAAAATAAAAGTAATTCCCTTAAGTGCCATGCATCATAAATATGCAGCAAACAGTGTTAATGTTGAAGCCTGAAATTATAAAAGCTTAAAATCAAACTAGGTATTGTAAAGAAATTATGGTTCAGCGAACATCTGCTTACACCTGCAAAATAGGTGACACATTGCCCAGTTGCCCATTGATGTGACGTAATAGATGCTTGCACTCTGATTTGGTTCTGTACTGCACCCAAAATTCACAAAGGCTATTTATATTAGAATATAATTCAGGAAAGATTAACTCATCAGTTGCATGTTTTAACTAAACTAAATATATTTTATATAAAAATTTAACTGTATTGGAACACCACAGTGAAGCGAAATAATTATTAAATTATAAATGAGTCATATTTATTACATATTGTAATAAAGTAAAGCGTAAGTGAAGCTGATGTGTAATAAATACGATTCATTTATAATTTAATAAATATATTTTATTTTTATTCTTGTTTCATGTGATCGAGAACACAAGAATCATCAATGAAAAAGGAGTTTCAAAATTTTTTAGTGAGTAAAAGAGCTCCATAACATTCATTATATGGAGAAAGCCAGGCCCAGTGCATCTTAAAATATGTAATAGTAAGGAAATATGTATGTAATGTACCCAGAATTGCTGGACTTTGTGGCTAAGTTAGTATTATTGAGTCAATTTTTTGGTACTACATCACTTCCTTGTTCCAACCTATACAAGTAAGTGATGTAGTCGAGATTCAACTGTATTGGAACACCACAGTGAAGCGAAAAATTATTAAATTTTAGATGAGTCGCGTTTTTTACACATCTGCTTCACTTTCGTACCTATTTTGAGGACATGTTTCGCAAATCTTCGCTTGCATCTACGGCTCTTGTGCGACTGACGCCAGATCCAGCGGTGTGGGTAATTCTGGGGTTGTTGCTGCCATCTGTTGATTTAGTGATGAACTGAAATGTGGGATTCTCTTCTAGCGGGATTTCAAAGTTCATTAGTTGGTTTTTATGTTTTTCTATGTATATCCTCTCCCATATGACGAGTTCACTATGTTTTTGTACGTATTTTAGCAATTTTGTGCTATCTTCAATTTCATGATTTTCAGACCAGAAATGAGCTGCTATTGCGGACTTATCAATATTTTTGTATCTTAAGTGCCTGAAGTGTTCTTTCTTTCTAGTGCCTAAAGGAACATAGGCACTAGAAAGAAAGAACACTTCAGGCACTTAAGATACAAAAATATTGATAAGTCCGCAATAGCAGCTCATTTCTGGTCTGAAAATCATGAAATTGAAGATAGCACAAAATTGCTAAAATACGTACAAAAACATAGTGAACTCGTCATATGGGAGAGGATATACATAGAAAAACATAAAAACCAACTAATGAACTTTGAAATCCCGCTAGAAGAGAATCCCACATTTCAGTTCATCACTAAATCAACAGATGGCAGCAACAACCCCAGAATTACCCACACCGCTGGATCTGGCGTCAGTCGCACAAGAGCCGTAGATGCAAGCGAAGATTTGCGAAACATGTCCTCAAAATAGGTACGAAAGTGAAGCAGATGTGTAAAAAACGCGACTCATCTAAAATTTAATAAGTGATGTAGTATTTAAAATCATTTCAGTAACACTAAAAAGGAAATATATGTTATCTATGGGAAAGTAAAAGGAATGTTTCATGTTTGATGTAATGTAAGAAAATAAGCAATTATTGGAAAGTTACTTGGGATCTAAAATGGATTAAAATAAATTATAGTATTGTGGTAATAATTGAAACATTGCAAAACCAGCAAGGGAAGGGCATGTAATAAATAGAGATGATGAGAGAAAATTCCACGTAATCAAAATAGAAAGAAAATTATATGAGAGTTATGTCATGGTAAGACTCATGAGAAAATGATGTCGGAGTTCGAAGAGTAAGAAATATTTATAATTCTCATTTAATATTCTTCTGCCAGTAATGCTATTAAGTTCACTATTATGGTTAGAAGTGAGTTCATGCTAATTGCATGAAAATCATACTAACAGGATTATATTATAATTATTACAGTAATAAGATAAATAAATAAACAAATTAATAATAAATGAATTTAAAATAAATAGATTTATGAACAAACAAATAAAGGTTATAAAAACACATCTGTAAAAGAGCAAATAAATAAATAAAAACAAAAGAAATAATCAAAACAAATAAATAAAACAAATAAGTACATTTATGAATAAATAACTGCATCCATTACTTTAATTTTTATCTAAATTTTTATCATGCTAACACAAGAGCTGGGCTAACTCAAGAAACAGAATACTGTTTCACTCTATGAGAAGAGAACCCTTAAAGTTCAAGATCAGAGTGGTGTCAAACAAAGAAACATCTGTATTTTTTGTCCTTTTATACTTAAACATTAATTTGATATTACTTACGTATTTCCTTTTGCTTAGCAAGTATTGTAACTTGTGGTGAAGGATCTGAACCGATTGAGAGAATACAGATAAGTGGAGTACGTGGTTCTGATTCTGCCCATGTAGCATCAAGATCAAGAATTACAGCTTCTCCATATTCTGGCCCGAGAGATTCTGTTTAACATAGCACAGAAATATAGTTAAAATTCTAATAACAAGAAACAGCAGTTTCTAAATACAATGTAGAAAGTGAATTCGTCCAAATAAATAAACTGCTGAAAGTTAGAACGGAATAAAATACTGTTGATAACTACCATGAAAATGCCTTTATCAAATTCATTTCAGAACTATGACTTATTGCTGGCTTAAACCATCTCACACTTGACAAATTTAATTTTTCAGGCAGGACTTGAACCACCAATCTTCAGCTCTGTGCTAATACTCTTATATCATCCAATTCAAGAAACCCAATGAACCTTGAAGGCAATCTCAAGTATTAGAGTTGTTTCTTAAAAGTGATTTGTAGTGTCTAAGTACTTTTTCCAAGTCCGATTCAAATTTCCAAGATAACACAGTGTGAAGGAGCATATCACAACACAATTAACACACACAGTGGTTAACTATATAAAGCCTGAAAACTTATTGAATCATACCGAGATTTAACTGTATTGGAACACCACAGTGAAACGAAAAATTATTAATTTTTAGATGAGTCGTATTTTTTACACATCTGCTTCACTTTCGTACCTATTTTGAGTTTAGACATGTTTCGCAAATCATCGTTTGCATCTACGGCTCTTATGCGACTGAGAGCATAAGAGCCGTAGATGCAAACGATGATTTGCGAAACATGTCCTCAAAATAAGTACGAAAGTGAAGCAGATGTGTAAAAAATACGACTCATCTAAAAATTAATATCTATTGAATCATCTTTGGCCCTAACATATCTTATTCTGAATTGTATAAGAAGATTGAATACACATGCAGTTATCTTAGAATGGTAGGCAAGTGTTTATACAGCGAGCCAAAGATAAGTGGTTTAAAAGCCCAGCTCTGCCAGGAACTTGAATTTTTCAAGTCTGATTCAATGATCCAACTTAATACTTATACATGGCTGGTGTGAAATAATTTATCATAACACATATTCTCATACACCAAATGCCTTAGTTTTGAACAACTAAAGTTATTATATTTTTATCTTAGGCCAAATTATTGTTTATACATTAACCTTCCATTAGGCGCATGCCTTGGCAGAACACCATTGGTTGCATGGGGCCTGGGAGGCCCATTATATTTATGCGATTATATGCCTGTATTTCCTTTTGTTTTTCTCTTTTCTCTCTTTCCTTGCCTTTATTTAGGTTAAATATGCATGACTTTTATTAGTTTAGTCATATTAAACACATCAGCTAAAGTATATTACAAATAGAGTGTACATTACAATTTGTATTTAGTATATGTAAAGAGAATAATATTCTCTTAAAATACATCTTGTCATTGGAAATGTTCAGTTACTCAGAGTCATAGCTATTTCTTCTGTTTTCCCTGATTAAGTAGTTATCGCTAATAATTTTTGCATGTTTTCTCAAACAGAGAGGAGTGTTGCATTTCCCACTTGCATATTTAGTTTTGCTGTTCTTTTTATCTTTACTGCAGGGTTTATATAATTTCCTTTTCAATCATTCTGGTGCATTCGGCAACTCATCTGCTGTTGGTTGTTCAGGTTTATATTTCTTTAGATGCTCTTTCATATCACTGGGTAGCTTTGAAGCAGTTGATCTTCTCTGTACTGTAGCTGTTGCGACAGTAAGGACAATACTTTCAAATATTCCTATCTATTCTTATCTTTGTTTTGTTTTCCAAGAAAGATAACCCTGGAATTAGTACCTGCAATATTCAACGTATGGTTAAAAATTACCACGTAGCACACAATGCATCTATTACATCAACTCCAGATTTAATATCATTGTAATGCTTGATTATTTCAGGCTTTTTCTTGGCACCTTCTGACAATTGGTCCAAAGAAACATGCAGACTTGAGATCAAAACTACTGTTTTACCCTTATTGGAACATATGAAACAAGTGTTTCATTTTTTGTAAAGCCAAATACGCTTTTGTATTGGCTGCAACTTTTTGGAGAAGTAAAATTACTAAACAAATTCTTCTTAAATTGTACTTGTTCTTGTGTACTATACCGAAGAAAGAAAGTTGTCTTTTGCACACCAGTGAGACACTAGTGAACCAATTATCTGCTGTAACATTTCAGCCAGTGACATAGATCGGTTCAGTTAGTCTTAGTACTACAGCCTCTGTGGAATTATTTTGTGGTTCATCCGACTACTGTCCATAATAAATTTCCATATTAGTGGTGTAAAACATTTTATATCACTCAAACATAATATTTTTATGCCATACTTGTTTGGCTTAGATGGTATATATTGTCTAAGCCCACACTGACCACAAAATGCAGGTAATTTACTCGACAAAAGTGATGTTTTGTCCAAAGAGCATAATGCTTCTGACATTTATTCATAAACATTGTAAACATTTCTCTAACATCAGACAATTTATTCAGTAGCAATGAATACCATTTTGTACTCATGACAAAGTACCAATAGCTCCTTCCACTGGCAAAGCAATATTCCACATCTTACTAATGAAGAAAAACATGTCATCAACATGTAACAAGAGTAAGTGCAAGGGGTGCACTAGACAATAGGGCAATAAAGATGGTCAAACGTACTTGCGTACCAATGGAGGGTTTAGGTACACGCAGCGGCCTCGGCCGGCTTATTCTCGGCGGTCGTCCTGCTCCTTCGCCCTGAGGATAGATGTAACCATTTTAGCAATAGCGTTCCATGACACCTAACTGCTGATTCGTCATTCTTGCAGCTACAATAATAAACAGATAAAGTTATCGCTGCAGCAAATATTCGAGTAAGGTGTAATGTTAGATGACCTAGTCAGACAGTCACGTAGGTGCATTCGTAAAATACATTTAAATAAAGCTAGGGGCCTCCCAAGCCCTGCGTGACTAACAGAGGGTTAAGGGATTACAGTGATGGTCTCTCTTCAGTAGAATCAATGGATAAAGCTAATTTTAATTCTATGTATATTATGAAAAAATTGTATCCTTAAGTATGGGCAGCAGGATGAATTATATTGTTTTATAGTTACACTGCATTCTTATATCTCAAGTAGCTATTTGGTTTTAATAAGCAGATCAAACGAGGTTCAATGGAGCATCACAGGAGTATCACTCTTGTTTCTTGCTATGTAATGTGTTTCAGCTTAGCTTGAAAACAGAGTTGTAAAGAATGACGAGAATTGCTCCTCTCAGTAGGTCTAACTGTGCATGATGTAGTTTCCTAAATTAACCCAATGTTGAAGTTATTCAATATCATAACCTCCATGGCCGCGCCGTGGCTCAGTGGTTAGACTGCTTGGCTCTCACCAAGGCGGCCCGGGTTCGATCCCAGGTGACCGCAAAGTGAGATTTGTGGTGGACCACACGGCGCTGGGGCGGGTTTTCTCCGGGATCTCCGGTTTCCCCCGCCATCTCATTCCACCGGTGCTCCATCTTCATCTCATGTATCATCAGTGTCATCGCCCGCAGTGCTGTATGTAGTAAAAGCGGGCGTTAAACTACACATTTCATAACCTCCATTACCTTTTGTAGCCAGAACAATAGCACCTTGTCACAGATTAGTACAGTTCTAGATTGGCAAGCATTAGACATGTTGCAGTGTTTAGAACTTAAAACTTGTTACATGATAAATGCATAACATAAGAAATATATATGTTCATGTAAACCCTTCTTCAAAAATGCAGTATACTTTCATTGGCTGCTTACACGTAAATTAGAAATAGTTGTATTTGTAAAGAAAAATAAGCATCATTTCCAAAGCAATGTACATTTTCATGTATATTTTACCAAGAATATTCAAAACATGCATATAGTCACTCACTGCTAGAACTACTGTGTAGAAAAGGACCTTACATTATAGAAACACTGTAACTCTCCCCCTAATTCAAAGTATAGGGAGGTATAACATGCTAAAATTTGAAGGGTGTTTTTTTTTTTTTTTTTTTTTTTTAGGGGGAGCAAAAACTTTTATGTAATTAACGAATATATTTAAAATAATTCAATAAATATCCATCAGCAGGGGTTTGCAGTGAAATTCTCAGGGTAGGCAAACATTCAAAACAATCCTATAAGTCTAACAGAAATCTAACATGTACTTTAGAGTGATTGGTATGTGGAAAAAGAGTAATTATGATGTGTAGTTCCTGTATTAGATGCAGGTTACTCACCACACACTCCCTTCTCAGTGACAACATCTACAAATCTCTTACACAAGATGACATGTTGTCTGTACCTTGTAGTTTGTGTTGGTAGTCTATGAGGTTGGTGTCCTGTTTATGTCCTAGGAGGAGTGGTGCACATGAAAGAACTGCAGTTCTGTTATGTGTTATTTGATTTAGACCTGATGCAAAATCTGATAGCATTAAGGCAATTTCAATTTATTACAGAACACAGTTTGTTTCCCTGAATATATTTCTACTTCAAATATGTATCCTTATGGAGTAAAACAGGATATGGTCCATCATATGGTGGTTGTAGGGGTTTTCTATTAGCATTGTGATGAATGAAAAAACATGTACTATTTATTAATGCTAGGTAAACACTTGACGAATGAAAAAAAAATTACTATAAAATAAAAATAATTATATTTGTGTAGGTATTGAATATATTACCGAATTTATGTGGTTTTACTATTTTACTACCTGCGATGAAGTTTACATTTGCATTTTCCGCTGACTGTGCTTTCACCTGCTTGTTGATGATGTTATTGATATATTGTAAAATCTGACCCATTAATATTAAGGTAAGTTTGAGAATCCAGAAAGATGTGCCCTAAAGCAGATTTTAGCTGGTGATGCAACATTCAATTTTGCATTAGCTGCTGAATCATTGACATGGCTTAATTATGTTCAAACACTGTATTAAATTGCAATAAATATGAATATGAATATGCTTGGTTTTTATGTTTGGTGCCTAATGTGTGCTAAGACACTCAAAAAAGTGGCATTCAAATTGTTTTCTGCAGTTGGTAGTGATTACTACAGATTACTATGATAAGATTTTAAGATAAGTGAAGTTTCTATTACAAATAATTATATTTGTGAGTATTTGTTGCTTCACTGTAACTAGCTTTCTTACATATAAAAGAACTCCACCACTTTTGTGTGATGTGTGGCAATATTGTGAGATTAAATTGTAATCTAGAAACTGTGCTGCATGTACCTGTTCCTGCCTTAAGCCATGTTCAGAGAATACGATGACCTGTGGATTTATATAATTTAGTATGCTTTCCAGAATTTTTACTTTGTTGGATATATACTGAGAATGATGCTCAAATAAGCCCAGGGTCCATAGATCTTAGAGCTACACAACATTCATCTTTCAGATATACTAAATGATGCTCAAATAAGCCCATGGCCCATAGATCTTAGAGCTACGTGACATTCATCTTTCAGAATAAGAGAAAACCCCGGAAGAAACCTTATACAGATAACTCACCCTGACCGAGATTAAACTTGGGACGTCTTGCATGTGTGACACGTATCCCCATACCATACAGAGGGGCAACTTGCACCGTCCTGTATTAATATTTTATTAATGTGTATGTTTTTAATCATTATTTAGTCTCAGTAATTGCTGGACAACATTAATATAATATATATCCATACTATCACATCTTACTGATGTAACTATTCTTTCTGAATGTATTGAATTATATTGAAAGCATGTATTTTAACACATTGACACATGCTGTATCATCAGTTTATATGTAAGAATGTTTTGGTAAATTTAATAACAACCAGATTGTAACATGTAGTATCAATTTTATTTTATTAGGCTACTGAAGTGAAACAATCAAAGGACCTTAACTTATAAGCAATTTACTTATGCCACCGACATTTTCAGTTTCACATATTTTGACAGCTTTCATAAAAACACACTAGTGTTTGAGGCAACAGAAAGTACTAATTTCTTGCAGGCAGGATACAAGGGGGAATTTGTGCCAGAGGATTCCTGGAGTGGCTTAGAAGATAAGATTTCAAGTATTTCATTTTATGCTATTTTCTTTTACCTAGCATTTCCTATGTTCTACTTCATTATTACTCATAAATTATCTGGAACTTGGTAGTTAGCAGGGGCCTATCTGGGACATTAAGACATAGGAAAAGTGGGGTTTACTGTGACTTATTAAAGTGCCCAGAATTTATGTAGGTAACCCTGCATGTAGCTTTATGGATTCTGAAGAGACTAGAATTAACAATTGTTAGAATTAGGATTGCATAAATGGTAACAAACTCTAGAGTACTGTAATGTTTAAGATGAGCTTTTTAGAACCTGAAAGTTGCTTTTCAAATAATATATGTATACTAGTTATAATAATCTTACCCATTATATACTTCCGAGCTTGAGAAAGTGTTCTATCAGGACTCCATGAACGAATCAGCAAAAGTTTGCGAAATACATCCAGTGAAGAATTATAACCGCATGGTATTACTTCTTCTTCAGGTCGCTCTTTCTCATACCATATGCGCCACTCTTTCTCGTTTTGCTTTATCTACAAAGATAATAATCAGAAATTAATATTATTTTCTAGACTGCACCATGGCTGAGTGGTTAGACCACTGGGCTCTCACCTAGGTGGCCCGGGTTTGAACCCAGGGGACCGCAAAGTGGGATTTGTGATGGAAAACATGGTGTTGGGGTGGGTTTCCTCTGGGTCCTCCGGTTTCCCCTACCTACCTTCAAACACTATAGGAAAGATCCAAGAAAGACTACTAAGTAAACGTATACATGAGTTTAGGACTATGATTGGCATGACAGACACTCAATACGGATTTCGGAAGCACAGATCAACTGATGATGCAATAAATAAAGCATTAGAGAACATAAAATTAAATCCCAATAAGTATGTCATAAATATATTCTTTGACATTTCTGGTGCATTCGATAATCTGTGGTGGCCAGAATTGTTCAAAATTATGAGAGACAAAGATTATCCAAGATGTTTATATAATATGTTGAGGGACTACTGTAAAGACAGAACCGTAACATTAGTAGCTGAAAGCAGGAAATTAATCAGAGATGTTAATAAAGGATGCCCTCAAGGGTCAATATTGGGTCCTATCTTTTGGGATATACTAACTGAACCGATTCTGGAGAGATTAAGACATTCAAATTCCACATCAGAAGTTATAGCGTATGCAGATGATCTGATGGTAATTATAGATGGGAATAATCGTAGAGAAATAGAAAAGAAGGCTAAGAATATCACTGAGACCTTGCAAGACTGGTGCAATGACGTAAAACTAACCATAGCATCCTCAAAATCAGCATACGTAGTAACGAAAGGTAAACTAAAGAGGAACCCAGTAATTAGAATAAACAATGCACCGATACCAAGAAGGCAAAGTTTAAAATACTTAGGTATAATTGTCGACGAGAATTTGACTTTTAATACGCATATTGATTACATAAGACACAAAACTTCAAAAGTGATGGGAAAGTTGACGTCGTTGATTCAAAGGAATTTTAAATTACCCACTGATATCATCAAATTGTATCATACAAGTATTGCAGCTGGGATTATGGGATACGGAGCAAGTACATGGGCTCAAAGGCTTTGCAATAAAAGAAACAAAATGCTAATAAGAAGAACACAAAGACAGATACTTTTAAGGTATGCAGGCGGAACTAAGACCACCCCCACGATGGCTCTATTCGTAATCCTAGGGATATGGCCGATGGACTTCATCATAAGATATAGAGGTGCAGAATACTGGAGAAGAAAGAATAACCGGCAAAAAGTACGAGAAATAGTAGGTTAGAATGTGAGACAAGGATGCAAATTAAAAGGACAATATTACAGGAATGGCAAAACGAATGGGACAGCATAGAGGAAGGACGTCGAGTTTATGAACTACTTCCAACAATAGAAGAAAGACTAAGGATGAGCCACTTCAAACCGACTAAAGGAATAATCCATTTTATTAGTGGACATGGACCTTATGCCACCTACTTTAAGAGGATAGGAAGACGAGCGACAAGTCTATGTACAGCATGCAGCATAGAGGACACACCAGAACACCAAATTTTCGAGTGTCAAGAGCATCGAGAAGTGGATAATTTGAGACAAGAGCTGCAAGGAAAGACAACATGGGAAATAATAAGAGATGCAGAGGAGTTCAATAAGTTAGACACAATAACAAACATTTCAACAAAAGCTTGGGAACAATATATAACTTCTAAGAAATCGACACCAATGGAATTGGCTACACCTGCAACACTTCAACAAATAAGACGATCAACTAGACTCCAAAGACGAGAGATGGAAGGAAATATGAACATAGGAAGAGATCCAATTGAGGAAGCAACACCAGTAGGAGAAGAGGAATAAAGAGATTTTGAAATTGAACATATCCATGAGTTGGGAGAAGAAGAGCTAATAAACCAACAAGGTGATATAGACTGAAATCGGACTGACTTGACAGCGATATATATATAATTGAAGAGAGAGACTAACTTGGAAACAAAAGAAAAAAAAAAAAAATAATTAGGATAGTTAGGTTAGTTGACTGCAAAGTTTAGCAGTCACTTAGGTTATTGTTTCTGCAAACAATTAAAAGTTATTCTTATAATTAATAAATGTATAAATGAAAATAAGAAATAGTTAAAAGGTTCCGATATAGAATCTAGGCATCGGAACATAAGAAAGCAGAGTTTATTTTTTATATTTTTGATTTTTTTTTTTTTTTCCCCTACCATCATTCCACCAAATGCTCCATGATTCATCTCTTCATCATCCCAGGCATTGGCCCGACCTTTCAACTCTGGTATCTCAGGTCAAATGTTTCGGCTCCCTCGCTCTGAGGGAACTGGAGCGATTTCTAATCCAGCATTGGTGAGGAAGGGAGGAAAAAAAATTATTTTCTGAATGGAAGGAGCTTGTTACTGTAATTTATGCTTTTGTTTGCAGGTTGGACATATTTTGAGGGAGAGAGGTTGAAGATGGAAGTGATGGCTTCCGAAACTAGTCCCTTGATAGTATAAAAACTAAGATAATAAAATGACGAAGTGTCAATAAACCGTCTACAAATAGTCTTTCTGATTATATTTTGAGGGATTTCTACTCCTCTTCAACTCTATGCCAACTGAAATTCGAGTCCACCAATGTTAAACTGTTATTCAGCCTTCTGTTCAACATACATACTAATCTAAATGAGAAACATCTGATAATGATGTACACAATTTTTAAAGACTAACAAAAAATAAATAAATAGAAATGTTTGTTAAGTGAGGCTGAAGTGTCAAAGCTCAGTTCCAGTGCTATTAAGTATTGTGAAAATGTCGTGCTATTTATTATGTGTGTATTGATACTTGTTTATCCAATGAAATAAGGCATATAAATAAGCTTTGTTTTTCTACAGCTGCTTATGATTAATTTAGGAATATCTCTCCAGCATATTTTTCTTTAATGGAATATCCTATTAATTATAATTCACAGCAGCTTGTAATAATGAAGCAGCTATATATATAGTGAGTAAATTTGTGACACTATACTTCATTTACACTGATATACTATACAATGGCAGCTTGTGTAAAATTGTACTACTTTGTTACAATATTAAAAAATAAGCAGAAAATAAATTAAAAAAATATATATTTGGCTGGCACTGTAGCTCAGTCGGTAGAGCAACTGCCTGCTATGTGAGAGGACAGGGTTCAATTCCCAACTGGTGTGGGGATTTTTCTCCAAGCAAGATGATTCCCCATCTTCTCCAGTGTCTGGAAGAATGAATGTGTGTGTGTGATATAATGATTAAAAATCCAAAGTACCAGCAACCTAATGTATACAGGTTAAAACCATCGCCAATAGGTGATATGTACCGGAGGAGAATGGCTGCTGATATGACAACTGCAGTTAATAGGCAGGGTATAAATGGAACAGAAGGAAAAAAGATATATTAAAATAAGAAATGGTACTCATTCAGTGATGAAAAATGAAATTTATATGTTACTGTTTTCTGCTGCAGAAATTATCGGTAACTTAGAAGTTGAAATTCTCAATGAAATGTAGCTTATTTATACATTTCTGATTTCCACCGTGTTCCTTTATTAAGTATGTTCTAGATATTTCATTGCCCCTATGTATTATTATTCCTGAATAGCAAATATGGAAAGAAAAAAAGTGCATTATGAATACATCCTGTACATCCAAGTGTCTTTGTACTAAATTTTCTGATATACTTGCTTTTTTGCTGACACTCACAGCCCTTTGAATAAGATTTAAATTTGGAGTGGTCTATATAACACTTTAGCTCTCATTTTCTCCTTCAAAGTTTTACTGGAAAAGGGTCTTTTGGAAGATCACCTACAAAATTTGCCATGTTGCTTGCACAACACTTTACATGCACTTTCAAATAAAAAAGACTGCTCTATATTGGCATACTTGAATGCCATACTGAAGGGTGTTTCAATAATTGCAGAACCGTTACAGCTCAAAGGGATAAAGTCACATTGGACCATATGCAGTCAAAAATAGACTGTTACTGGCCTTCTCTGAGTGGAACATATACTGCATCCGTCTTAAGAAACACACTTTTTATATTACTCTGTGCCCAAGTGCCCAAGTGTGACAGATGACAGTGACACTTTCACCCATGTGTTATGCAATATTACATTCAAACAAGTTGTATGCAAAGGAGTAGCTTACCAGTAGGTTTTGTTTTGTAGGTTTTGTTCGCGGAATTGCTCACAGGAAAGTGTGCTTCTTAGGGCAGCAGGAATATAGTGTGGCTATAATCATTTCATTACTTGATACTAGTTTGGAGGAATTTAGTAACAGTGATGTCCAAATTAATTCATAAAATTGTTTGTAGTTGGTTTTTCACATTGTCACATTTTAATTTATTTGAGGAACTAGTTTTGGGAGATATTGCTTGCATTTTGAACCTTGAAGGTCATACTGTTATCAGTTGTTGCCTGTAGTCTTTTGGTGGTGGAGTTATGAACTTTGTCAATTATTGATTGGTGAGATTTTAAAGTTTATTACTGTCTTTTTATTTCCATGTTAAGGTGTTCTCCCATGTTTTCAGTTTGTTATTATTGTCATGAACCCGATCATGATAGCGCAGCTTGTGTACACAAAAAGCCTGGAGATAAGGAACATGCCAGAAGAAATAATGATAGCGCGAGATAAAAGACTTGCCGGCACCGATAGGGTTACACTTCTGGAAGGTGATAGAACATTTGAGTCCTTTTTGGTCCAGAAATATCTCGAATTTACGAAATAGGTATTTAAGGACGTGACGGCTCGCAAAGAGTGAGTTGTGAAACAGTGTTGTGAAATGAGAGACAGCCAGCTGTGTTGTTGTAACGAGAGCTAAGGATGTAATCTGCTGTCACTGTTTGTTATTGTGATCGACCTTGGTAGACTGATGGTGTATGTAACGTAATGCTGCTGTAATCTATAAGAGTATTTCTACGAAAATAAAGGAGATTTTTAATTTCTGCAACTCGGCCTTTTAATTCTACGAACCCACAAAGTCACATTATTTATCACACCTTTTATAATTTTGGATTTGGGCCAAGGTTATGGTTTTCATTCCAAAAGTGAAATGCTATTGTTGACTTGTCTTCCTGTTTCATTTTGATGTTTCTAAAATATTCTTTGAATTTGGATTTTAGGTTTGGTTTAGTTCGTCCTATGTAGACTTTTTCACACGCCTTACAACTTATTTTGTATATTTCAGATTTAATTATTGGTAGAATTTCATCTTTTGTTTTTTAATTTAATAGGGCAAACTGAAAGAAACCTAAAAACCAGAGTAAAAGGACTTTAGGAACATCAAATTGAAACAGGAAGACAAGTCAGTAGCAGCATTTCACTTTTGGAACAAAAACCATAACCGCAACCTAAATCCAAAGTTATTTAAAGGTATGGTAAACCATAAAAAACTACAATGTGGGAGAAATCTTGATGTGGAAATGTAAAGAATCCCATCAGTAAATAATTTGACAAAGAAGTCCATAGTTATACCACCAGAAAGAAGACCATAGACAAGAATGAAAAACAATAGTTGGACCTTCAACGTCAAAATTAACGCCAAACACACAGGGAGTTACATATATGTAGGAAAACAGATAATTAGTAGGTATTTATCTTTCCAGATGTTACATTACATCCACAGTGCCACTTATGACCTCTTGTAGAAGAGATTAACACTGCGTAACCAGTTGAGATAACTAGTTTTTGATATGTGATACCAATGCACATTGGTGAATCATGTTACATAGGCTTGGTAAACATTAACAGAAAAACTAGTATTGTCTTTTAATTTTGACACCATTATAGAGCAACTAATTATTTAGATTCAGTGTTTTTATAATCACTAATGGGTAACTAGCTAGTTTGTACGCTTTATTTTTGTAAACATTAAGGGCTAATTATTACTAAAATTAGGCAAATGAGTCAACCTTGTGTATACTTTTGTCCATGTACAAGTTTTTTAATGAAGTCTAGTTTCTGGGAACTTCTTCCCCATCCTCAGTTCTGTGGTTGACTGATGATGCATCCAGTGTCTGCATCTGGCTTGGTGTCATCATCAAACTTACCAGAACATCATGTTCAGTCAACTACAGAACTGAGGATAGGGAAGAAGTTCCCAGAAACTAGTCTTTATTAAAAAATTTGTAAGTGGAGAAAATTATATACAAGGTTGACTCATTTGCCTAATTTTAGTAAAAATGGCACTCCACTTTCTGAAATACTTCTTTTTATTCTATATAATGGCTAATTAGTTTCTCTCTGTATCCATTACTTCAGTAACTGTTAAATTAAGTTAACTGCTACAATGAAACCAGTACATATTTTGTATCCATTCTTACTTCAAAGTATATACGATTCAACATTTCCACTGGTTATTTCATTTCACTTTGCAATAACATCTACTGCATATAATTTTCTCATTTGGTTCAGAACCACTGAATAAAAATAACTAGATTATTACCCTAATAAGCACATCTGAAAATGTCTCCAGCTTGCTAATTTCCACCAAATTCAACCATGTTATATCCAAAATCCATCTGAAGGGTTTTGGTTCAACAGCATTCAAGTCCAAGGATGCCCCACCTATTGGAAAATGGAATAGTGAGAATTATTAGCAATAGATATATAAACTCAGAGCATGCTGCACAAATTGAAGAAAATTATGATCAACTGAGAACAAAATAGCATAAGCAGACTCATAAAGTTGGTAAGAATGTTAACATATTCATACTTAATTAAAGAACTTTGTGACATTCTGTAGCTTTTAAACTATACCTTAGAGGATAAAGAGGATTCTTTGCAGAAAATTCAAAATTTTCATCATGCTAATATCTCAAAAATATTGATCAAAAGCCCGCCTGGGTAGCGTGGTGGTAGAGTGTCTGCCTCACGTTCAAGAGGTCCTGAGTTTGAATCTCGGTCAGGATGAGTTACCTCGATAAGGTTTTTTCTGGGGTTTTCCCTTATCCTGAAAGACGAATGTCGGGTAACTCTAAGCTCCATGGACCCCGGACACATTTGAGCATCATTTCACCCATTCCATTCATCGTCCGATATGACTTAACGTTGGAGGGTATAAATTACAAAAAAAAAAAAAAAAAAAAAAATTGATCAAAATTATTTCAATATGTTTAGAAAATTAAAAATAAAACAAATTGTTTCAGATAATGGATTGATGTGGGGAAATTCTATGAAAACCTACACTTTACATAGTTAAAATATATTAGACGTTATGAAATGTGTTTATCTAAAATTTCATTTTAAAATTATATTATCCATAGGCACATAAACAAAGCTTTTCCAAGAAATCAATCTTTGGGACTCAAAGATATCAAAATGTGTATCTCTAGAATTCTCATTATCAAATATAACACTTCTATTGCCATATGTAAACATTACAGAAAGTAAAACTGTATTTTATATTAACTCAATGTTACATTATTACTGGTATTTGCAACATCTCATCAATTCAGGATAAATTGTAACATATCATTGATAATTCATCTAAATTATAGGCAAAGTACAAACAGGCATCTACTTTTTCCCCCCTAACACTTGGGGACTTTACACAATACAAATATGCAACATTTTACTTAATTATCAGAAGAATTCTATATGGAAGGTTTTAAATTGCAAGTTTCACTTCACTTCTGATAATATTTAACTGCAAGGATACAACATCAATGATTCCCTACTCTTGAAGGAACAAGTAGTTTCAAGTAATCACTGACATTAACCAACAGTTATGGATCAAATAATATAAACTAGCATAAGGAAGTCAGTATCTCCTATAAAACTATTTAATTGTATTACTTGATTTTGTCATTTCACTGTTAACATTTTTGGAGTTAAAATTTTCTATTTAAACAAGTTATAAGTAATCACTAATAACTGAAGAGTGAGATTAATCACATTAATGGAATATAAGTTAAGGTTACACTACCTTACTTACATTTAAAAAATCAGAATATGTTTTGGGAACATTTGCTCCTATCCTCAGCTAACAGTCACCATCAAACAAACTTACAAGTATCATTCCCATCAAAGATCTCCATCTCCAAAAGAGCATGAGATGACACAACTGGATCAGTTGGTTGCTAGTGCATGTTCCAATTTTTCAAAAGTAAGTGAGGTAGTGTAAAATTGATCAATATTCAATTAACTAATAAGTATTTTGTGCAAGTAATTTTACCTTTGATAAAAGCGTTGAATTCATCATGAGAAATTACTCCTTTGGAAAGGTCAATTTTCATTGCTAGCATGAGAGTGAATAGAATTTTGTGACGTTCATACAAGCTACGTAGAGTAAATGCCCAAACCTCATATGTCAGATAACTTAAAATATTGTTGATTCGTTCTTCTGTATTAGAGCTCTTGATAGATCTACAAAACAGTTTTAAATATATTCAGTAAATAATATACAATAAATTAGTACACATTATTGTATAGAACTGACTTACCCACATACAAAGCCACTATACAAAAAAGGAGATAAAACCCATTTACTAAATTACAGGTCAATTTCACTTTTATCCAGCTTCTCTAAAGTACTGACAAAGATATTTTATAAAAGACTTATAGCATTTATAGAGATGAATGATTTAATATCTAAAACTCAGCATGGGTTTTGTAAACAAAAGTCAACAGAAACTGCACTTTTTGATTTTGTAAACAGTCTAATAAATACTTTGGATAACAAAGACAAAATACTAGGCGTATTCTTCAACCTAACTAAAGCATTCAATGTACTAAACCACAATTTACTATTCCAAAAATTAGAACATATGGGTATTAGAGGGCATGCATTGGAATGGATCAAATCATATCTAAAGGACAGGAAGCAAATAGTAGAAATTTCACATACAGAAAAAGATCACATTAAAGAATGCCGATCAGACACAAAATATATTAAGTTTGGTGTACCACAAGGTTCTATTTTGGGTCCGATTCTTTTCTTATTGTTTGTAAATGATTTACAGTAAAATATTACAGCTAAAACAATAGTTCAATGTGCTGACGACACAAATATATTAATTGAAAGCAATGCACTTGAAGAGCTACAAAGCTTATCAAGCAGAATGTTCAGTAATACTTCTAAATGGTTCAGCAATAATAATTTAATTGTAAACTTGGATAAGACACAGGTAATTCATTTTCAGTTTTCTCAGAATAAGTCTTCTGTACAATCACAATTAATATGTAATAATAAAGTAATTAAGTGTGTAAATACAACTAAATTTCTTGGTCTTTGGATACAGAGTAACCTAAAATGGGAGACACATGTTGATCATCTAATTAAAAAACTGAGTACAATTTGTTATAATTTCAGACAACTGGTACAATAGTTAACATAAAAAACTTCCAGAAGCATGTATTTTGTGTGTGCTCACTCCATTCTAAAATATGGCATAACATTATGGGGTAGCTCACTACATTGTAAATCATTAGTTATATTGCAAAAACGGATTCTAGGAATACTTGGAGGAGTTAAATCAACACCTAAGTGCAGACCATTATTTAAAAAATTTAAAATCTTACCTCTCCCATGTATTTTCATTTTTGAAATTTTAAAATTTAGAAAGACAAATTTAATGACAGGAAACGGTCACTGTACCTTTAATGACACAGTTCATAACCATAATATAATCATAGCAGATGTCTCAAGCACAACTAGTTGTAAGCCATACTTCAGTAAATTAGGTATCTTACCACTGCCAAGTATATACATATATGAAACTCTTGTACATATGAAAGCAAGCCTAAGTTTATTCAAAACAAATTCTGAAATTCATATACACAACACTAGAACAAAGAATAATTTATTTGTGAAGTCACACAAAACAAAGATGTATGAAAATAGTTTCACATATGCTGGCTTACATCTTTACAATAAGCTACCTGAATCTATAAAAAAGATTGAATCACAACATCAATTTAAGAAATTGTTATTAAACTTCCTTAGAGCCAATAGCTTCTACAGCGTGGATGAATTTTTAAATTTGTAAATATTTAGTTAGCTACCTTAATTATAAATATTGTACTTAGTTTTTAGTTCTTAGTTTTTAATTTGACGTGTCCTATAACATGTACATGTTTGCAAATTATTATAAAGAGTCGCAATAGAGCTGATGATGCGAACAATAGTTTGCAAATTATTATAAAGAGTCGCAATAGAGCTGATGATGCAAACAATAGTTTGCAAAGCATATCTTCAATATAGGTATGTAGGTGAAGCTGATGTGTAAAAATATGACTCATCTATAATTTAATAAATGTGTGCAGCTCATGCTTTGTCCTCCCCAAAATTAATCATTGCAAGGGTTTCCGTAGCATCTTTCCCAGAACCGTGGTTTTATTTTTCTTTTAACCGTGGTTCAAATCCCGGCCATGGCATTGAATTTTTCATGTCGACTCTATCCATAAAAAATCTTAGCCTATATATGGCTAGTGTGGAGAAATTATTAATTTCCATCAATAAATAAAAAAAGTTAATAAATAAATAAAGTTAGTAAATAAATAAATAAATAAAATAATAATGATGAAGCCTGGGATTCAAGTACTTACAATAGTAAGTCACCACAAACGGTGTATCTTGGATGCGAGAGCCCCTAGTGGTCTACCGGGGAAATATACGAGTCAAATGGAGAATTTAATGTCAGGACAGCACATAGCTCAAAGGTTAAAAGCGACTGGACGGAAACGAGGAGATCTGTGGTTCAAATCCCGGCCATGGCATTGAATTTTTTATGTTATCCATATACGGCTAGTGTGGAGAAATGATTAATTTCCATCAATTAACTAAAAAAACTGAAATATATCTACTAATATAATTAAAACTTGACAATAATAAACCAGATTTTAGTTGACATTGATATGTACGTACTTTTTTCTAATTGTACATGTTAGTCTGTACAAAAACTCAAAAAGAAATTTCTCTTTTCTGTATACACAAATAAACACCACATTTTTCACAGAAAAATGAAGGACTTCCTTTGTATTTTGGCATTTTGCCCTTGCCTCTCTTTTCTGATACAATAGGCCAATATCCAACTTTGTGAGTATGAACATTCTTTTGTGAAAGTGGCTTGGATGCATGATTTGCATACTCTGCTTGAACTGAAGATGGCTTTCCTCCCTTCTTTCCATGCAAGTCATTCATTCTACACAAGGTATCAGCAATCCCAGCCTTGAATGTGAAAAGTGATCGCTGTTTCTCTAGTGGGACAGCAAGAGACACACAATCTCTTCTGTAGTGTCAGGATGTCACTGCAGTCATATCAAGAAAATGAAAAAACAGGCAAGGATATATTTCTTTAATCTGATAGTTATTATGTAATATTCAATAAGGGAAACTAGAAGATCTACAACTCCTATAAATTTGTTGTACTGCAGTACAATAAATGGGCAGTTCATTTCAACTCTTTCTTTGTATTGCTTATCCCAAAGTTTTGCTATACTTATGGGCTCAGCAGCAGAAAATGCAGACACAAGAACAATAGGCCTGTTGTCAAACCACTTGATTATTCTTATCTTACTGGTTTCATATCTACATCTTTTTCTTCAAAAGTACCTATACCTTTTGCTTTCAGATTGCATCATATACTTCATCAGCCTGTTTGATCTCACTGTTCCCAAACAAAATATTTTCATAGTTGCCAAGTCTGCAAGAAATGGCAGTGTTGTGAACTAATTATCAAAATATAGCAAATGGTTCACCTGCTTTAAAATTACTACAAAAAGACAACACTATATTTGCACATGCCCTTAAATCTTTCATTCCGGGCATTAAATCTTTCATTTTTTCCGCAATAAGCTTCAAAATTGTACTTAATTCCATTGATATCACATAAAATGCAGATCTTTGCAACCATTTTTTTGTGTGCATGTATGTTATAAACAACAATTTATGATCAATGGGTATAGTGTTGAATTTCTGAAAAGACTGTGAAGTAGTAGTTTTATTTTGAAGAGTTTGTCTGCCTGTCCATCATTCATATTACCATTGCTGTTGAGATGAAGATTTGATTCAATTTCTTCCCATTAATCTCTACTCAGTACATTCAAAGTGCATGGAAATCCAAATAAGGAAAAGCAGTATAATCTTGAACATGGCCACTAGATAAGGGACATATAAAACACAGTCCTAACAAACAGTTCTAATTCACAACTATCAACTGAAGCAATTTAGATAGATTTTTTGTATTGAATATAAATTAGATTCCTGAACATTTTACAGGTGGTCATCACTAATGAAATCTCTGAAATAATGAATTGGTTCGCTGAATGTAGTCTTTTCCCACGTGGTTAATGCAGTTGGACCCTGAACATCTTTTAATAAATTAATTTTCTGTTCTATATCGTGATTATCATTCCAAAAATGTTATGCTATTGCTGATTTATCTATTTCTTTGTTCTTGATTTCCTAAAATGTTCTTTAAGCCTAATGTTCAATTTCATTTTAGTTATATACATATAATATAGATACTGTCTCATAACTAATGTCATTTATTAAGAAAAACAGTTATTTGAAATGTGTTCTGACAAGCAATTAACTAATTTTCAAAGTATATACCATTGGATTCTATGATCTTGAGCCATTGTTCAGCGAGGTTTATTATCCCACTATATTCCAATGTGAAAGGACTATGATACAATGAAGCACAAAATTAATATAATTTTGAGTCAAACTAATACTCAGTGCTCCACTTATTGCTAGTATTTACCTAGAATGCGTTTCATTAGGATCTCCCTAACATCATCAGCTGTTGTCGACTAATGGATGTTGGTTCGGTGAACTCCTCGGAGGTGATAGATGCGTCTCACTCGGTATCTTGATGAACTTGAAGTTTGGACTTTCATCAAAGGTAGTGTCAAAATTAAAGAATTTTCTTTCATATTTCTTTATGAAGATTTTTTCCCACGTGGTTAATGCAGCTGGACCTTGGACACTTTTTAATAAGTGGATTTCTCGTTCTATATCATGATTCTCCTTCCAAAAATGGTACGCTACCGCCGATTTCTCTATTTCTTTATTCCTGATGTTCCTAAAATGCTCTTTAAGCCTAATGTTCAAGTTTCTTTTTGTTTTTCCAATGTAAAAGTTGTCACAGCCTTTGCAGTTTATCCGGTACACACTTGATTTTTTGTCTGTGCTCCAATGTCGCCTCCAACCTGTCACCTCCAATGAGTTCACCAAACCAACATCCATTAGTCGACAACAGCTGATGATGTTAGGAAGATCCTAACAAAATGCATTCTAGGTAAATACTAGCAATAAATGTAGCATTGAGTATTAGTTTGACTCAAAATTATATTTAGTATCCCACGATGGTACCAGTCTCTGGTTTTTGATACAAAGAATTTGGGGATACTCACTTGCACTGCTTCAATGTTGTTAAAACATTGTTGGATCCAATGTTGTTGGATCAAAAAAAGATGATAATCTGATGGTGTGAGATCAAGGCTGTATGCTGGCTATGGCAGTGGTTCAATTCCTCCCAATTTCTCAAGTTTTTCTATGGTTGTTTGTGCAGTATGGAATGTTGCATTGTCCTGTTGCAATAAGCTCTATTTTGGTTAACTAATGCTGAGTATCTCTGTCTCAAAATTTCATGAACTCATTGCACTTGTTGGGAATAAAGATCTGCATCAATTTCCTGCCCTTTTGGAACAAACTCCCAGTGAATCACACCTTCAAAATTCCACCAGACACACATTACTTTGGGACCGAACTGATTTCTTTTGACGATGACTTTGGCAGGTTGGT
This sequence comes from Mantis religiosa, assembly GCA_030765055.1. Classification (NCBI taxonomy): domain Eukaryota; kingdom Metazoa; phylum Arthropoda; class Insecta; order Mantodea; family Mantidae; genus Mantis; species Mantis religiosa. The sequence continues at coordinate 141,191,868 of CM060952.1, read as the reverse complement.
GGGCATCAAGCCACTGTTTCAAGGCATCAGGGTTTCAGTAATATACCCATTTTTCATCATAAGGGACAATTCTTCTGCCAAATCTATCATCCATGGGATTACAGATAAGTTGACAACAGATATCCATCCTACATTCAGCCTGTTAAGTGTCAGTTCATGAGGTACAGATCTACAGCTTCTCTGTGATTTTCCAAGTGTCTTAATGTGGCATCTTTTGATGCACCAAGTTAATTGAAAGCCTACGGGTATATTTTCTTGCAAAACTAGACGTGTATCCTCGGTATTCCATACTTTAGGTCCTCCAGAACATGGTAAAACTTTTGTTTTTGTCTTCATTGTTGAAAAGCTGGAACCATCATTGTGCCACATGCTCACTAACAACACCTTCTCTTTCCACTTCATATATTCTTTGAGCTGCGGCGCAACTTTATAATCTTATTTCCAGTAGTGTCTTAGATTGACTCTAAGTTCAAACTTTGTTATCTCCATTTTGTGATTGTTTATTCACAACTGAAGATTGATACATGCTCGAAATGTATGCAACACTAGTCATGGTATCCTGTAAATAGCATTGCCAAACCAAAGAAACCCCATAAATTTTCCTAAACACCAAAATCGGAAAACTGACATTACTTATGAGATAATCTAATATATTACTCTAAAGTCAGAATCAATAAAGATATGCATGATAAATACATAGGTTAATAAAACAATTAGTACAAGAGCCAATATGTTGAGATTACTCTAAAATATTGCTATAGCATACTCACTTTGTTATTGAATTGTCAAAAAGTGTTAAGAATTGCTTCAGTGAATTTTGATACATGACATTAACGTTACTCATTTCAACAATAAGAAAGTAAAGAATTGAACCACGTCCTGCCACAGCTCTGAACTCTTCTCTTGCAACATTAATTTTACGTTCTGTGAGAGCAGCCACTTTGAGTTTCTTGTTCACTTCTTCAGCAGTTATTTTTGTCTCTTGGAGAACATGAATCAGTGCTTCATCATCTACCAGTGAACCCTAATAAAACAATCACATCAACACAATTAAAAATATGATTATAAAAGTTTGATTTCACAGGCAGCTTTCTATACTCAGAGTTGCTATGGCCTTGAATTTTTTATGTATGGTTTTCCTTTCCAACCTTAGTCTTATATAATCAGTGTGAAAGAGAAATTTATCAGATATACATTAAAAGCATTATGTTCTTGTGAACAATGTTTTGCAATTACTGCAGAACTTTATATTAACTGGGATACAAAAGGTCCATCGTAATTTGGATACTTCTAAATCATGGAGACTATAATAATGACTAATAATGATGAGCAACATCAAGAAAATTATACAGATTAAAGCATAAAAATCAATATTCAGCATATTACCTGAATAGATGTCAGACGGCATAACAAGTTGCTCTCCAATTCCTTCATACTACGTTGATTTTTCATGACTGATTCAAAAAGTGCTACACGTTCTGCCTCTAGATCAGATTTTTCCATTAAAATTACTCTGCCTGAAGTAAAATACAGAAAATACAATATAAATGCATTTTGAAACTCAATCCCTAGCAGAGAGTGTAACAGAATTTGATAAAGAGGTTCTATAGGTGATTGATTTGGTATATCACAATGATGAGATATAAAAATATGAATTTTAAATCTTCACTTACCCAGTAACTGTTCCTCAAGACCCAGAATGGTGACAGTAAAATCTATAATAGAGGTTTTAGCACTTATCTCTGGTGAATATGCTGGATTAGGTAATTTTGTTGTAATATATAACATGAATCCAGGCATCACATCACATTCTTTATCCCCAACTATAACCTGTAAGATGCATTTTTATAAATTCTATCTTCTTGTATGAATGAATTATTTAAACTTTGCATAAAATTTACACAATTTATTATACTCCCTCTTGGTGATGCTTATTTCTGTTTCTTCCTCTTATATTTAACATTTTAGTTGCACAGGATAGTGATACACTTCTTATAGTCTCTTCTTCCAAACCCCACCCTCTTCCTCTTCGTGGTGCATCCTGCTTTAACAGTTGAGGCTCTGGGGACTGAGTTATTCAGCGATATAAAATTCCATAAAAAATGAAGACATTGACATTTACTGTTGAATTGTCTCAGCATAGGAAGATTCTTCATCTTGGAAATGAAGGAAAGGCTGGTATTATCCTAATAATTTGCTAAGCCTGATCTGATGGTTCATAGACCAATGACCATAGGTTTTCCTCTACAGTATGAACGTTAAGAAGAACAATTCAATTACATATTATATGAGGGCTGTTCAATAAAGAATGGTCATAATTTTTTTACGATTATAATTTTTTGCACTAAAATTCAATCTTATTATTTTCTGTTAGCTTAATGTGAAACAAACACACCATAGTAGTTTCATTGTTGGTACTCCTGGTTCCCACCTGTGAGAACCACGTGAGTTCAGACATGTTCAATATCGCCTACCACTGCAATGGAGGTAACACGCGAGGAACAATATGCAGTGTTGAAATTCTGCTTTCGTCTCAACAAATCTTCAGTTAAGGCCTATACAATGTTACAGGAGGCCTATGGAGAGTCTGTTCTTCCCAACAGCACAGCTCGAAGGTGGTTTAAAATGTTTAAAGCGGGGAGACAATCAATTTCAAAGCAAGGTGGACCCAGTGTTCCGGTTACTGCTCTTACGGAAGAAAACATCAACACTGCTGCTGCCATTGTGAGAGAGGATCGACGAATTACCTTAAGATCACTTTCCGAAATATTTAACATTTCATTGGGTACCACCCACACGTTGGTGACAGAAACATTACACATGAGACATGTTTGTGCGCGATGGGTTCCAAGACTGTTGAATGCCAAACAAAAGGACATTCGCATGCAGGTCTGCATGCAGTTAAAATTGATGTTAGAGGAAGATCTGGAGTTTCTTTCAAACATAATCACTGCTGATGAAACTTGGCTACATCATTTTGTTCCTGAGAGCAAACAGCAAAGTTCAGTGAGGAAATCTCCTTCATCACCAACCCCACTAAAAGCAAAAGTGCTGCTTCTACTGGGAAAGTTATGGTTATCTCATTCTTTGATATTCATGAAATGGTTTATTAGCATATTTTACCTGCACACACAACAGTAACTGGACAATACAACAGGGATGTCCTGTAAACATTGAAAGGCATAAAAGACCACATTTCCGTGAAGCAGGCTGGAAGCTGCACCACGATAATGCGCGGCCGTATATTGCCAATGTTGTTGCTGAATATCTTGCAAAAATCAACGTGAAGTGTAACCCGCACCCTCCCTATAGTCCAGATTTAGCCCCAAGTAACTTTTTTCTATTCCCTAACTTAAAGAAACGCCTTCGTAGGAGGCATTATCCATCATCAGAAGCAGTGGTGAAGGCTGCAGAGGCAATTTTGAAGGATGTCTCAAAAATGGTTTCCAGCATGACTTTGAAGACTGGCAGAAATGCTGGGACAAGTGCATCACATTCAGGGGAAACTATTTTGAGAAGGAACATCAAAATTATGAGGACGAGTAAAGGTACGTTGTCAAAAAAAAAATATGATCATTCTTTACTGAACAGCCCTCGTATATATGATTATGTAATTAAATACTGTTGAGAAGTACTGATAACAGCAACACCTTTAACTTGCATGAAACTTGAGTACACACAAAATCAAGATTCTAGGTTAATTACTGGGGCTATCAAAACTACTCCAATAATAACCTTATAAGCATTTACTTATAATAAACCTATAATGATATAGATTTAGAAATGCCGCCCTTTTAATATATGAAATATTCTTGAGACTTCCAGAGAAAAAATAGGTAAAACATCACACATCTACCATCAGTTTGAAAACTCAATTAAGCTTCATACAGAAAGCTCAACAACTAACGAATAAGGTACATTACTTATTCGAAATAGAACTCCCATACCTCTTAACCACCCACTGAACATCACTGAATTAAAACACAACCTTGATCTTATTGTAGATTAAAAAAAAAAATAATCTATAGAATATATAAGCTGAAGCTTTCATGACTTGCATCTTGAAGCTAAAGCATATGTCCTTGAGACCATAAAGTTAGATATACAGATGATGAATGGACTCACATCTATACAGATGTACAATCAAGAAGATGGAGCAAGAGCAGAAGCTACTACATTCTTTTCTTTCTATAAGTATGGAAATTATTTCACAAGTTTTGATGAAGAAATTGATGCAATTTATAGTCCCTTAAAAATCTGAGGAATGTATGTAGAATGTATAGAAATGCTTGTGAAAAGCAATATGATATCAAAATATGTCAATATGTGCTGTTTTGGAATATTATAAAAGGTGGCTTATCAGTTCTAAGAAGTTTTTATTCCCATGCTTTCAAATTTATTATAAGATATAAGCTTGTTAACTAGTTACTTAGCAATGTATGTAAGTGAGTTGATGCCACTGCTATTATCCTCTCTGTGTACTTTGGAAAGTAGTATAATAATGTGAGTTTATCAAGTTTTAAAGTACATTTTTCAGTAGTTGTTAGTGTTCTGCTGAGCTTTTTTACTAAATTTATGCAAGTGGATAAAAAGTTTTTGAAATTTCTTTGTAGTCCGTACTAACATTTTGTTGATTTCTATGGTTGTACTCATCAAGTTCCATAATTATTAGAGAATTGTGTTTGTCAGTTTTTAGGATGGAAAATCATAACGATGGTCAAAATAGTAAAAATATAGAATTTCTAAAACCACTTACCTTACCAACAGAACTGAACTTCTAGGAAAAATACATATAATTAAAAGCAGTAACAATGTAATCAATTTTGAAATCCCATCATTAAATGAAGTGTTAGAACTTTGTGCCCCTAAAACCAAATGACAGCACAATCAGTCCCGACAGGAAGGGAAAGGAAGAAAGAGAGAGCTTAAGTCACGCAGGAGCAGATGGTGAGGATGAATATCCTTGAAATGTGTTCTAACATTTAAAAGTGAAGGTAAGTGTAAATGTGTGATTACTTAAATACTCCAAAAAATGATAAATACCTCACTGTTAATAATGCTTCTACTCATTAATATTTATTATTTCATGTCCTGTGGGGCGGATTTGTGGGCTTTGGTTCTCTGCCCTACAATGCGCTTGGGTTTGATAACAGCCTTGGGGGTTCAAATTTTAAATTCTGGGTATTGGACCGGTGTCCACTTAGCATCATGAGGAATTTGAGGAGCTACAATAGGTAGCAAATCCTGGTCAAGAAAGCCAACATTCCAGCTGGGGGTGTGTGATACTAGCCAGATTTCTTCCCTATATTGGTTGGATGATCAACCACCTGTGCCTTGCATATGTGGCCATGAAGCTAGCAGTTGGGTTGGCAGGTTCTGGCTCGCTTGTGTGCTGTTACGCTGTGGATTGTTGTAAATGATTTCCTTAAAACCCTTATATTTTATTATAATAATCAGTCATTAACAATAACCTTCTAAATACTTTTTGTTTTATTTTGACGTATCCAAGATTGATTGAGCTTCTTTGCTTGAGTGACTAAACAATTTACTGCATCAGTTAACTTATCTACCAATTTTAGAGGACTGTGGAACTCAGACCATCTAGGTCCCTAGGAGTGTACTTTCGGTAAGTAAGAGTGTACTTTCAGCTTGCTGCTGAAATACACTTGAGGTTGCAGTTATACAATTTGAAAAAATATATCCTTAGAATTTATATTCTACAGATTTGTGATGTTGATTCCCAGGCTACACAACATACTCTTAAATAGGATGGCTGAAGGCATTCTAAAGCAACATTTTGAATTACAGAGCACACAATACTTTCTTGATGATGGGCCTCATAGTGGCTAATTTTCTGAATTAGACTAGTGATGTGGTCACTCCACATGTATAGCTTAAGTGAAGATAGGCCAATATAGCTAATAGTTTGATATCTTTTAATTTAACACAATAGTCAGTATTGTTGTTTCTTTTATATATGAACTGAACTAATTTTAATCCATTATAATTCTCCATCATTTGTACCACATGTCACTGTCTTCATAGAGTATTAAATTGTCTAGTTTAGTTCAGAGGTACCTTTGCTCAGAATGAGATCATTTAACACTTAATAAGTAAAATTAAATAATAGTGTATGATATTGAATCCTGAGTAGTATATTTTCTTATTAACCCACTGAGTTATAAAGCTCATAGAACTGGAGAAGACTGTTCATTTCATTTCTTCTATTTCATCTTTTTGCTGTCATTTAGTATTGAGCACTGCTTTTTCACTCAGTTTTCTTTTTAAAAAGGAGTCTGCTCCGCTGTGTCCGTTTTGCAATGAAGCATTATCTGTACGAAACGTGCTGCTAGAGTGTTTTCACCTAGTAGACCTTAGGACGTCTCTGCAGCTGCCGGCCAGCTTTGCAGAAATGCTAGCAGATGATAATGCAGTAGTGGAGAAGGTATTTAGATTCTTTTCTAGATTACACTTTAGGATTTAGTGAAGGAAATTTTTAGTAGGTTTTGATTGATATTTCGTTTTCTTCTTCTTTTTTTCTTTTTTTTAATATATATATGTGTGTGCAATTTTAATAGTTTTATTTATACTTATATAGTTTTTGGAAATTTTTATATCTGGCTTTTGCCATGACTTGTTTTTGTAAGGGCACTGATGGCCGCTGTAGTTGAGCACCCTTATACGCATCATCATCTGCTATAGTATAGATGGTTCTATTTCCATTATTAGCATTTATGAAGCACTTGGAAGCACCTGAGGCCACAATACCAACAACTATAAGAGTTTTTTAAAAACAAAATAAAACATTAATTTTATTTTTACTCCTTTATTTCATGGTTTTAGCTCCAATAAAATGAATCACTTCTCAAGATTCATAGGCAGTAATGCTTGCTGCTAAATTAGAAACATGGAGTCATTAATGGATAGAGTCAACATGACAAATTCAATGCCATGGCCAGGATTTGAACCATGGATCTCCTGGTTTCCGTTCAGTCGCTCTAACCCATTGAGCTACCATGGTCAGTGTGCCGTCCTGACATTAAATTCTCCATTTGACTTGTATATTTTTCCGGTAGACCACTAGGGGCTCTCACATCCAAGATACACCATTTGTTGTGACTTACTATCGTAAGTACTTGAGTCCCAGGCTTCATCATTTAACTCTTATTATTTTAGTTAATTGATGGAAATTAATCATTTCTTCACACCAGCCGTATATAGGCTAAGTTTTTGATGGATAGAGTCAACATGAAAAATTCAATGCCATGGCTGGGATTTGAACCACAGATCTCCTGGTTTCCATCCAGTCGCTCTAATCCATTGAGCTACCATGGTCAACGTGCCATCCTGACATTAAATTCTCCATTTGACTCGTATATTTTCCCAGTAGACCACTAGGGGAATATTAATATGGAGTCATTAATATTTTGCTCACAGACATATAGAATTTATACTTTGCTGGAGTCAAGAGAAAGAGATTTTTACTCTGTTCTCTTTGTTACTAGGTGCTCTTGTCTGCCTCGGTAGCACAGATGGTAGCATGTCTTCCTCATGTTCAACAGATCCCGAGTTCAAATCTTGATCAGGGTGAGTTAACTGGATAAGGTTTTTCTGGGGTTTCTCTTATCCTAAAAGATGTCTGGTAACTCTAAGCTCTATGGACCCTGGGCTTATTTTGAACATCATTTCACCCATTTTGTTCATCGTCTAATATGACTTAATGTTGGAAGGACATAAATTAAAAAGAAAAAAAGGCTCCACTCCATAAAAATTGCTAAAAGTTGCTCCTCTTTTAGAGATATTACTAGCAATATGAGTGAACATAAAATTTGTGAACCTGTTGTGACATTGTTGATTTTTAAGATTTAAATAAAAGGTGTACTGGATGCTATGAGTAAACCATTTACTAAGTGATGTAATTTATTCTAACAAAAATTGTTTCATCTGATTTTGTGGATATACAAATGAAGAGAAAATATTTTGATACTGACTTGGATATTAAAAGTTAATAACTTAACATGCTATATGTGCCTGAGATTGTGTTTTAAAACAAATTAAGTTTTGCAGCCAGGAACACTTCCAATTGCAGCTACAACATAAAAGAATCTGACATAAAGTTTTCTATATATCCCTTTATTAGCTGACAGATTCATTACCAATAATTTGGAATTGCAAATCAAATATAAGGGTAAATCAAATAATGAAAAGTTATTTAGTGTGTTACCTTTTCAATAGAGCCAGATTTGATGAAGTTTTTCTCCAGCACATTATCTATTACTGGATCCAGCTCTTCTCCAACATCTTCAATAAGGAGAGGACGGCCTAAAGAAAGGCTATCCTCTAAATGGGTACGAAAGTATTTGTGATTTAATGATGTAATCTGCAAAGAAATTTCATAAGCATTATAAATCTTGTTATTTAATAAGGTAACAGAGCTGGTAAACAGTGAATATATAATAATAGTTATAATAATGAATTCCAATGTGAGTTGAATTTATACTTGAATTCCTTCATTGTTAGGTGAAGGAACTCATCTATAAATCTAACTCATATTGCAATTTACTATTCAGCTATTTAATTTATTTAATTAATTATTATTTTAGCTATCTCAATGCATATATGAAGAGGTAAGAGGTCCAAAATGATATGAATTTTGAACCTGAGAAAGTAAATTCTGAGAACACAAAGGTCTGAACTTAGATATTGTCTATGGGTCAGCTAAGTGTAGTACAGAAATAAATTTATACTGGGGCCCGATCATAAAATTAAAAAGAAAAGAAGACATTCTTAGAAACTGATATTTTGCTATTGAATAGCATGCCAAGATTTATCTCTCCACTACCAGATCTCCTAATCTATTCTATAATCATGTTTAATGAATAAGAACAATTGTTTTCAGCATTTATTTAGCCCTGCTGAATTAAAAGGTTTGTAAAGAATCACACCACACTTGACTGGACTGCACTGGACTATGCTATGGAGTCCAAACTTGGTCTATTGTGCCTATGCCCCCAAGAGGAGTACTCTCGGGAGAAGGATGAGAAGAGAGGAGACAGAGAGCGGCCATACTAAGGAGCCATGGCAGTGGAGAGGGTAGGTTCCCTACACTTTGCCAGTTGGAAACTCCCGGCAGGCCAGTACAAGTGGCACCTCATTCTACTGTGGTCTGGAAATGGCCCCACCAGACTGGATTTGTAGACCGGAGACCATTCTACCACAGGAGGAAGTTTTACCAAGAGCATATCATCCTGCCATGCAGCACCGCTGACACTTCTACCCTGAAAGAGACTGCCATATGAGAGATGATGTAAGTGCAGATGAAATGGAGAGACAGGAAATTTGGAGGATGTAATTTATCTTCCCAGCATTTGCCTGGTGACCCAGGAATGTCCCCCCAAAAAAATCTTGGGTGAGGTAGGTTGGCCACAGGAATCAAACCCGGACCTCCCAAATGTGGGCCACAGATGAAACGGTCTAGCCATCCCACTCAGCTCATAATTGACAACTTATAATATTAAAATTTGTTATTCTTATTCATAGTTAGCAACTTCTAGCAACAAATAGACATAATGAGCATTTCATTTAACTACAAGAAATACCTGAAGTTCATTATTGGACTCTTTGTTTTTTATCCACATTTTTCCTTGTGTTTGTGGATCAACCAGAAGTGGATAGGAACTTGATTTGGTTACTATGAGAGCATTCTGCACTGACAGTTCATCACTTGGAAGACCCTGAAGCATCCACTCAGAAACCTAGAAGAGGCAACAAACAGAATTAAAATAGTGGTTAGCGTCTGCTGATATGGAATTACAGTATTTGCCAGTTTTACTTTAGCTATAAGGTAGCTTTTCCTTTCAGCAACCAAAATGCAATGTTTCTAATATGCACTGTACTTAGTGACACTTTGTTAAGAACTGTTATGTCTTTAAAAACAGAAGCTAGCTAATGCCATTAAAAAGTTGTCAAATTAAAAACTAATGTCAGAATAGACATCTAGTGGTTTAAAAATATTCCTTGGGGATAATGTGTTGGCTTCTAAATTTAGATATCCCTGTTTTGAATTCTCTATCTCAGGCAATCTAAAAGGTATGAATCCAGAAATTACAATTTAAACATACTTTACAGTTGAGCAAGTTAAAAAAATTAATAGAAATAGGAAAGGTAATATAGATGTTACTCAGTAATTTGATAAGTATAATTTGTTCTAATTGCAGAGGATACTATTTATCCTAAGTAGTCAAAGGGTAAAACTGGCTGTGTAGTCAACAGTCCAACTTCTTATCCTAGACACTAGATTCACTTGCTAGCTCAGGTAGGGAAATTTTTTCTAGTGAGAATTACTCGTTCCACAGAATTTGGAAGTGTGAATGCAGGTATCAGTGTAAGTGTGCTTCATGGCAAAAATTTTAACTTCAATTATAAATAAATATACTTATAAATGAATTAAATGAATATAACTATAATTAATATAATTTTGAGTTGAACTAATACTCAATGCTGCACTTATTGCTAGTATTTACCTAGAACACGTTTCGTTAGAATCTTCCTAACAAAACGTGTTCTAGGTTAATACTAGCAATATATGGAGTATTGAGTATTAGTTCGACTCAAAATTATATAAATTTTGTGCTTCATTGTATCATAGTCCTTACTTATTGGAATAACTATCATTGTTATTAGGGAAGAGTAATGAACAGCAACCTTTCAGTTTAAACTATTAATAAACTACTGAAGTTTGGGCATATAAAAATATTCTACCACTTAACATTTAAAGCAATAAAATATAGTATGATTGCTTCATTGTATCACAGTCCTTACTCATTAAGAATAACATGAGTGTATGTACACAATGACAAGGTTTCCATTTTAATTGTAGAAAAATTTTAACAGAGTGCTTTGATTAGCTGTCAAAATAATATATAGTAAATACAGATTTTTGGTTGTATTGGAACTCACTGCAATGCAGAACCACTGCATGTTTAAATAAATTCATAAATAAATAAGAAAAATAGGAGAAACTTTCTTTTGTGTGATGCAAGAATATTTTCTAAGTACCAAACTGCTAGTATGGTCAGAAAGATGACTTTCACATTCAAAGTTGTAGAACAGAAATCTTCAGGTCTAGTGCTATCAATAAAGGTATAAGATTATACAACAGGCTACCAGAAAATATTAAACAAATGAAGAGCCTTATACATTTTAAAAAGGGAGTAAAACTCTTTTTACTGCAACATTCATTTTATCCTGAAAATGAGTTTTTAAATGTTAATTAGTTTTAAGTGATTGTAAATAATGAAAGTGGACATAAATGTAATTTTTATACTATGACATGTCTGATAACAATCAAAAGGAATGGGCGCCGGGGTAGCGCGGTGGTTTCGTTCGCGGCTCCCATTCTAAGGGTCCCGAGTTCGATTCCCGGCTCTGGGGTTGGCGATTTTAAGTCGGCACTATCCACGCCTTCACCTCTGTCTAGCACATGTGAAGTATCCCCTATGCCCAACGTGGTTCGGAGTCCACGGTAAAAACTGTAGGTCCTCTCACCTCACCGCCATCTTCACTATCACCCTATCATCGGAGGTAATGGACACCGCCCTCTGGGTGCCTCCACCTGAGAAATGGGTCCGGTCATCACTTGGTGGGGTGAGGTTACCCCGAAGGCCAAGGTTGCCATGTGGGGAGTGTTAGTAACTAACTAACTAACTAACAATCAAAAGGATAAAAATAAATTGAATTAAATTGAATTAAATCATGAATTAGAGTAAACTCCACATTTGTGAACAATTACTTTTATATAGCATTTCTCTATGGTCTTTATATAGTTTATATTTATTTGCTTTTTCTACTTTAGACTTTTGTTGGATCCTGTATCTGTTACAGTTTTTAGTCTTATGTAACTTTTTATATTTATCTTTGTATCTTGAACTGACGTGTCCTATAACATATGTATTATGTTCCAAAGGATGAAATATGCATGCACAAGCAGACAATCTGCAGGTTCTCACATTGCAGCCAACATGAGAAAGATGTGTAACACTTGTTAAAGCTTAAATAGTAAAGGTACCCTCTGCATATTTTATTATTTTAATATTATGTACAGATTGTATTTGTTAAACCTGTTGACGTATCCTATGTATTTGGATCATATGGATGAAATAAATTGTAGCCAACCTCTGCAAAAATCCTTCAGACATTTGTCCAACACCAGTGGAGAAAGACATGTGGATGCAAGTAGCGCTGGTCAGTTTTGGAAAATACTGACCATGATTCATCTCAGATTTTATTGCTTTACCAAAGTAGACTTGCTGTTCAGCAGAAGTACCTATTGCACTGTTAGAAGCGAAGGCTGTTCGTTCTGTGCATTCTTTGAATATTTAAGATTCGTTCAGTTGTTGAAAATCGGGAAATGGCTCAACAAATCAGTAAAATGGACTTGTCTTTTTATTTTAATAATGAGAAGGCCTGCCTTCAATTATTATTTAACGAGGGTCTGCTGAGGACATGAATGTTGTGTACTGAATGCAATGCTCCCCTTAGTGTAATTAGCTAGTTAGTGTAAATTAGGGACTATTGTGTGTGTTTAGTGTAATTAGCTAGGTAGTGAAATTTAGGTAATTATGACTTCAGTAATGTTAAAAGAATTTCCTCCAGCACGAAATTGCACTAAAAAGTAAAGAAATCATATTATATATTATAGTTGTATAAAAAGTGTGAAGAAATTTGAAAAACTTGCTGCATCACATATCTGAAAGAAGAGCTGAAAAATATATTATTGTAGCTATGAATGAAGTAAGTTACTTTGTATATTTACTATATGGAAATGCACATGCTTACCATTCCACTATCGACCAACATGTTTGTGATATTCAAGTCTTGGGTGAAAGGTATTTCTCTGCTCTTCAAATTATTCATCCAGTTACGAATCAATCCCGAACGGAATTCCTGGTTGTATGGACCACAATATGAAAGGAATCCTGTTGCAAGTACAACATCACCTACCAATCTAAAAGCATAATATTTCAGCAGAAATTACAAAATTGAAATTATTGTAATGATCAGCAATTGTTATATGGGTAAGTACTACCTGCAGTAAGAATTAGTAATATTGTTAACTATAGATAGAGTCAACCTGAAAAATTCAATAAAAATCTATCCAACACCTTAGGCTATACACAGCTAGTATGAAGAAATTATTAATTTCTGTCAATTAAGTTATCAGTATGTGCATGAATTAGATTGTCACTTCTTAGGAAAATGAAGGGACATATACAATAAACAGAAAGGGAAAAATGTTTTAAGCTACAACATATGGGAACAAGCATTGATTGCTTGCTTCTGTAGCATGGTCACAGTGTACCTGCCTCACATTCAAGAGGTCCCCAGTTCAAATCTCAGTCAGATAATTTACCTGGATAAGATTCTTACTGGGGTTTTCCCTTATCCTGAAAAATGGATAAGGTATAAGATAACTCTAAGCTCTATGGAGCATGCACTCATTTTAGCATCATTTCATCCATTTAATTCAACGTCCGATATGACTTATATTGTAGGATATTAATTTAAAAAAACGCACTGCTATAAATAAAATTTTGGGTTAAATGTCTTATACATTTTTTAAATTTATTTTTATTTGATAAAATGCTAAAAAAAGAGTACTTGTCTACTGACATTGGCCCTACACTTATTCAGCACACAACCACAATAATTTATGCCAGTTGTAACAAAATAATACCCAAAATAAAACTGCCTTTCCTTCTCTTCACAGTTAATTTCCTTTTATCCTTTACACTATATAAATATTGATAAACAATCTTACTCTTACTCTTACTAAATCAGTTAAAGTATGACAGCCGCATTTCAGTAATTAGCAAAGTAAGCAACAGATTAGGAGATTTTACGAGAGAGTTCCTGTCCATAAAAAGAAGAACGGAAGTACAGAAGCAAGAACAGAAGTTACAACCTGGTGATTACGGAAACTGAAGAGTATGCAGGAAAGGATGTGAGACATAAGTACAAGATCTTTTAGAAGGAAAACTAGGAGCTGATGTGAGAAGATACAAGATATGTGTTTAAAGACTAAAATTGAGTCATACCTTTTAAAACTTGTAACTTCACTCACGTCCTTTTACAAAATCAGGAACATTTTCGAAACTGTTGCAGTTTCATCCTCAGCTGATTAGTGACTCATCACAGGATGAAACTGCAACAGTTTCAAAAAAATTCCTGATTTTGTAAAAGGACGTGAGTGAAGTTACAAGTTTTAAAAGGTATGACTCAATTTTAGTCTTTAATTAGCTTCACTGTTAACAATGCTTTTATTTATAACTATTCAAGATATGTGTTGTTTCCCATTTTGGAAGGAGAAATAAAGTAATAAAGCAGGCAATGAAACTAAAAGGTACTGATACCTATATTAATGGAGAGCAAACAAAATTATTAAAAAGGCTAATAGAATACAAAACAGATTTTCATAGACAAAGGAAAATGGCATATATGCATTTTATATTATGGATAGATAGCAAGTTGGCAGAAGGAGAAATCGATGACAAGGATAACTTATGTATGGTGAACCAAGAAAGTATAATCTTGATGATAAATGCAGAAACCCAGGACGTCATATTCACAGAGCAATTGATGTATCAATGAGTGCAGGATCAGCAGAAACAGACACCAATGACTTTAGCAAAAGTTTCTCAGAAGACAACGAAATAGACGCAGCCAGAACAAAAGAAGAGGAGAAAATATAAATGCGGACAGAAGACAGAGATAAAAAGGAGTTATACCAACAACATGCGGGGAGAAGGTGAAGTGCATAGATAACAAAATTCTGTTAGCAAAAATGGATGCAAAGATCAGATATATGAACAGCTTGAATGGGTAGATAACATAACAGGTGTGTTTGGTGTGTAGAAAGGAAGAAATGAGACAAATAAGAAGTATAGGTTATGGAGGGATGGAAAGGGTGAATGGCAGACAGAAAAGGGATGTGAAGAAACTTAGTGTGTGACAAGATAAAGCAAGTGGGGTAAAAGGATGTGACAAAAATGAAAAGGAATGCATGGAGTGATGAAGTATAGTGATGAAATGAATAATGGTTCACCCTTCCTGGGACTGAGCTTTATCAATGGATACGATCACAGGGGCTGGGAATTATGCATTATACAGTCACTCCCTGTGCTTCTCCATCTAACGTGCAATGATATCCATGAAAATTTATTCAGGGAGGATAGTATAGTAAGTCAAACAAGGTTGTGGACCAAAGCTGTTTGGGTATTTTGCATAAGTTCTCTCACAACTCAAAGGAAGTCAATTAAAAGTGTGTAGCAGGACCCAGGGATCACTGAATCCTGTACCTACCACAATAGGCTCCTAGTAGGATAGGAGTAGTGTGGATTTAAAAAACATTGATAATGAGAATCAAATACTTTAAAAGATTTATAACATAAATATTAGTAAAGTGAGAAGAGGAAAATGTACAAAATATTTAAGAATAAAAATATATATTAATTATAATGTTTCTTATATTTCCCTTGAAAGTATCATTGTTCCAATAAAGTAGTTTTGATTTTAATTTTATATTTTGTTTATATGGTGGTCTTTTGTGAATATTGCATAAACATGCAATAATAAACAGCCTTACACACAGACTAGTCAACATACCCATGGAAAAAGAAGAATATTTCAAGGAACAAAAAGCAATAATACACATAGCAGAAGAAAACGGATACAACAAAAGTTTGGTGTTGAAGAAAATTAGAAAATCTAAACTAAAGAAAACCATTAAGGAAACAACCACATTTATTAAAGAAAAAGAAAGCAACAGCATATTCAGTTCATTCACATATCATCCAAAAACATTTAATAAATTTAAAAAGATATTCAAGGAACAAAATATCATCTTGGCACCTACTAATAGATACTCAATTTTAAAATTACTAAATTCAAAAACAAAAGATGAAATTCCTTCAGGTAACAAATCTGGAATATACCAAATAAATTGCAAGAATTGTGAAAAATGCTACATAGGTCAAACAAAAAGAAATTTAAAAACCAGAGTCAAAGAACACTTTAGAAACATCAGATTGAAACAAGAAGACAAGTCAGCAGTAGCATTTCATTTTTGGAATGAAAACCATGACATTGATCCAAATCCAAAATTATTAAAAGGAGTGATAAACCAAAATAGATTGACAACATGGGAGAACATATTCATCTGGAAAAATAAGGATCGCGTAATGAACTTTGAAATCCCGCCAGCAGATAATTTGACAAAAAAGTTCATAGTTCCACCACCAGAGAGAGCAGATAACATCAGTTGCCAGTTGGGAAGAGATTGAAAATGGAGGCCAGGGCCTTTGAAACTAGTCTCTCATAAATATATGAAAAAGTAAGTGACGAGTGTCAATAAACCAACCACAAATAATTTTTAAATTTATAACCTGTTATATAGCTTAATTCCATGCCAATCATGTTTCTACCTAGAAAGCAATTTTGCAATAACTGATCACTATTTTTTGTATTGTAGTTATGTTCACCAGCATTAATTTTATTTTCATTTGTGTGCTTCATATCATACTGAAATTAATGAACAGTATATTGGTTTGATGTGCATAGATAGTGATATGCTGTTTTTTCTGCCAATAATAATTCCAAATGAAGGGACTACATTTTTAATCTAGTCAAGATGTTCATCTCTTGTTATGATTTGAACACTTATAAATCCTACAAATTTAGATTTATTGTACAAGCATCAATTAGCAAAAAGATAAGCCTGAAATTTCTATTTTATTCCATTATATTTATTTTTATTTATTTTATTTAACATTACAAGTTCATATTTAAATGAAGGTTAACAGATGAGAAAGAGCTTGTAGACTGAAAGGGTGATGGAACTACATGAAAACCAGGGAAGCAACAAGCGAGGTAGATAGACATAGTTTTGTCAGTAACTTTCTTTTCTTTTTGTGAAGGAAATTTCATTGAAATAATTCAGATATTAAAAAAAATTAGAATTTATCCTATCATATTTGTAAAGCAATTGTACTATACATAAAAAGGATCTGAAAAAAAATCGTTAAAATATCTATCTATCTAATGAAAGTCTCAGTAGTACAAGAATAAGAATGATATGATTTAATTATGATCCACTGCCACTGACATAACTACTGCTACTACCGTCAGCTATTATAGATATGCACATACATATCAATTTATTCACCTTCCTAATTGTTCTTTAAATTCCTGGCTTTGCTGGGTCCATCGAATCTTCTCACCACCTAAGCCATTTATGAGAGCAGTTGCAGCAGTCATTTTTCGCAAACAGCTGTTGGCTGCATCTGTCAAACGTTGCTTTTCAGAAACAGCAGCATCATACTGTTCCTTTACCTCCTGAAGAGCCATTTCACGGTCCTCCAGTTCTTTCTCGGCAGCTGCTAGATCACCCATAGCTACAGTAAGACGAGCCTCTTGAAGAGTCAAATTAGCCTGTAAAATAAATACAGGTAGATTTCTTTTAATATACAGCTCTTATAATACATGTTGAGGTAAGCAAATGTTACATGTTGACTGTTTTCTGTTTGATAGTTAGCAATGAAGTCATTTGCTTTCTTGTGCTCCATTGTGATTGATTTTATTTCTTTAGGGAGTTTGTTATACAGCAGAGATACTTTATAATTTGAGCTTTTTCATGTATTCCTAACCTATATCAAACTGATTCTGTTGATATTGATTCTGTTTAATTTGCCTTTATATATGACACAGTTATAAGACTTATTATCCTTTGTTTTTGCTAGCACATATTTTAACTTAATGCAATAAATGTTATGAAATCATGGTGACATTATGGTTTCTCTATTGTAAAACTTATAAATCAAACTGTGTATACTTTTCTGCCCATCATTATTCATTACCTTTAGGGGTAAAACTTCTTTGTTGACGCTGTGGAAGAATGCCATTGCCTTTGTCCATGACAAAAGACCAGCTACATCTCCACAGACATGCTTTGCAGTGTCCATATTGTAGTCCTCCATTTCAAAATATGGTTGCAATAGTTCTACCATTTCATTGTTGATGATATCCTTTGGATAATTTTGCAACTGTAGTAAAAATGTTGTGCTGGCCATCATCTGAAGAGCATAGTTGAAATTAATAAGTAGCTCATAACTAGAACAGAACAGTTCATAGTGTAAAATTCATAATGGTGCCATAAAACTTGAATACCATTAAAACTGTTAGCAACTGACTTTATTGGTGTTATTAGTCTACAAAGTCAGCAACAACAGTACAAAAAAAATATATTCATATGGTCTTACTAAGAGTACGTGTTTATTCTGCTGTGGTAGTGGTGATGATGATATAATAATTGAGATCATAAATTGCTGCTTAAATTTTTCAGTTGTAACTTTATTAATCACTTACATGCTTAGTATAGCACAAACGTTACCCTTGAGACACTCTTGCACAGACTCATAACAAAACACAACTGATCTATCAAATCCAATCACAACTGAGCTGCTGAGTCACCAGTCATAACTGAAGTCACTTGGTACTGTCCATGAACTCACTGAACGCTACTCTAAACTCAACTGTAAAGGTTCACTGTTCACTAAACTGTTCTCAACTCAACTGTCCACCAGAGGCTGATCAGCTTCTAATATAAGTCTCAAATACAAAGAGAACATTCTTGAAACCTACACAAAACAACTAAATGAAGTCCTCAGAATTGAGTAGAGAAATGGAGTAGAGAAGCTACTCACAATGGGTATTGTTCTGAAGGAGCAGTTATTAGCTGCACCTAGGTTCAGGTAGCCAGGCAGGCATGCATTAACCCTGGCAGCCAGAACTAACTTAGTGCTGCAGTGACACCAGTTACTCCTCAGGACTGGTTGTCCAACCAGCACTACAATAATGGGTCAGATCATCCAAGTGTACCAACAGCATCTACTCTTGGAGCACCCACCAGATGCAGTAGAATTATTGATCCTTTTCACCACATTGTACGATCTTTACCTTGGTTGCTGAAGCTTGGTAAAGCCTGTTGGTTTAGGTACGGTGATAGAGTCTTTCTGCTGACTTCAGCTGTTAGCTTGTTGGTTTTAATGGGTTCTTCCTCCAGTTGATTGCCAACTGAAAGTGTTGACTGGCCATCTGTTCTATATTGTGAAGACAGTTCAAGAGGTTCCATGACTACTAGCCTTCCAGATTCACATTTACAACCAGCTTACTTTTGGTTAGCCCAAACTGCATCCCCAACCAGAATTAATCCACAGACCTGATATTGTTCATTGGGGCTTCAGGTCACCTCATCTCGGCTGAGTTGCAGGAGCCTTCTGTCAACTTAAAGTTTTGCCTCATCACTTCTGAGGGCACCTAGTCCCAGATGCCATCGCTGTCTGGTTGGGATGATCCATTTTCATTGACAGCAAACCCTTTCCAATTCAGGTCTGATTATGGTTCCAGTGCATCAATTCCACCAGTATGCGACACAAACTTCCTTGTATCTCACTAGCCACAACAAGTTTTCACTAATTCTTCTTTACAAGGCATACATTATTATTGCAATGAATGGTAACAATGGCCCAATGTGCCCTTTGCCATGCCAATTCTTATTCATTTATTGCCTGCTCATTGACTTGTTGTTGATAGTTCTTCATTAGGTGTTCAGATTGACCACATCTCCAGCAGATACTGTGTAATGCACATCTTCTTTGATGTAGAAAGTCCTTTATTTGATATCCAGGCTGGCCTCATCCCCAGCACACACTGTTTTACGCTCTTTGGATTAATTGCAGACATTCGTTCAAGAGGTATTCTGGCAGGTCACATCCCCAGCACAAAACCAGGGAAGTGTATCAGCTGGATCAGCTTGCAATTGAAATGAGACACGAGGTATTATGAACCACCTTTTCCCTTACCACTGCCAGAACAATCCAATTGAGTTAATTTGGACTCAAAGTATGTTGCAAACAGAAATAATAATTTTAAACTGACTGACACTGAATTACTTATTCATCAAGAAATTGACAAGTTTGCACAAAACTGGGAAAACTGCATGAGACAGTCAGTTTGTGTTCCCTTACATCTAGTGCCAAGAAGACTCGCAAGTGTGCGAGAGAGAGAGGGAAATACACATAGTAGATTAATATATAGTTATTGAAATATGATTATCTTCATATCCCATAGGTGACTAGAACTGTCAAAATATTATATAAATATTAATGAAAATAATGTATGGAACAATATTTTTACATAGGGATCGTACATTCAGGTTTTGCTTTTATAAATGCCCCAATAGTTTTGTAGATTTACTTATTGTGCAAAGAGATGTCAAATACGAAAATTAGCAATTACAAAAGTATGATATAACCTTTAGAGATTCTGCCCATGATGGTTTGGGACAAGGTGCAGCTGTATCCCCAATGACTGGATGAAGCTTACGCTGGAACAGGATCAGCACGCAATCCATGATGCGCATGATAAGATGTGGAGGACGCCCAAGTTTACGTACAGTAGCTGTAATAAAATTGTAAATAAGGTTTAAAAGCTCAGACAGTAATTATTAAATACATGATAAAGTATGCACAGTGACATTTAGGTAATAGCCCAAATTAATTAACTTTAAAGAGAGTCGATTAAAGACACTAAACAACACTTACTATTAAATTTTTCCGGAACATGTTTCTGAGGCTTTGCCTCTATTATCGGCCGGCTCTCGACTGGTTCTCGTTGGTGTAGCTGACGATATTTTGTCACAGGTCTCCTCTGGTGGCGGTTCAAGGAACTTGCTGAACAAATCTTTCTGGGGGATGTCGAAATTGAATACTTTGTTCCTATTTTTGAAATGAAGATTTGTTCCCATGTGGATAGTTCTTGTTTTCCTGATGTATGTTTTAGTAGTTTTGGTTCTGGATTTATGTTGTGGTTTTTTTCCCAAAAATGTGTGGCAACTGCTGATTTTTCTAATTGTTTATATTTTATGTTTCTAAAGTGTTCCTTTGCTCTTTTTTCTAAATTTCTTTTTGTTTTTCCAATATAAATTTGACTACAGTCATTGCATCCAATTTGATATATACCAGATTTTTTGTTAGATGGAATGGCATCTTTGATGTTTGAGCAAATTAGGTTTTTTAAGGAGAAATGGTTGACTGGTGCTAGTTGAATATTTTGTTTTTTGAAGACTTTTTTGAATTTATCATAGGCCCATGGATGGTAAGTGAATGTTTTGAAAATCATATTAGTTTCTGTAGCTGAGAGAGTTGTGGTTTCCTTTAGTAGCTTCTTCTTTTTTGCTAAGCTCACTTTTTTGTCCACTAATGATTTGGGAAAGTTATTTTTTTGTGCTATTTCAATTATTTTGTTGTATTCTGTTTTGTATTCTTCTGCTGTGAGAGGGATGTTTACCAGTCTGTGTGCTAAACTATTGAAGATTGCCTGTTTGTGGGATCTTGGGTTGTGGCCATTAGCTACAATAGAGGCAAAGCCTCAGAAACATGTTCCGGAAAAATTTAAAAGTAAGTGTTGTTTAGTGTCTTTAATCTACTCTCTTTAAAGTTAATTTATCATAACAACACTGTTTTCAACACTTCCAAGAAAGGAAGCCCAAATTAAGTTTTAAAATTATTCATCTTCTCTTGTTATAGGTCATAGTCCTGTTCATTTATGGTCCTCTACCCCTTATTCCATTTTAGGCATTGGGTGAGTGAGACACAACAATGGATCAGAGAGAGAAATCCAAGGATGAGTCATCAGCCTGGTCCCTGGAATGAGAGTGAGGAAAGTAGATAAACGAAATGAGAGTGAAGTGGATGAAAGGAAGGATGATAATGGAGCAATTGATAGAATGAAATCAGAGGCCCTGGAGAAGACCCACCCCGCCCGCCTCGGTAGTGTAGATGTTAGTATGTCTGCCTCACGTTCAAGAGGTCCCAAGTTCGAATCTCGGTTAGTGTGAGTTACCTGGATAAGGTAACTGAAAGACGAATGTCGGGTAACTCTAAGATCCATGGATCCTGGACTCATTGAGCATCATTTCACCCATTTCATTCATCGTCTGATACGACTAAATGTTGGAGGACGTAAATTACAAAAAAAAAAAAAAAAAAAAAGAGACCCACCCCAGGGCTGTGTTGTCCACCACAGATCTCACTTTGCGGTTGCCTTGGATTTTAAAATTCAAAAGTATATGTATCTTTTAATTATGTATTTTTGCATATAATTTACTCAGAAAAAAATGTAGCATAGAAGGAACTGAATTATTTGGTTATTCAAGAGGCTTCAATTTCTTTTTTCCTTTCATCCTTTTTATTGTAATTATTAGATAAACAATTTTTGAAAAAATGTAGACTAAATAGCTGATTTTAATAAGCTAATGCAGCTATATGTTATAATTCATACTCCTTTGGACTTTAAATAACAGACATTTAAGTGTCTGAAAATTTAAATCTGTGTTTTTCCACAATTTGCATTTTCTCATAATGTGTCAATGTCAGCATTTGTGTCAGTGTCAGTGGCAAAGTTCCTTTGCAAAGGAACACTTTAGGAACATAAAATATAAACAATTAGAAAAATCAGCAGTTGCCATGCATTTTTGGGGGAAAAACCACAACATGAATCCAGAACCCAAACTACTAAAACATATATCAGGAAAACAAGAACTGTTCACATGGGAACAAATCTTCATTTCAAAAAATAGGAACACAGTCTTCAATTTCGACATCCCCCAGAAAGATTTGTTCAGCAAGTTCCTTGAACCGCCACCAGAGGAGACCTATGACAAAATATCGCCAGCTACACTACTGAGAACCAGTCGATGTCTGGTTGACGATGGAGGCAAAGTCTCTGAAACATGTTCCGGGAAAATTTAAAAGTAAGTGTTGTTTAGTGTCATTAATCGACTCCCTTTAAATTTAACTGAGTAAATGTATCTATTATGTAAATCTGGTGCTCCAACAGGTATGTCACTATTGCTGATTTAAATGTTCATTTTTGTTTGTCTAACTTCTGAAATATACACCCTATTACATGTTTTAAATAAATTAAAAATATTATGTTTATTATAAATTTTGTCTACATAATATATTTAAAAAAATAATAATTGAGATACTTTGACTTTGCATCTTATTAGAACTTCCTGTTCCCCCTTTGGGACAAGGGTTGTCATGCAACCTAATTTCTATATGGATTTTAAAGTATGTTTGTTATTTATTAATTTCTTAATCTATCCTTGTATGAATAAGTAAACAAATATTTATACATGAACACACACAGATAAGCGCAGAGGTTCTACTCCCATTAGTCCTGGACCTGTAGGACCTCGGCCTCCTCATACCTGTTCTAAAGATGGAATTTTTTGTTGCCAAAGAAACTCATTAAATATATTAATATTGTCACAGAAATTGTGCAAGCTGGCCATGAGAATTAATATGGGTTTCAAGGACAGCTACTAGCTGATGTCAGAAGTGAGCCATATTATTACTATGCAGATATCGTTCTAAAATGTAATTCAAGAAAATTCTACTACTGGAACAATCTCTCATGCCCGGCAGGACTATATAACAGCTAATGCAAGGTCTGTTTGGAGTAGTGTTTAGTATTTAGAGTTTTGTGTGT
Organism: Mantis religiosa; assembly: GCA_030765055.1. Classification (NCBI taxonomy): domain Eukaryota; kingdom Metazoa; phylum Arthropoda; class Insecta; order Mantodea; family Mantidae; genus Mantis; species Mantis religiosa. The sequence goes on along the minus strand of CM060952.1, from coordinate 141,168,258 downwards.
TTTCGAAATTTGAGAATCAGTTAATAAGTGTAGCTCTGTAGTGAGGGATTGGTGGGCAGTGAAACAGACAGTGAAGCATTTTATGAGTAAACATGGGAGTTGCATTCAAAGTTGGCATGTAACTCCATGTAAAAGGTGAACCTGTGTATATGTTAGAGTGATTACCAATAGCACTAGTTATGTAACAACTTTAGAAAACATTAAAAAGACATATTGAAGCTGTGTATTTATGTAAAAGAGAATGTGATTAAATGTTAGCATTGGGCTAACAAGTCTGGTGATAATAGAGGAATTTAGGGTGAACTGCATCTTATCTTTTGTGTTTTTATCACATGCAAAGTCAAAAAATACCAGAACAGTTCATTTACAATTTTACATTAGGCACTGACTAAATGAAGTCTATGAGAGTCATTCACAAACAGTTGATTGCTGGTGTAAGCAAAATGAGGATTTATAATAATCTACTGATAATATAGTTATGAAAAAAGTGAATGAATTTTGTTAAATGTCACTACTAATTGTTTTGTTTTATTTTTTGTTTACTTATGTTGCAGTCTCAATTAAACATGTGTACAAGACAGATAAATAGAAAAAATTCTAACCTATGTGAGCTGGCTTGATGGTGTTGAGAGCAGATTCAGCCTCCTCTAATGCTGGTTTAGCAGCTTCCAGTTTTTGTTCTGCCCTTGCTTTCTCTGCAGATATATATTTTACTAAAGCTTCTGCCTTCTCTTTCACCTTTTGCACTTGATTCTTTACTGTTTCAGCTTGCATAGCTCGTTCTGTCACTTCAATTAACACCTAGTGCATTGCATAACATATTAAGGTAATAATAAAACAACAAAGTGGCTAAAATACCTATACAAAGCAGCTCTTTGATCATCAAAGTGATGCACTTTCATGCTTAAATGCCTTCAAATGAAGAACAGATTCATGGCAAAATAAATACTTCTGCAATATACTTCTTACTCAGTTAAAGCTAAAGATGACAGTGTTAAAAATAGAAAATATGAGTCTATTAATAATACTGCATAACAATCTCTTTTATTTTGTTTATTTGTTGCCCCAACAATTGAAGAATACTTAATTATTAATAGTACTTCTATTTTTAATAGTTAATTCATTTTTTAATTTTCTGGAACAAGTTTTGGATGCTAACTTCCTCCATTATCAACTGAACATTGACTGTACTTATTTTGTGATGCTAATCCTTCTGTAGACTGCTATGATGGCAATTTTTAAAATTTTTACAACGAGTCACTCTGTAGGCTCGTATTTCAATACTAAGAGCAATTAATACATTTTGAAATCCCACCAGTAAACAGTTTAATAAAGAAGTTCATTGTTTCACCACCAGGGAGAAAACTGCAGGTAACTACAACCAACAACAATCAGATATCCAAGGTTGAAAAGGGAAGCAAATGGCTCCTGGAACTAGTCTCTTAAAAAATAAAAAGTAATACTAATTTATTTACTGCCCATAGACTAATACAAGTATTGAGCATTGTCAATATGCATTAAAAATACAATAAGCAACATTAAATAAAACTATAAATAGAAGTATTTAATTGAGACATGGTGTCCTTGAAACATGTCCTAATTTTAAAAGTAAGTGGAGCTTAAGTGTTTTTACAGTTCAAGAATTGGTTTAAAAAGTGTTTTGAGCAACATTAAAATTTACATTATGTAGCTTGCAGTGCATTAATTTAAAAATTCATTTATATTATATCCAGGGTTATTTAAAAGGTATTTTTTAACACATTGCTTAAATTTAGCAGCATTTTTTTCTCTTTTAACATAGGCTGGAAGTCTATTGTACATCTGTAATCCTATTATACTGGATACAGCTGATGATGTTAGGAAGATCCTAACGAAACACATTCTAGGTAAATACTAGCAATAAGTGGAGCATTGAGTATTATATTAATTTTGTGCTTCATTGTATCATAGTCCTTAAACATTGGAGCATAGTGCAAGTCTAGTATCATGATTGTGTACTTCACTATTTAATTTTTTTTCTGTTTTCTTAAATTAATAACTTTATATGTTTATAAAGACAAAACAATAAACATCTTCTCTTTTCTAAAAACGTCTCTGCATAATTCATGCATCCCCATTTTAAACATTGTTCTAATACATTTCTTTTGTAGTACTAGAACACTCTGAATATGAGAATTATTACCACCAACCCACAAAAGTAAGTGACAATGTGAAAAAGAAATAAAACAAATGTTTTATTAATTAATTTGGATGTCACTGTTACTAAATTCCTCCAAACATCAGTTAATTCTTGATTTCCTGATATCTATTTTAATAGTTTTAGTTCTGAGTTAATGTTATGATTTTCCCTTCAAAAATGGATGACAACTTATGTTTTATGCATCAGAAAAAATCCTTGGTTTTTGTTTCCGAGTTTTCCTTACTTTTCCCTTATAAAACCTGGTTGCATTAATATCATCAGAATTGGAGAAACAACTAGTTTTCGATAAACTCTGATAGAAAAAAATGTGAATAATGAACAAGAAATTGTTAAAGAAACAACCACAATTAGCAAATCAAAAGAAAAGATGCCATTCAAAACATTTGCAAATGACCCATAAATGTCTGTGAAATTCAAAAATACTTTTAATGAACACAACATTCAATTAGCTCTAATGAACAAATACAATACAAAAAATAAATTACAAAAAATGTTTGCTTGGCTCAACCCCACCAAACACATTATCTCTTCATATAGAAAAACTGGAATCTGTCAAATAAAATGCAACCACGCTTATATGGAGGGAAAACTAAGACGAACTTAGAAACAAGAATCAAGGAACATATCAAACACATAAAACACAAAAATCAGTAGGTACCACCCATTTTTGGAGGAAAACTTATGACATTAATTTTGAACTAAAATTATTCAAACACATTATGAAACCTAGAATTGTCAATCTGGGAAGAGGTTTGAAAAAGCAAATTTGAATTGACACTGTGAAATAATGCAAAAATCAATAATTATACAATGAGTAGAAAGAGACACTCTGTACTTCACATGCTTAAATTTTCTTTCATGTTTTGTCCCCATTTGAAGGCATTATCAAGAAGTTGTTGAAGCATGTTGAAAGAAAATAGACGTATGTGATGTACAGAGAGTTTAAGTCGACTCACTGTACAATTTTTAACTATGTCAACATCTTCATCTGGAAAGAACAGTGACAGAATATTAAAGTTTTATAATCTGCAGAACAAGTTGTAGAAGTTTTTAAAATCACTATCAGATCTGTCTGCAAAAGGTCTGACACTAAATAAGTTCAGTCAATGTAGGGTTGATAATGGAGGAAACATATGGCAGGAAATTTAAAATTTCTGTCTTTAATAAGATTCCAATGACATTGTCATTAACTTACAGTATCTATTTATTGAGAATTACTAGTTTACCTTCTCTGCCTTCTCAGAAGCCTGTACTAATTCTTGTTCCATCACAGCCAAATCTTGTTTGAGTAACTCAACAGAAATTGATGCTTCTTCTAATTTTGCTAAGCCTGTATCCATTCTCAGAGCTCCATCATTTAGTTCTTTCTGCTTTTGTTGATAAATGTTCTTATACCCTCCAATGAAGTTTAAGTATGATTTTGGGGTTACATGTGTAGCACGACGGAATCTAAAATAAATCAATTCAATTGCACTTATAAGCATAAGGTGAAAGGAAAAATAAATTGTTCTTTCACATTAGTTGTGTGTAGGGCAATGCTTGGAAAGGTAGAATCAGACTGAAAAATTCATCCTGGTTATGTCATTGAATTTTTCAGTCTGATTATAATTTTTCTGCTACAAGAATATGTAATTTCAAGAATTTATATATGACAATGATTTATAAATTATTTATACTCTACAGACATCTTTGGTTACATAATCAGGAAAAGATCTCTCAAAATTTCCACATGATATTACTGGACACATCAATTTTAATATGATAGTAGCTCAAAATAAAAGTAAGGATTTTTCGTGTTATAAAACAGGAAGTTCTCTTCAGTGAAATCTCTTCTTCAGACTAGCTTCACCAAACCGACAGGAAGCTGCCAATCCCTGAATAATATTATGGCAGAAAAATGTAAAATGGATAATACTCCTTTGTTCAGAGGTCTTCTGCAAAATTAATACTATGAATAATTATCTTATTTCTGCCATGTTTGATAAAGAATAAAAAGACATGCTGCTTTATAAAAATAATAATTGAGGATCTTCTGATGAACATTTATCTGGAACTGCTCTCAAAATCTTAAATTGCAATACATGATGATGTGGTGAAAGCCCAAGAGGATTTCATGTTTCTTTATATCCCTAATTTGCTACTACATAACCTACTAACTTCATGACTATGATGATTATGACAATGGTTGTTCTTGTTCTTTTTCTTATTATTACTACTGCTGCTGCAATTATTAATGTTATTCATCATCATACATATTGGGCTTGGTTATCCGTTCTGACCCCAAACTAAATTTGTTCCCTCCATCTTGTAGTAAGTCTTCTCCAACTTGGTCTATAGTTTAGTGTTCTTTGGAGAATCCATCATCTGTAGACATGGTCGTATAAACATTTCTTGTAATCTATTTTGTCCATTATTTTAAATATTTCCAGGTGTTCTTCACCTCTGCTTTTGTCCATTAGAATATAACCTGCTGCATATTAATGCTATTTAAGTAAGTAATCCTTATTTCCATTTCAATTACAAATTATTATACATTTCCATACTTATTACTTCACTGAGTTGCTGGTTACCCTTGGGCCCAATAGACTCAAACTCTGAGGTTGTCGAGCTAATGGGTCCCTATTGGCAACTTGTCTAAAATAGTACAAAATTGAATTGAGAATATCAGAGTCTGAGAAGCATCCAAATCTCGATAGTGTTACTTGCACTAGTCGAGTATCAGCTGAGGATAGGAGCAAGAGCTCTTGAAACATGTCCTGTGAATAAACAGTGTGAGTGAAGCAATGTGTCAATATATTCTCGATTCAATTTTGTACTAATTTGTGCTTCACTGTCCCTACGCTTCTTTCAAGTTTATACTTTGATTGTCTAAAATACTTCATCATCTTCATCATATTTAATTATCTTCCTCAACCATTTGGCTCTTACTTTGCCCAAAAAGTTCCCAATTTCAATTATATTTTTCCTAGTTTTTACACTCATTATAGAATATAATCTATTACACTTTGACCATTTCTATTCATAAAAGTAAACTCCCCTAGACTGCCATTTCCTTTCACCCCATTGCACATCATCAAATAATTCTCACAAAACTCTATTAGTTTCTTACCTTCATTGTTAATATATTTAACTTTGTTCCTTTTTTTCTCCCCCTCTTTTCTTAACCCATTTAATTCCCCTTCAAAATCTATTAACTGCAATTGATTTCCCCCCCCTCTTGCATTGAAATCACCCATTATAACAAATCCTTTATGTATGCCTCTGTTTAATATTTCTTCCGTGTTTTGTCTCATCTTAAAAAATAACTATGGGGTCATAGAATTCTGAGGTATTTGGCTGGTTATACACTATTGCTACATATACATTTTCTCTCCCCCATACTCCACTTAACACACACCACAAAACTGATGTTTCACCTAATTCATTCAATATTTTCACCTTTATTTTTAGGGTATTTTTCACTAATAATCCCACAGCTCCTGAACATCTACCTTTATCTTTCTGTTTTATTAATGCTATTAGTTCTTAAATTCGCTTCTCAAATTCATTTTTAAATTACTAATTTTTATCAACTAGGGCCATGTTATTTCAGCCATAGCAATCTTTGAGCTTTCATTCTTCTACAGTACTCCTCCATTTCCTCTCTGAGCCTTCTTTCATCATACATTTCTTGCCTGTTTTCAGCTTTGGCTTTTCTTGAGATCAGTGTGCTAGCAGTTCGCTCTGCATAGAAACACATTCATGGATGTCTCAATGTATAAACAATACTTCAAAAAGTCTCTATCAGCCTCATAAAGAACAATCTCTTCTTTTCTTATTTACAAAGTAGGAAAAGACCATTTGCTTGGCCTTTGTGAGTTCATTCATGATATGCGGCCATAGAAACTAATTCTGCTTTTCTGAATGGTATTTGAAATTCTTTTCATGTATTGGTGAAGTTTCTTGTTATGCTAATTTTCATACAAAAATTTTCTCTGTTCCCAAGATATTTAGTAGCATTTTTCATTTACTGGATTGAAACTTTTCATCAGGCCTCTCCTATTCATTGTAAGGCATTCCACTGGGTACAGGACCTCTGGAAGAATGATGTACAATAGTGTCTATACTTAGCAAATCCACTCACCTAGGTACTTAAACTTTCTTACATTCTTAATTTTCCCCTGTTCCACAGTTAACTGTCTGGAAGCCAACTTGGTATTTGTTATAACTGGTTGACTTTCTCCAGTGTACAGTTAAAGATAGAGGTGATAGGGTACCTTATTACCTAACATTTGTTTTGATTTTGAAAGTGTTTGAAATGTCTCCCTTGAATTTTACTCCAGACAGAGTACCGATTAAACTTGTTGGATAGTTGCTCTTGTTTTATTGCATGCGCCTATTTTATTCAGAATTTGGAAGAGTTTAGGTCAATCAATAGAATTATAAGCCTTTTCGATGTCAACAAAAGTTACCACACCTATTTCTCAGCTTCAGATATGAAGGAACAGATTTAATGTACTTTATCTGTTCAGCACATAAGCATCTTTTCCTAAAGCTTCCTTGATATTCATCCAATTGTGAACTGAGTTGCTCCCCTGCCCAAATTTGAAGGTCTTTTGAGAGAATTTTGTATGTCATCGAGAGGAGGGAGATGATGTTACATTAGTTATTTGCACCTGCTTTGTCATCTTTATTATAAAGGGAATCAATCAGGAACATTGTTCAGCCACTTGGAATTTTCTTGGTTTCCCAAAACTTGTGGATGATCAACTTGTCGATCCCTTTCTCACCCGCTGACTTCCACAGCTTGACTATCATCACTGTCGTCACCGCCACCATAATTCAAGTTATGAGTTTTGTTATTTTTGCAAAGATAAATTTGTTTTATTCTTACAACTAATTTCTTTAAAAAAAAAAAAAAAAAAAAAAAAAAAAAAAAAAAAAAAAAAAAAAAAAAAAAAAAAAAAAAAAAAACTGTTTAATCAAATAGTGGAAAACAAGGTGAAGCATTTCAAGTTAATGCTAAATATTCAAGAAATCACTAAATTGTATAGTTTTACATTCAGATTTTTCACATCTGTGTTAAAAAAATCAGTTAGTTTTAGAAAAGATGCATAAAACAAAGAATTCATTGGAAATTAATTGTTCTTTCACACTAGCCATGTGTAGGACACACAATGAAACAGTAGAGCCAGACTGAAAAATTCAATGCCATAGCCAGAATTTGAACCATGGATCTTCTGGTTGCCATCCAGCCGCTCTAACCCTTGAGCTACTATGGCTAACATGCCGACATGACATTAAATTCTCCAACTGACTCGTATTTTTCCCGGTAAACCACTAGGAGTTCTCATAAACATGAGACAACTACCTTAATGATGACTTACTATGCTGTAAGTATAAGACCCAGGCTTTATAGTTCGGACCAATATTAGGTACAATTAATGGAAATTAATTGTTCTTTCACACTAGCTGTGTGTAGGATACACAGTGAAACAGTAGAGCCAGACTGAAAAATTCAATCCCATAGCCGGGATAAGAAGCACGGATCTTCTGGTTGCCGTCCAGCCGCTCTAACCCTTGAGTTACTGTGGCCAACGTGCTGACATGGCATTAAATTCTCCAACTGACTCGTATTTTTCGTATTATACGAGTCAGTTGGAGAATTTAATGTCATGTCGGCACGTTGGCCATAGTAGCTCAAGGGTTAGAGCGGCTGGACGGCAACCAGAAGATCCGTGGTTCAAATCCCGGCTATGGCATTGAATTTTTCAGTCTGGTTCTTCGGTTTCAAAGAATTCATTATATGTAGTGTAAATGACACTAAGAATTCTGTTTGGAGCTATGCCATTTATAAAGATGCCTTTGACATTTTAATGAGCTTTTCCTGTATAGAGGCTTTTATCTGTTACAATTTTAAAGTTATGTTTTACCCAACTTGCTGAATATATGATGTTTTGAATGCATTTCATTACTTTACTTACTTAAGCTCTCAGAAAAATTCTCTGACGCTACCTTACACTAAGAATTAATATAGTTGAAATTTCTAATATATGAAGACTAGCACTGAAATCCCTGTATTTCTTCTTCACCATGGTACAACTGTCAAAAATAGGCCAAAACCAGCTACATGACTTCTGCAACCTCTATCTCCTTCACTGAATTATCATGAACAGAATGCATTATATGATGATCAGTGTACTGAATTCATAGAGCCACTTAAATGGAGTTTTGAGATCAGCAGCTGCACTTCAGCAATAAGGATGTTCAGAAAATTATACAAAACCAACATTTTTAAAATATATAAATAAATACCTTTGGAAATATTCTGCTGATGTAGTGGCAACAACATCTTGAATGGTTCCAAGGGCTGACTGTAACTCTTGTTTAACTTTCGGTGTGCAGGCAATTTCAAAATCTGACAAGAAATGTTCAGCAACTAGCACCAAAGCATCACGAGGCCATGGTTGAAACCAATCTATGGTACAACCAGAAATAAGAGCTGGAAATCTCATAGCACGATTCCTGAACTTTTCTCCAACCTAAAATGATAAATAAAACTTTTCTATTAAATTTAAAGGGAGTCAATTATTGACACTAAACAACACTTACTTTTAAATTTTTGCGGAACATGTTTCAGGGACCTTGCCTTCATCCTCAACCGGCCATTGACTGGTTCTCATTGGTGTAGTTGATGATATTTTGTCATAGATCATATATAGATCATATAGATCATATGACAAAATATCGTCAACTACACCTATGAGAACCAGTCGATGGCCGGTTGAGGATGGAAGCAAAGTCTCTGAAATATGTTCTGCAAAAATTTAAGTGTTGTTTAGTGTCATTAATCAACTCCCTTTAAATTTAATTTATTATAACAACACTGTTTTCAACATTTCCAAGAAAGGAATTGTAAAACTTTTCTACATCTTTAAACATTTTATATATATAATAAATGATCAATTTATTTTTTTCACTCTCAACTTCAGCAACAAAATCCAGCAAATCCCATTCCAGAAATTTTTAATTTTGTCTGTATGAATTTGCAATATATCAAATTTTATCTATTAAAAAATTATATTTTAAAATAAGACCTGAAGCTTTTCTGGCGACAAATATGCTCACTTTCTTCTAGGGCAGCCGGCCAGGTGAAAAGACAATTAGATATCAACGTTTCGGGAGCGTGCATCACTCCCATCATCAGGATATTTATAAAATGTTATAACCACAAATGAAACACTGGATATAACACCAACATAAACAAAGACAAAACACTATCAAAATTCGCATTACTGAACAAAAGACTGTTTTAAGTAAATTAAATGCCAGGACAGGAAATGGCGTGAGTATAGAAAATTGTGTCAAAGAAATGTAACTACTTAACTTGATTATCAAGCTTTATTGATCTTTGCTTTTTAAATCGACAGATTTTCATTTTTAAGGCTGATTTCCAAGAGGGGCTGAACTGAAATCCAGCATCACGATTAAGCGTGCTTCTTTCAGAGGAAATTCTGCCAACGTTCGGTAAGTGTAAACATAATTGGTACCAACTACGCTACCAAGGCAGGCTAAGTTGATGATGATAAATATATTACAAATTGAGGGTAATAACAATACTGCATTATTTATAAAATAATTATATAGAAACTTCTTTCAAAAGCTATTGCTTCCATCTTCAACCTTAACTACCAGAATGAACTGGGTTTATGGGCTTCTGGCTGAAGATGTCTCTGGATATGATCTTAATATTCAGTAAGTGGTCTATGTGTTTACATTATCATGACATTATTCTTTGCCATGAACATGATTTGCCTGTTATATTTCAGAAATTTATGATTAAGATCTACATGACTTACTTTACAAGTTCATACCCTACCAACTTCTCTGCTTGTTTTGGAACATTTCAAACAGGCTTTCTGGTTTGGTTCTTTTACATTTCTTCTCCCAAATATATCGGTTACATTACAAGGAACGTGAGAAAGCTTTAACCTTTGAGGTTGATAATGGATGTGACAGCTTCCAAAACTAGTCCCTTAATAATATCAAAATATAAGTGATGAAGTGTTAAAAACCAGCTACAAATAGTTTTTTTCAAGTAATTTTGGTGTCACTGCTACTAAATTCCTCCAATCATGCATAATATTTGTATTAATTGAAGATAAAAACTTGGAATATAAGATGAGTGAAGTACTTCATGGTATATGTTTCTTTTACAAAAAAAGCCATATAAACCAACACAGCAGTTTCTTTACAGCTATGTTACTTTATATACTAAATAAATCACATACTTTCCTTGACTACTTATATGATCATAGTTCTGGTACATCAATAAAATCTAGTAAATGTTCACAAAGAAATAATTAAACATAATTATATTAATATACTTACTGGTGAGAAACAGAAAACTACATGAAGATTGTTGCAAGTGCGAGTGAGGAAGTACTCCATCACTACTTCATGGTTCAATGTGATTTTTGGATCTTCACGTTTCATTATTGGTGTTAATTCTGATATAATTTCAAGCTGTTCATCACGAGTAAAAAGATTTGAAATCACACCTGCAGAAACACACAGTTATCATTTTCTTTAAGAAGCTGAAGTAGAATTAAACTATTTGTAATAATAAGTGTGAAACAGGTGCTATTGCTAAGCATGTATTATTAGCAGTTATCTGTATGTAATGAGTTTTCGTTGTATTATGCATTTGATCTTTTGAATCAGTACTACACAATGTTGTGCATTATATACATAAAAAGGCTAAATCTAAATTGAATATACACATTTACTATAACACATATATATTATTTAAAAAGCTATTTCTTAGAGTGAAAACAAGCTCATACAAATAAAAGTTAATTCTTACTTTAAAATATTTTGAATCTTTTCCACTGTTTTTATTGTCAGCTAGAACAATATTTTTGCTACATTTACTTGTACACATGCTAATGATATGCTTACTGAATAAGTCTAAGGACATTAAGTCTTTTATTTATATATTTTATGTGTGTCTTAGATATTTGAATGAAACTGAGGTAAAAACAATCTTTTATACTCAAATGAACAAAATGTAGTGGTTTGTTACGATAGGATAGGATAGATTCTTACAGAAGGAATTTGGCACCATGACCATACTTAACTTATTGTAAGTATGCCTCAAGTGGGTCACCCCCAGGAGGAAGGATGAGGTGAGGGGAGACAGAGGGCGGCTGACCCAACGAATCATGACATTACAGAGGGAAGGGTCCCTGCTATTGACCAGCCTGAAACTCTGCAGCAGCCCAATATACAGCAGGCATCCCAACCATTATGGCCTTGAAAAGGCACACTAGATCAGCCAAGAGACCATTCTACCAGAGGTGGAAGTGTTTACCAAGAGCGCATCATCCTGCCTAGCAAAGCCAAGACTCCAGCAAAATTAGGAAGATTCGAATCCACATTCTTTGAGAGCTGTGAAGACTAACTGCTTGAACATCTGAGGCAATTGGATAATATGCTGTAGCCATTAAAGAAAAAAAAAAAAAATGTTGGAACTGGCATTTCATTTAGCGGAAGAATTAAAGCTTCCACATAGATTTAATAGGGAGAGAAAGACGGCCGGCAAAGACTTTTACTATGCCTTTGTGAAAAGGCACCCTGAATTCACTTTAAGCAACCCAGAATCGACGAGCATAATGCGAGCAGTTGGGTTCAACAAACCTCAGGTTGATCATTTCTTCTCTGAGCTTAAGGAGTTGATGGAAAAGCACTCATTCCCTCCTTCTTGTATTTTCAACATAGACGAGACTGCAGTTTTATCGGTGCATGAAAGAAGCAAAGTTATCTCGTTTAAGTTGAAATGACAGGTTGGGAAACTAACTTCAGGCAAAAGAGGCTGCAACATTACTATCACATTCTGCATGAGTGCAGCTGGACAATTCATTGCATCCTTGTTTTGTCTTACCACGGCAGAAGATGAATCCTCAACTGATGATTGGTGCCCCTGATGAGAGTCAAGGTATTGCTCAGCCTAACGGCTGGATGAATGGGGACATCTTTGAGATATGGCTTCAGCATTTTGTAAAACATGTCCGTCCAAACCAAGAAAGTCCTGTGCTTCTGATACTTGATGGCCACTGCAGTCATAAAGAGCTTAAGGTCATCCTTTATGCACGTTTCAATCACATCCACATGTTGTTCATCCCACCTCACACAACAAACAAACTGCAACCACTAGATAGATCTTTCATGAAACCATTCAAGTCGGCATATGCTGAAGCCTGTTCTTCATGGATGAGACAAAACCCTGGGCTGAAAATAACTGAGTGTAACATTGCACATATTGTTGGCAATGCCTATAGCAAGGTATGTCGAATGGAAATTGCCAAGAAAGGATTTTTGTGCACAGGAATTCATCCACTGAACCCAGGGGTCTTCTCAGAAATTGATTTCATGCCGTCTCAAATGTCAGAGTTAGAAACTGCTTCCACTGCTGAAGTTGAGACTAATAGCACCATTTCTGCTGAAAAACCAAGTGACCATTCAACAGCCAGCTTAGAAATAAATTAGATTCCAACAATTTCAAAGGCTTTGAAGAAACTCTCTCCGATCCCTGATGCTAGTAAAATGAGACTGGCTACAAGAAAAAGAAAGTCAGAAGTGAAATTCTCACCAAGTCTCCGTACAAGAAAATCCTTGAGGAGAAGAAAAAAGCAAAGGTTGCATCAGAGGAAAGAAAAGATAAAAAAACTTCAAAGAAGCTGAGCTTCTACGCACTATCTATGTCACAAATGTCGGTGGATTAACAATATGAAAATAGGGAAAACTTTTGCATTTTGTGTGGTGAAAATTTTGATGAAGATTGGATCCAGTGTGAATAATGCAAGAGTTGGGCACATGAAAGTTGCACCAATCTGGAAACTGGAGTAGTTAATTACTCGTATGATAAATGTTTACAGTTGTGACGTTCATACTTGTGTTGTAAAACATAAAAATAGAGCAACAATTCAGATTTCTGTTAGTGGGCGGTACTACCCTCCAAAATTTAAACATGCCGAAAATTGCTAGACATTAACATTTTAATTTCTACTGGTTTAAAAAGTATTCAGGTATTCTTTTCATTGCAATATTGTTCTGTAATCCTGTTAGAATATATCCAATATATGGCCTGTAAATATATACTTGAAAAACTCCCCACCTGACCGAACATAGTTGACTCTCCCCTATATTCTTCAAAAAGGATAGTTTCACCTGTTTTAACATTAGAATTCATGTGTTTTACTCACAGACAATAAGATTGATCTAAAGGAGAGCCTTGTTATATTATGTACATGCCTTATGCAATGCCAGTTTAGCTGTTTGACAGAAAGAATAAATTATGTCACAGAGTGAACTCAAATTATTCACTTGGATTAGACATCTTAAAATCAAAGCTTTTGTTTCCCTTTTAGTTCTATTATATGTAAATGAAAAAGCTTACCTGAGGAAAGTATATTATTTAAGTATTCAAGGAAACCTTCCTCTTTTATGTCAAGATCAGTGAATATGAAGGTTGTGCCTTTGCCTTGTACACCGCAGCTTCTGTATAACAACTTAAGGTCTTCAAGGAAATTAGCAGAGTTATATGACCTGCACATTGAAAAATAAATTAAATTACCACACTAAATATAATGATGGTATAGAAGCTTCTGCAAAAAATGAAATGGAATTCTTGATGTTAGCATGTTCACACTATCAACTTTCTGTGATGAACACGAAAGGAGTCCAACACAGTATTTATTGACTGATTGAACTTAAACAAGGTACACCGTTCTCTGCAATTAGTCTCTGCTTTTACCAGATACAAATAATAGGAGGAAAAAAGAAGTACCAAAAATGACTTCAGTTTAATCACTGCTATTATAATTTACAAGTTACTTATGTATATGTCATTCTTTGGACTATACATTTTTACAATAAATATACAGCTAGTACATTTTAAATAATGAATAGTTTATAATTACTGGAAACTATATAGATTTACTCAACACTATTCTTTTAATTTACTTGTAAGTTTGATTTTGAGAAATTCAGTTAAAGTTTTAATCTCATTAGGTGGTTTATTATATGATTTAATCCCACTGATACTAATATCCTTTTCACTAACATGTTTGCTAACATTATATATATTATATTTCTGTTTCTTGTACTACAGTTATAAATTTTATTGTTTTGTACCAATGCAGGCCTAATGAGTACAAATAATACAGTTCTATACACCTAAAGAGATTAGATTGGGAACATGGTTTGATTTTTAACCCTTTAATATGTGAAGCATTTTACCACTTATGTCATCTTGCTGTAATTCATAAACCGATTTTCATATTGCTTTCTGCAGTGTCTCAATTCAATTGATTCAAATAGCCATAGTTTTTAAAGTGACATATAATGAACTGACCTTCCATACAAAGCCGAACTTTGTGAGTTTAAATCTTGGCAACTGCAAATCAAATGTGCCTGTTGTAAAGGAGGGGAGGGCCCATATAAAAGAATTGGTGTGATATCACACATAGATGTTGATGGGGTATCAGTTAACTGCAGTTGATTGGATGTTGCCTTTTTATACTAAAATAATACTACAATGTAATTGTAAAAATAATATAATGTTTACAATTCAAAAGACTCAAAATTTTGTGTGTAATTGATAAAGACCAGTACAATATTATAATAACAAAAAATGCACTTAAACATTTTTCAAGCTGAATACAGCCCAATTTTTCCATATAGCTACACAAAGCATTAAAGCATTAAATGTCTACCTGTATTAAATTTTAAGGGAGTCGATTAATGACACTAAACAACACTTACTTTTAAATTTTTCTGGAACATGTTTCAGAGTCTTTGCCTCTATCCTCAGCCGGCCATCGACTGGTTCTCATTGGTGTAGTTGACGATATTTTGTCACAGGTCTCCTCTGGTGGCGGCTCAAGGAACTTGCTGAACAAATCTTTCTGGGGGATGTCGAAATTGAATACTTTGTTCCTATTTTTTGAAATGAAGATTTGTTCCCATGTGGATAGTTCTTGTTTTCCTGATGTATGTTTTAGTAGTTTTGGTTCTGGATTTATGTTGTGGTTTTTTCCCAAAAATGTGTGGCAACTGCTGATTTTTCTAATTGTTTATATTTTATGTTTCTAAAGTGTTCCTTTGCTCTTGTTTCTAAATTTCTTTTGGTATTTCCAATATAAATTTGACTACAATCATTGCATTCAATTTTATATATACCAGATTTTTTGTTAGATGGAATGGCATCTTTGATGTTTGAGCAAATTAGGTTTTTTAAGGAGAAATGGTTGACTGGTGCTATTTGAATGTTTTGTTTTTTGAAGACTTTTTTGAATTTATCATAGGCCCATGGATGATAAGTGAATTTTTTGAAAATCATATTAGTTTCTGTAGCTGAGAGGGTTGTGGTTTCCTTTAGTAGCTTCTTCTTTTTCGCTAAGTTCACTTTTTTGTCCACTAATGATTTGGGAAAGTTATTTTTTTGTGCTATTTCAATTATTTTGTTGTATTCTGTTTTGTATTCTTCTGCTGTGAGAGGGTTGTTTACCAGTCTGTGTGCTAAACTGCGAAACATGTCCTCAAAATAGGTACGAAAGTGAAGCAGATGTGTAATAAATACGACTCATCTAAAAATTAATAACTTTGGTATTTTCTTTTCTCTAATGCCAACAGCAAAATGAAAATTTGCCAATTAATCATTATTTGAATAGCTTATAAGTAGCAAATATTAAAGTTTGTTCTATTACCTTGTTAATGTAATTTGGAAGGTCTTGTAGCCTGCTATGAATGAAGAGAGCTTTGTAAGTGACTGTTTACCAGATCCACCTACGCCCACAAGCATGACATTACCTCTGGGATGTCGAATTACACGAGATATCTGTAACAAGAAGTAATTTTGACACATCAAGTAGATGAAAATTATTAAAAAGATTTGCATTTGTGTAATTTTGTGAGGTTCAAAACACTGAGGATGTGAGTATGCTTGGGACAGTTAGTGGTCATTGCTGAAGAGATGAGTTCATCCTGTTCTAAAGTGTAAGGATTTTCATATAGGCTTGCAAAATAAGGAAATTCTAGGTTCAAAAAGAGTAAAGAGAGGATGTTTGGTACCAAAGCAACTACAACATTTGGACAATTCTCTACCTTTTCATTTGAGTATACAAAAACTGCTTTCTTTTACACAGTGTTAAAAATTAGAAGTTATATGCACTTCTGATAACTGACTTTTTACATTGGTGGTATGTCCAGGTTGAGAATTTGAGTCAGACTTGAGAAATTCAATATCAAAGAGTAAGCAAAGCAACAAGCCCAAACATGCCTTAAACTTTTTGAGGTTGTAGTGCTTGAGATATGAGGGCTGTTCAATGAAGAATGATCACAATTTTTTTTTTTTGACATCGTACCTTTACACGTCTCATACTTTTGATGGTCATTCTCGAAATAATCTTCGCTGAATGCAATGCACTTGTCCCAGCATTTCTGCTAGTCTTCAAAGACATGCTGGAAACCATTTTTTGAGAGATCCTTCAAAATTGTCTCCGCAGTCGTCACCACTACTTCTGATTATGGATAATTCCTCCCACGAAAGCGTTTCTTCAAGTTAGGAAATAGAAAAACGTCACATGGTGGTAAATCCGGACTATAGGGAGGGTGAGGGATGCAACTTAACGTTAATTTTTGCAAGATATTCAGCAATAACATTGGCAATATGCAACCACGCATTGTTGTGGTGAAGCATCCTGCCTGCTTCATGGAAATGTGGTGTTTTGAAACTGATAGGACTGGCAATGTTTTCAGGACATCCCTGTAGTATTGTCTACTGATGTGTGTGCAGGTACAACATGCTGATAAACCATTCCATGAATATCAAAGCATGAAATGGCCATAACCTTTACAGCAGAAGCAACCACTTTTGCTTTTTTGGGGGTTGGTGATGAAGGAGATTTCCACACTGAGCTTTGCTGTTTGCTCTCAGGATCAAAATGATGTAGCCAAGTTTCATCAGCAGTGATTACCTTTGTAAGAAACTCTGGATCTTCCTCTAACATCAACTTTAACTGCATGCAGATGTGCATGCGAATGTCCTTTTTTTGGGAATAATAGTCTTGAAACCCATCGCGCACAAACACGTCTCATGTGTAATGTTTCTGTCACCAACATGTGGGTGGCACCCAATGAAATGTTCAATATTTCAGAAAGTGATCTTAAGGTAATTCGTCGATCCTCTCTCCAATGGCAGCAGCCATGTTGATATTTTCTTCCATAAGAGCAGTATCTGGAGCACCAGGACCTCCTTCTTTGAAATTGATTGTCTCCCCTCTTTAAACATTTTAAACCACCTTCGAGCTGTGCTGTAGGGAAGAACAGACTCTCCATAGGCCTCCTGTAACATTGTATAGGCCTCAACCGAAGATTTGTTGAGATGAAAGCAGAATTTCAAAGCCACATATTGTACCTCACGTGTTACCTCCATTGCAGCGATACTGAACATGTCTGAACTTGCCGGGTTCTCACAGGCAGGAACTAGCAGTACCAACAATGAAACTACTATGGTGTGTTTGTTTCACATTAAGCTAACAGAATATAATAAGATTGAATTTTAGTGCAAAAATTATGACCGTAAAAAATTATGATCATTCTTTATTGAACAGCCCTTGTACATTTCGTTGAAAAAAATTTCCCTTAGATGAAAAGCTTTAATACATATTTAGGCATCTTGTCACGGTGGTATTTGCCCTTAGGTTGGTTAACCCAAATTAATCCATTATAATCATTTGTCTTTTAAACATAGAGTTGTGTATTGCAGTTCATTTCTTTCTCTCTCTCTTTCTCTCTCTCTCTCTCTCTCTCTCTCTCTCTCTCTCTCTCTCTCTCTCTTTCTCTTTTTAAATTGTGGGGAGTAAATAATTTTGTGAGAACAGCATATATTTCCTAGTTTTCATTCCTTAATCACACCAGAGTTCCCCTGGTAGTTCAGTAACAGAGCATTACTACAAAAACTGAAGATTTAGGATTGAGTCCTGGCTATGGTAATTAATTCTTAATTGATTTGATTTGATTTATTGATTCATCCATTAAAACATGTACATGTTAGAGGACACGTCAAATTAAAAACTAAGAACTAAAAACTAAGTACAATATTTATAATTAAGGTAGCTAACTAAATATTTACAAATTTAAAAATTCATCCACGCTGTAGAAGCTATTGGCTCTAAGGAAGTTTAATAACAATTTCTTAAATTGATGTTGTGATTCAATCTTTTTTATAGATTCAGGTAGCTTATTGTAAAGATGTAAGCCAGCATATGTGAAACTATTTTCATATATCTTTGTTTTGTGTGACTTCACAAATAAATTATTCTTTGTTCTAGTGTTGTGTATATGAATTTCAGAATTTGTTTTGAATAAACTTAGGCTTGCTTTCATATGTACAAGAGTTTCATATATGTATATACTTGGCAGTGGTAAGATACCTAATTTACTGAAGTATTGCTTACAACTAGTTGTGCTTGAGACATCTGCTATGATTCTGATTATTTTCTTTTGGTATCTGAATACTTTTATACTGTCTTTAGAATTTCCCAAAAAAATTATACCATATGCCAACAAACTGTGTATATATGAAAAGTACACTATTCTCTGAACTTTCAAGCTTGACATGCCTGTAATCGCCCTCATTAAGAAACACATTTTACTAAGCTTTTTCGTCAATGCCTCTATGTGAGTTTCCCAATTTAAATTTTCATCTAGTATTAGTCCCAGAAATTTGATAGTTTGTACGTTTGTCCCAGCATTAATTTTGGATACAATTGACTTCCACTCATTTTATTATAGAAGCTTAGGGCTGCTGTTTTCTCCTTACTCAATATTAACATATTGGCACTAAACCATTTTTGAATATATTTTAGATTATTTTCAATATGTACATCTGCCCCTTCCTTATTCACCCCTTTGATAAAAATATTTGTATCATCTGCAAAAAGGGTAACATTTATATCTGTTCTGTTTTCTACATTATCTGCCAAATCATTAATGTACACTATAAATAAAAGAGGTCCAAGCACCGAACTGTGATTCAACTCTACATCTTTAACTTTTATGTGATGTTAAAGAGCGATTTCCAACACTAAATTAATTCTATAAAGCACAAAATTAAAAATACATAAACAATGCAGGTCACAAGTATAAGTAACTTATACTGATTTCATAGGTCATTAACCATATCTTCATTACTATAGCTAACAATCACGTTATATTCCAGAAATAAGTGTTGTATAAGTTAGATATAATGAAACTTAAAGTATTCAATCAACTCTTATTAGTATATTAAATTAAGGAGAAAAGACACCATGATCTGGGCAAGGAGTGCATGTGTGTGCTGTGTGGAAAGCGGTGCAACAGATATCATGTGGAGGCGTGCAAGAGGAGAACAGTGTCATTGAAAAACTTTTGTTGCGGTGAAAATAGTGAACTGAAACATCAAAAGTCGAACATTGAACTAAAGAAGATCAAAAAGACAAGGTTATATTTATAATTATTCATGTAAACATGTATTAATGCACATTGTGCAAGTTTTAAATATTATTATTAGTATATTAAATTGCTTCACTACAGTTGTTCCTATTAGAAGGCCTTATAACTGAGTCATGCTTAAAATATTATATATAATACATCACAATATAACATTATACCATATTTTATATTACTATGATAACTCAGTGGTAAAGAATCAACATGAAAGCTTTAGGTTTGTGATTCAATCCATACATATGACACTGAATTTTTCTAGTAATCCAGCTCTTCACTTGTACTGAAGAATAATATTGTATGAACTAATAGTCATAAGGAAAATAAATAAAAATATTTTAGTATATATCAAGTAAATAATACCAGGACAGTTTCTTATTCATATATCTATCTGTTTATTTATTTCAATGGGTAATGTGATCTAGATAATAAATGGGATAGTGAGGGAAAGCACCTACTATTCCTTTTGGGCTTACATATTTTATGCAGGTACCTTAACTAGATGCAGCATGGCATCTGGAAAGAAAACGAGATCCATTCCTGCTCCTCGCACCATTTCATTAAATTGGGCCAAGAACATATCCAAGCGCTCTCGAAGTTCACCCCATTCAGCAACAGGTTCATATACCTTTGGCAACTCCATATCTGCATCTTCTCCTTCCTCTCCTGTTGGTTCTGGTGCATCCCTGTATCAGGCATTATCAATTAATTATAAAGCACATGAATCAACAAGAAGTCTTAATCCTGAGGTGTTGCCATATATAAAAAGGCAACTTGATTTATGGCTTTTATCACTTGTCGCATTCAGTGAAGAGCCTAGGCATTTTCTGGTAATGTAGTGTTGTATTTGCAAGGTGGTGTACTGTGTACTTAATATCAATAGTTATAGCCATACAACTACATTCTCAATGTATTTATTTTATTCTTGAAAGCAAACTAACTTATAAGCAAAATAAACATCATGCTTTACCCTGTCAAGAACTAAAAAGCTGCATAGAAAAATATTTATCCAAAGTCTTTGTCACATTAAAGGATATTAGAAACATTAGAAACTGTAGTTTAATCAAAGCTAATTTAATTTTGCAAATAAAATAGCTGAAAATTTAGACTCTCATAATAATAACGGCTGCAGTAATTAGTGATGTTTCAAAAGCATTTGATTGTGTAAGTCATAAACTTATGAATATAGGAGAAAAAAATAAGTAGTCTTTCGCGTTTATTTTCACTTGATCTTGGTATAATCTTATGGGGAAACACAACAGAATGGTAAACTGTTTTTAAAATGCAGAAAAGAATAATCATACGTCATTCAGAAAAAAATTAATATTTTAATTTTTATGTAAAACATATACATTTGGTGTGCACCTCAGTATAATTCACTATGAAACATGTCCTGAAGTTTTAGTTGTCTCAGTGTTGATATGCAACGGTGGCATGCTTTCACTCACCGCTTTATAGCCTATCTAAAATTTTGAGTTTCTCTTTGAGGTTTAGAGTAACATATTTCCTTTTAGAAGTCACTATATGCACTGAACTCTAAAGAAAGCCACAAACTCAATATCATAAACAACAATAGTATATGATAACAACACAATTGTTGACTCATTGTTGCATATCATTTCTGGTTTTAACATTATGCGAGCTACATTACGTGGAACACTGGGGGCCGGATTAGCAAGAGTTTAGTGTAATACAGTACATATATTAAACATGATGGACTCAAAATATTCTCACAATAGCAAGAAAGTAGTTTTCCTCTTGGATTTCTTTCATTTCTACTGCTTACTCAAACATTTAATATAAAGTACAAAAGTGAATCGAGAAGATATTGACACATTGCTTCACTCACACTGTTTATTCACAGGACATGTTTTGCACTAGTCGAGTATCAGCTGATGATAGGAGCAAGAGCTCTTGAAACATGTCCTGTGAATAAACAGTGTGAGTGAAGCAATGTGTCAATATCTTCTCGATTCACTTTTGTACTAATTTGTGCTTCACTGTCCCTACGTTTCTTCCAAGTTTATACTTTGATTTAATATAAACATAAATACACATTATCAGTGCATTTTTCTTTTTTGTATAGAGCAGTTAGAGAGCACAACATAATTTAAAATAAAAAATTGTAAAATACCAGCTTTAATATTTATTTTCCAAGATCATCATCTCCCACCAAACATTTTACATGGAAGATATTCCTTTATTATCATTTCTTTGAATAAAAAGGTGCTGTGATAATTCTGATTTAAGTATCAAAAACTTTGTACACCAGCACAATGAGCAAAATTGATGCTCTCAACTTTCTGTAAATAGTCAACATATAAACCTTACAATTTATTTATAATTTCTGTTTTTGAAATATTATTGTATACATAAATTTTCCCTGGCTCAAGATAATTTTAATGCCCCATCTGCATATATAGGATATAACAAAAAGGTATCTCAATACTCTGGGAAAACATTTCTTGCACAAAGAGCAGAAAAAATGTTATATGAACTAGGTCTGAAATTATTTCCATGCTAGATATCCATTTCTATAACTCTGCTTACACAGTGAGATGTGTAATAAGTAGCTGTCCTGTGGCCATAACCCTACAGCAGAACAGTGGTTCAACTGTAAAGCAGTAAACATTTGCTTCTACATCTGGTTCAAATGGGTCGAGATGATGCATTTCACTGTTGCTGTCATTGTGCACAGTATGTAGTCTGCTTGTTATTCATATTTCATATTTATTGCAACTAAATACAGTGTTTAAACACAATTAAGTCATGTCATTTGTAATACACATTCTCTCTTAAAAGTAAATGATTAGAAATATCAAAATAATGGAGAGATCAAATTAAATATACAAGCTAGTCATAAATTACTTAATGGTATAATCAGTAATAAAGCCTAGTTATTTTTACAGTGATACATAAATTCTTCGATGGTATAAAATACATTATCTATTAGAAAGGCTTTTAAATGTGTTTTAAATATATTTAAATTATTACAGGTTCTAATTGAAGCAGGAACTACATTATAGAATTTTATACCTGTATAACTAGGCATCTTTTCATATAAGTGCATTCTGTGTCCTAGAATAGCGAGATTATTTTTATGGAAACATAGAGTCAGACTGAAAAATTCAATGCCATAGCCGGGATTTGAACCACGGATCTTCTGGTTTCCGTCCAGCCGCACTACCATTGTGCTACTATGGCCAACGTGCCGACATGACATTAAATTCTCCAACATTAAATTCTCCCGGCTATGGCATTGAATTTTTCAGTCTGACTCTATGTTTCCATAATTTAGCCTACACACGGCCAGTGTGAAAGAATAGTTAATTTCCATTAATTAACCTAATAGTGGTTAACTATAAAGCCCGGGCCTTAAAGTACTTACATGTAGTAAGTCGCCATTAAGGTAGTTGTCTCATGTGTTTATGAGAACTCCTAAGTGGTTTACCGGGAAAATACGAGTCAGTTGGAGAATTTAATGTCATATCGGCACGTTGGCCATAGTAGCACAATGGTAGTGCGGCTGGACGGAAACCAGAAGATCCGTAGTTCAAATCCCGGCTATGGCATTGAATTTTTCAGTCTGACTCTATGTTTCCATAATTTAGCCTACACACGGCCAGTGTGAAAGAATAATTAATTTCCGAGATTATTTTTGCCTCTTGTATCATAGTTATGGATATCTGAGTTTGTTTTCATTGGAAGCTCATGACTAACCAAGTGAAGAATAGATCTATAAATAAATATGCTCGAGAGTGTGAGCATCTTTGTTTGCCGAAAGGTATTTTTGCAAGAATCTGTATGTTTTAAATTCCCTATATATCTAATAGCACGTTTTTGGAGTAGGAATATCCTACTGAGGTTTGTTTTACTGGTGTTACCCCAAATTTATATCCCATTGGATAAGGCCGAGTGGATAAGGGCAAAATATATAATTTTAGTTGTTGTACGTGGAATGTAATTTTTTAGGCACCAGTACTCATACATGATGAAGCTCTTCCTTATTTCAGGCTTTTTGTCTGTTGATTTCTGAATAGCAGGTTCGTGGTAGATGGATAGGAACAGGTGAACTAATTCCTTGGCCTCCATGCTTGCTGGACTTAAACCCACTAGATTTTTATTTGTGAGGAAATTTGAAATCTCTTGTTTATGCAACTTCAGTTCCAGATGTAGGGATTTTTTGTGCTTGTATTGTGGAAGACTGCCAGACAATACAAAATTCTCCAGGCCTAACCTAGCACATTAGGGAGTCCATGCGATGGCGGATTGATGGATGCATTGGAGTTAATGAAGGTCATTTTGAACATGTGCTGCATTTTCCTGTTTTCCTGCGGTTCTGTCATTGAGTGTTATTGTATAGGTTTCAGCTGTAGAAAGATTTCTCTAAAAAGAAAATAAACAATTTCTGGACCTATGATCATGTAACATTTTTATCCTGTATCCACAACAAACGTTTCTTCAAATTTTTGACATTCCTTTTACTTACATCCTATATAATGTGTGTTTATATATATATATAATTGCCTAAGTATGTTGCATCTAACTGTGTCCACTCTTTTAGTAAGAAACTATTTCTAAGCAAAAATGTATGTGACTACTATAAAGAAATAAATTAAGATTTTAAATGAGAAGCAGATACAGATAGTAATTGACAGAGAAAATTATTGATCATTACACCTGAGATGTCTAGAAATATATACATATGGTCTATGAAGCATGCAGTAAACAGTAGTATATAATAATATAATAATATATAATAATAATTTATTGTCAATAGACTTTGCAGTTTCTGACATTATACATATAAATACATATATAAATACAATTATTTTTAATTACAAATTAAGGAATAAATTCAGCATGTCATATGTACTACAAATTAAGGAATAAATTCATGTGGTACAATGATTATAATTCATTAATACAATACAAACTTTTTGTTAACAAGTACTTCTTCAGAGCACCCTCGAATTGCTTGCCTTTACAAGACCTTAGATGTGCTGAAAATTTTTTGTGAAGCAATAAGCCCATCACATTTGGATCCCTGTCGGAAATATTCTTATTAAAACTTTGCCTAAAAAAATTGTCCTTGTGCCTAGTGTTATGACTATGAATATTACTATTTTTAAGATTTTCCTTTTGTACTGCATAAGTTACTACTTTATAAACATACAGAGAATATACTGTTAATATTCCTTTATCCTTAAATATTTCCCTACATGATTCTCGGAAACTCAATTTTTAAATAATTCTGATGGCCCTATTTTGCAATCGAAATAACCTTCCCATATGCGTTGCAGCAGCACAGCCCCAAATTTCAATTCATTATAATAAATGTGGATATATGACTCCATAGTAAATAATTTTAAGCCCTTTTTCATCAAAGACATTTTTGAAGTAACGTAACAAGTATACAGCTTTACTTACTTTACTTTATCACAAAGTACTTTATCACTTTACTTACTTTATCACAAATATGATTTAAGTTATTGTATTAATTTATTAATATAATGTAACTTTATTCATCCTCTGATCATTGGCATATGATATGGAATACATCACTGGAAAGAACAAAAGAGGATAAATTAAATAGCAAAGAATACAAATAAGGTAATATAAGTAATACTTCTCTAACCTTGTAAAGAATATTTGGTAATATCTAATTTTCTTAGTTTAGCTCTAGCATAATGGTAACCTTATCATATAGTGATTTGTGAGGTTTTCTCATGCAAAAATAGATGAATGGATTACCTCATAAAGTCTACAAATACTTGATTTTTGGCTGCCATTTCACAATATTCAGGACCCAACATTTCTGAGACTACTGTAAGCAATTCGTTGTCAAACCATTCTTTGTCTGACATGAGAGTAAACCTGAAAACATCATTTTGTATTAAAATAGACTTCACTTTCAGTTTGGAATAACAGCTTCTTTCATTTTTTACAAGCATACTATTTAAAAAGAAAAGTAATTAATACAACTATTGCTATAGTCTAAGTGTCAGGTCAAGGTTACCTATATTATCTGCCAGCAATGTAAGAGGAGCTAAAAACAGAGGTGATACAAAATTCTTACCTGTCAGAAAAGACACGAGAACATTCATGTTTCCAAAGCAGCATAAGTACAGCCTCATTTTCAATTACCGTTGATAATGTTCCAACCATTCCTTGCCAAACACGAGAAAGGTCACGTAAACTGAATACATAATGAAATTTAGCTGGTGTTGGAAGTAGGTTTGCCTATTTGGAGGAAAAAAAGTTTTAAGGTTAATCTTAAAACAATGTATCCTAGTCAGCTTTAGAAAATAGTCCGCTGCAAATAAAAACCAGAATTTGAAAATATTATTACTTCATTATTATTTGTATCTAGCTTTTATCATATTGCATCACTTACACTTTTATTTTTTAATTTTTAATCTATCTAAATCATTATTCTATTGCAATCTGAAAACAGAAAATGGAAAATGTCATAATTTAATAATAAAGACTTCTTGTTTCCCAGTAATTAGAGACAAGCTTCTTTATTTTTGAGACTTTCACATGCAGTTAGGTGATCAATATTCATTAAATCATCTTTACCACATAAAAAGCACTGTGGGGAAATCATTATTCCAATCTTGAACAAATACTCACTTAGATAATCATAGTCTGTGTTGAATGTGAACATTGCAACAGATGATTTTCTAGGTAGATTTGGAATTTGAGATAGAAACCTATAAGCAAGTGAGGGAAGATAAAATCATATTAACTAAGGAATGTGTCACAAAAATAAACGCATGAGAATGAGTGACAGAATGCAAAGTTCCCCTTAGGAATGCGAGATGGTCGGGAAATGTGAGAAAAAGCCAGAATGTGTCTCCCCACGATCTCAAGGGTCAAACCCCGGTGGGACAAAAACTGAACTACTGCCTAGATATAGGAAGGGGTGAAAGACCAATCAGATTAAATATAAGGAAAATAAACCTCAAATCAAAATTGCTATACAGCACGTGATACGGGCGGAACAGTCATGAAATAGAAAAATGGGCGTGGATAGATAGGTCCACTGTCAGAAAGGACGTGAACAGACCAGGAAAGCTGCGACATTTCATCTTGGGGCATTTCGGGGGATGAAGGCATAAAGTGATGAGACAGTGCAGAGTAACACTTACAGTTAGATGCGTGAAAGTGAAACATGGGCAACTTGAATCAAAGAGTGATACCAACAGGTGGTGAGCAGTGGTGTTAGGGAGCAAGCTCATGATATAAATGTTCTATCAATAAACTGGTGAGAGAAGTAAACAAGGAAGCATAGTGTATTTCCACTTAAATGCTGGACCCTGAGACACAGTATACTTATGCTCACCCTTACCTACCACAGAGAACAACCCGCTAGACTGGAGCATAATCTGCTTTTCCCCGATTGCATCCTACATCAAAAGGATCCTGACTTCAACACCTTTTTCCTTAACTAGGATTGTACCCACCGATTCCCGCCTCAAATTTATATAGGGAAGAAGCTAGAAACAGTGAAGTGTTAAGAAGTATTTACTTAAGATGAGCTGGTACTAGTAACATTAACACCACTTTTTTTAAATCTCTGTTAACATGTTTTGGGAACATGTGTTCCCATCTTCAAAATACGTCCAACTGACGCAGTTGTTGTGGCTGTCTATAATGGAGATATCATGTGACAATTTCTAATTATTTTCAGCTTATTTTGGAGAGCCTTGGAATTCAATTTTCAGAGGAAATAATATATTTATCATAATTGGTTATGAAAATGTTTTTAATTCATCTTTTAACTGTCTCATAGAAGAGGTTTTGCTCATTCCTAGAAATTTCATAGTGATATGAAATCCATTGGCAAAGTATATGTCTACTTGAGATGTTTAATCATGTAATGAATTTCATTAATTTTTTTCCATTTTAGGGCAGTCAGTTGAAATAATACTGAATAGCTGCTTTGAAATCTGATAATAAAATTCATATCTATATACTTATTTATTTTTAATATTTTTTGAGTGAACCATTTCCTAGATATTGATTGTTATTTTTTGAATATTGAATATTTATACTTTTTTCAAATGAAAAGTCATTTGCCTTGGACAGGCAGTGAGAATAGTGTTTTTAAGGCATCACATGGGAGCAGGCTTAACAGATTTTGAATATTATTTAAAGAAATGAGCATGAGAAAATGTTCTTTTTTTTTTTTTTAATTTGAGTCAGATATCTCAGGTTAAAAATGGAAGCAACTGCTCCCAAAACTAATGCCTCAAAAATTAAAAAGTAAGTGATATTGCATGGAGAAATTAACAACCAAAGTTTGTTAATTAATTTGAACGGCACTCTCACTAAATTCCTCCAAACATCAGTTAAAGAAATGGGTATTTCACCAAAGGTAACCAAGCTAAGAAAATGGTTAGGTAAGTGTACATACCTAGGTAGATGGGAGATAAAATAAACCATAAAATAGAAATTAAAGGGGAGAGTGGGAGCAGGATAAGATTAGTAAAAAGATAGGAAATAAATGCTCACAAATGAATACTAAAGAAAAAAGAAAAGTGTTTGGATCTATGGAACTCTAGAATAAATTTTAAACACTCCAAATAGATGAAAGTTGTAACATGTATAAATGTTTATGATAAACAAACAAAAGCCAATAAATTAAAATTAAAATAATTACTTACTCGAGTTCTCTGCCACAGATGCCTGGTAAGTGGAATTAATTTACTGACCAGGTTGCGCACCTCAATACTAAAACCACGCTTGGCATTATAATGTCCAATTCCTATCACACTGAAGATCTTGTCAATTGATTCATTTGTTGGTAGTGTGCAATTGAAGATGCAAAATTGCCGTTTAAGTCTTTCAGGAATATCATTACGTCCACCTCCTAGGAATATAATTTTATCATGAATTTCAGCTCTTAATCGTTTTTTAGAACCTATTATTGTACATTCACATTAATGAAAATAATGATAGGTCTTAAAACAAGGTATAATAAGATGCATAATAAACATCTAGAAAAACAAGAATAAATAATTGGAAATTAAGGTAATGATTAACAAAGCTTTTATGTTATGGAGTCAACTTAAAAATATAAACTTGAAATTAGCAAGTTTGATAGCAATGATATTTATACTTTATAAAACCCAATGACTATAAAGAAAGTAAAGGAAGAGTATTTCCTAGTATAGGCAATCGTAGCCTTGAGCCTCAGATAACCTTCACCCTCTACCTATTCTGCTCCTGTTTACAATTCACAAACATACTACATAGACTATGGCACACAAAAATACACAAAGCACTATGACACGTCTCTTGGTGGTGAGAATTTAAAGGAGCAAATGCATTGTACTGCAAAAACAAAATGCATTCATTTGAAAGTCAAGAATTGCATTATGCCATTACTAAAAAGTAGAAGAGGCTATATTTCGTGGATGATATAGGCACAGTGTGCCTATACCTCTTCTAGTGCGAAGCAGCACGAATTGGAAATAAAGAACCGATTCCAGCCTTTTGGACTCCTAAATGATGAAACTGAGGGAGCTGAGGAGGGCAGATGGCAAAAATCAACAAAGCTACATGCACCTACAAGGAAGAAGATTAAAGTGCAGCAATTAAGAATTCTAGCAGACAGCCATGGTAAAAGGACTCAGTGGGATACTAGCGGACAAGCAAGAAGAAATGCAAGTTGAAGGCTTAGTGAAACCTGGTGCACCGTTAAGTGAACTGACAAAAACCTGTGGACAGTTTGATGACCTAACCTTAAAAGACCATTTAGTACTAATGGGCGGTTCAAATAATGTGTCAAACAACGAAGTGCAAAGTGTGTACAGTAATTTTAAACGATGCTTAGCAAAACTACAACATACTAATGTGTTAATTGTAAATTTACCACATAGACATGACCAAAATAGTAACTCCTATGTCAACACAAAAGTAAGAGAATGTAATGAAAATATAACAAATATCTGCAAAAGAGTCCATAATGTTAAGGTAATAGATATAAGCAATTTAGATAGGGATTTACACACAACACATGGGCTTTATTTAAATATAAGGGGGAAAGAATGGGTGGCAAACAAAATAATAGAGGCAATAAATGATAAGAAATCCAAGGAATCACTAAAAGGAACAATACCCTTAATAGAGAAAAATAGGTCAGAACAGGGAAACGTTTAAACAGGGCTGGGTTGTTAGAAACTCAGCCAGTTGCTAGTACAAACATACATAGTAAGAACTCAAACCTGCTTAAAATAATACATCAGAATGTACAGTATCTAAGTAATAAGTTAGACAAAATAGCTCTATTTCTGAAAGTACACAATCCAGAGGTGTTGGCAATCACAGAACATGGGTTAAATGATAACGAAATAGGTTGATGCCAATTTGATGGTTACAGAAACTTAACTTCATATTGTCGAAAACATTGTAAAGGTGGAGGGACATCACTACTAGTAAATAAAAATATAAAAAATATGAAACCACTTACATGGTTAAAAGAGAAAAGTATAGAAAAGGTATGCGAACTGGCAGGAATTAAAGTACAAAATTGTCAAAGGAAAATCATAGTCGTATGCTACCAATCTCCATGCAGCAGTACTAAGGAATTTTGCCAAAACAACTAAAATACTAGATATAATTGAAGGGAAAAATGTGATATTGTTAGGAGACATAAACATAAATAAAGATGAAAACAATTATGAATATAAACAACTATTAGATGTAACAAACATGTATAAGATGTATAGAATAAAAAGAAGTATTTCAGAAAGTGGAGTGCCATTGTTACTAAAATTAGGCAAGTGAGTCAACCTTGTATATACCTCAACCACAGAACTGACGATAGGGGAGAAGTCCCCAGAAACTAGTCTTCATAAAAAACTTGTAAGTGGAGAAAAGTATATACAAGGTTGACTCACTTGCCTAATTTTAGTAATAATGTATAAGATGTGTTTGACAGTTAATGAACCTACTAGAGTTACCAACAAAACTGCAACAATAATTGATCAGATTGTCACAAACATACCCTCAAGTACATATAAAGTAAGCGTAATACAGAGCCATTTTTCAGATCATTATGCACAGGAAATTCAAGTTCACTTTAATATTCAGGTACATAACTTCTATTATAAACAAATGAGGAATTTAAACAATGACTCATTTGACGAACTGTGCATATTAGTGCAGGAAGAAAAGTGGGGGGAAGTCTACAATGAAATAAAACAGTTAAAAAATGGGACAATTTCTATAAAACATTTAATCATTACTTTAACATAGCATGCCCTAAGGTAGTGAAAAAAAATATGTAGAAATCAACAAAACAAGCTGATAGATAAGGAAGTATCTGAAGCAAAACTTAAAATGAAATTATATTATGATATATATAAGCAGTCAAAACTAGAAATAGATAAAAACAAAAACACAAAGAGTAAAAAGAATTTAAAGTTATATTAAATCAGGCCAAATCCAAACACATTGAACAAAAACTTGGACTTTCTACTAACAAAACAAAAACAATGTGGGATATCATAAATAAAGACTCTGGAAACATAAAATATGAAATGCACAGAAACTTGAGTATTGAGAACGGAAATACAATAACGGATAACCCTGATGAAGTATGTAATATATTCAATAATAAATTCCCAGAACAGGTTAAACAGCTAATATCAGAAAATAAAAGTAGTTGCACGTATAAGTTTAACACAAACTCTATAGCCAACACAATTTATATTGGTCAGGTATCACAAGAAGAGGTCTTAAAAACTATAAATAAGATGAAAAATAAAAATTCAGCCGGACAAAGTTTTGAAATCTCTTCAAAACTTTTAAAAAAATGTGCACCATACTTGCTAGAACCGCTACCTCATTTAATTAATTCAACCTTAAGAGAAGGCATATTCCCAATGTCCCTAAAGAAAACAGTTGTAAAGCCCTTACACAAAAAAGGAGATAAACAAGTAGCTAGTAATTACCATCCAATAGCCCTGGTATCGACACTATCTAAACTGCTAGAGAAAATAATTACAAATGAAATCATATCCTTTTTAGAAAAATACAAAATACTAAACAGTGCTCAGTATGGTTTCAGAAAAAAATATGTCGATAATTAAAGCTATAGCAGAAATAATAGACTATATAATAGATAATATGGATAAACATGTACGCAACAACTGCATTTTCTTAGACTTAACTAAAGCTTTTGACTGCGTAGATCACAAATTACTCCTAGATAAGTTGCATCACTGTGGAATCAGAAGAATTGATTGAATTTAATAAAAACATATTTAAATAATAGAACACAGCAAGTAAAAATAACTAATCTAACAAATCAATGCTTGAAAGACCATTATTCAAAAAGTATAGCAGTAAAACAAGGAGTTCCACAGGGTTCTGTTTTAGGACCACTCCTATTCATCATATACATAAATGGTATACCTAATCCTCCAAAAAGTAGAATCATAATGTACGCAGATGATGCAACAATTATAAATACAGGAAACACTATAGAGAACTTGGAAAATGTAACAAATCAGAACACTATCCAAATTATTCTGCACCTTAAACAAAACAGCCTTTTTCTATACACAGATAAAACTAACTATATACATTTCCAAACCTTTCAAAATAGAAATTGCGCATATTCCAAAATTATCATTGAGAATAAAGAAGTTAAAGAAGTAGACTCGAAAAAATTTGTAGGGTTAGTGGTAGACAAACTTATGAAATGGGACAAACATACAGACAAATTTTGTAATAAAATATGTTCAGGATTATTTATAATGAAAAGAATTTCAAATTTAAAAAATATAGAACTTCAAAAGACAATTTACTACAGTCAAATCTACCCACATATAACTTATGGAATAATAGTATGGGGTTGCAGTACAAAGAAAAATATAGAATGAATATTTAGACTACAAAAACAAGTAATTAGATTAATTTTAGGTCTCAAATACAGGGAATCATGCAAAGAAAGCTTTAAGGCATTAAAAATACTCACGCTAAACTCCCTGTAGATATACGAAACAATAATATACCTAAAAAATAAAAATTCCACCACAGAAACAAATCAAAAAATTCATGACCATAACACACGAAGAAAAATAATTATCATATACAGGCACATGAGTTACAACTATACAATATGAAACCTATCTTGTTTGTAACACCATGAAACCAACAATTATGCTTACACAAGTTTATTATGACATTTATTTGTAAATAGCACAAAGTTATTTTTCTGAATATTGCTTTTTATATGAAACATGAATATCTGGTTAAATTATAAATATAACATTTGTCCTGGCTTCCATATGCTACAATATTATTATTAAACATTTTGAGTCCATTGGGTATCCATTTGATATCTGCTTAAAATGCCTTAACATGGCTATACTTAAAAGTATTGATGTAAAAAATAAAACAAAATAAAATCCATATGTTAGATAACTAAGTGTAAAATGCAATTTTACCAGGTTGTCCCATTGCTGCCATGAACTGGACATCCACAATTGTGGTGAACTCTCCAGGTTTTTCTAAACTATAGAAGCCTTTCATATCCATAGTTTGGCGAACAATCTCATTTGTTATCTGATCACCCCATTCGTTGATTTCTGGGAGGTTTATATCATCTATGAATATCATCATTTTCTTTCCCCCAGGTGGACCAAAAGTATTACCCATCCGTTTCTCTACATAGCTCTCTATTGTTTTCTGAAAAGTTATTCAACAAATTTGTATTACATTCTGTAACATAACTCACCATAAGAGATGTTATTTTAATTTCTGTAAATTATAAGTTGGAGATTTTACATAGCATAAAACAGGCATGATGTTGAGCTTAAAGTGAAATATAACTTACTTGGAATTGGTAAGGTGATGTTGCAGAGGAGAAATTGAAGGAGCGTAGAAGATATGTTTCAGTGTTTGCCTTTTTCATGTAGTTTTTCATCATAACAGTTTTTCCTGATCCCTGTTCGCCAATGAGAAGTATCGCTCGCTCCATTTTTGCTATAGTGTTCACTAAGTAATTTGTACGCACATTGTCCACAATTGGTATCAAGATGCTACTGTAGTCAGGAGTGCTGTTCTCTGGGTAAACATAGGTCTCCATCATAGTATTCCAATGCTCCCAGTTCCCTGAGACACCATAAATTATATTAAATTATGAGTAGTGTTCCAGATCTTGACTTTCAATAGCTTATGTTTTGCTTTATTTATTTTCTTTTTTCCTATTTTAGAAAGGTCATAAAGCAACTTTGTTATTTTGATTAAAATTCCACTTGTTGAGTTATACAAAGAGAACAAAAGTTTGCAAATGGTATCTTTTGAAACAAAACAGTGAAAGTATTGTCCTTGATAAAAAATTCCCTTTGCCAAATAGATGGTTATGAAATTAAAGTTTAGCATTTCCAAACAGACTGATGCTCTGAAAATGGTTGACTATATTGCTACAGTCCAATTTGCGCTAGAAGTCAGGATTACATCTCCTGGAGGTACTGTTTCTCTCTAATACCCTCAGTTACTGGCTCTAGAGTGAGAAACTACTACATATACCATGATATCATACACTTAATGTTACCAGAGGCACTAAAGAAATTCAGTTACCTCTTGCTACATGGATTGATTTAAAGGAGTTACGTTGAGAGGGCTTTTCTGTCCTACTTCATTGGTTTCTACTCAGATGGATGAGATGGGACATTGTCCAATTATAAAATGGTACATAGAGGAATTTTCTTCTTTCGGGCTTTTTGAACTACAGGGACAAAAACAAAAACAATTCCTTTAAAAGTATATAACTCATCTAAACTGAAATTTAGCCTCGCTAATACACTCAGCTTAAAATGTATCAGAAATACTCCAGAAACAAGCAGTAGTCAATACAAGATGGTATTCAAGCAGATTGTGTCAGCTTGGAAGGTGCAATGTTCAGTCTTCTAAGACAGTTACGGAGTTCTCTTATCATGTTCCTGACCAGAGGCAGACAAATGATGACCACTACTGCAAACCAATGAGTAAGTTGCATTGGGCCATTCATGTAGTGTTGTCTTGTGGCATGATAATGCTCAGCCACACACAGCTTGATGGATAACAGAACCTTAGCAAAGGTTTGGATGGAAAGTGTTTGATCATCCATTCTACAGACCAGACTTCACTTAAAGATTTTCATCTGTTACAGAACCATAAGAAATTAATTCCATTCAGAGTTAGTGCTTTCAGACTAAGAGAGACAGAGTTGGTTGTCCAAACTGTAGTTCCAAACACAGATGGCAGACTCTAGTATAATTAAGTTGGTTCCACAGCATGACAAATGTCTAAATTCCAGTGGTGAATATGTTGAAAAATAGCTCAATACTTTCAGTGCATGTTCCAATAAATCTTTCAATTAAATTGTTTTTGGATTCTATTCACGAACCCAGGAAAATTGTTTTATGAGTGAGCTTCACACATTGTTTTGTTTGTGATTTTAGTCTCCTGGTGTGACTTCTTCTGAGAGTGTATCATAATGAGCTGACTTACATTATATTTAGTGTTATTGTACCCAGCCAAGATGAAAACCCTGCAGGAGCTCATAATTTTCTAGCAGTACGTCTCTATCTTGTATTTCATTTGCCTCTGAAAGAAAATGTTATACAGGGCAGCAGATTACATTTACTCTTTTAAAACATTATAATTGATTATGTCTGCTCATAACCAAGTCCCTGCATCCTGTACGAGGGCTGTTCAATAAAGAATGATCACAATTTTTTTTGACAATGTACCTTTACTCATCCTCATAATTTTGATGGTCCTGCTCAAAATATTCTCCCTGAATGTGATGCACTTGTCCCAGCATTTCTGCCAGTCTTCAAAGACATGCTGGAAACCATTTTTTGAGAGAACCTTCAAAATCGCCTCCGCAACCTTCACCACTGCTTCTGATGATGGATAATGCCTTCTACGAAGGCGCTTCTTCAAGTTAGGGAATAGACAAAGGTCACATGGGGCTAAATCTGGACTATAGGGAGGGTAAGGGATGCACTTCACGTTGATTTTTGCAAGATATTCAGCAACAACATTGGCAATATGTGGCCGCGCATTATCATAGTGCAGCTTCCAGTCTGCTTCATGGAAATGTGATCTTTTGCGCCTGATATGGACTTGCAATGTTTTCAGGACATTGTGGTATTGTCCAGTTACTGATGTGTGTGCAGGTAGCTGATAAACAATTCCATGAATATCAAAGAATGAGATGACCATAACTTTCCCAGCAGAAGCAACCACTATTGTGTTTTTGGGGGTTGGTGATGAAGGAGATTTCCACACTGTGCTTTGCTCTTTGCTCTCAGGATCAAAATGATGTAGCCAAGTTTCATCAGCAGTGATTACGTTTGAAAGAAACTCCAGATCTTCCTCTAACATTAACTTTAACTGCATGCAGACCTGCATGCGAATGTCCTTTTGTTCAGGAATCAACAGTCTTGTAACCCATCGTGCACAGACACGCCTCATGTGTAATGTTTCTGTCACCAACGTGTAGGTGGAACCCAAAGAAATGTTCAGTATTTCAGAAAGTGATGTTAAGATTACTCATAGATCCTCTCTCACAAAGGCAGCAGCAGTGTTGATGTTTTCTTCTGTAAGAGCAGTAACTGGAGCACCGGGTCCACCTTCCTTTGAAATTGATTGTCTCCCCTCTTTAAACATTTTAAACCATCTTCAAGCTGTGCTGTAGGGAAGAACAGACTCACCATAGGCCTCCTGTAACATTGCATAGGCCTCAACTGAAGATTTGTTGAGACGAAAGCAGAATTTCAAAACCGTATATTATTCCTCACGTGTTACCTCCATTGCAGCGGCAGGCGATGCTGAACATGTCTGAACTTGCCTGGTTCTCACAGGCGGGAATCAGGAGTACCAACAATGAAACTACTATGGCGTGTTTGTTTCACATTAAGCTAACAGAATATAATAAGATTGAATTTTAGTGGAAAAAATTATGACCGTAAAAAAATTATGATCATTCTTTATTGATAAGCCCTCGTATAAATTTTAATTTTGTTTCAAGAACTACCACATGAACTCTACCGGGGTACTAAATTGCAATTCAGAAGTGTAAACACCAGGCATGACTTGTTTTTATTCATAATATATCATGAGCAATAGCTTAGTAAACAAGGGCAGTAACCAGTTCTTTGCAAGTAGATGGAACAAAAAAAATTTATTTATATACAAATCACTGTATCATTGACTACGTTTCCCTATGAAACCATGAAAATGTAAACATTTTCTAAAAGTAAATAAAAGCATACATACACAGCAAAAGTTTGAATTTTAGTG
Source organism: Mantis religiosa (assembly GCA_030765055.1). Lineage (NCBI taxonomy): Eukaryota > Metazoa > Arthropoda > Insecta > Mantodea > Mantidae > Mantis > Mantis religiosa. The sequence goes on along the minus strand of CM060952.1, from coordinate 141,131,216 downwards.
AGTTATTACCCAATATTTTATTAATCCATTGTGTTTTATGACCAACAGTGTTCATTCAAAGAAAATGTATTTCAGATTTTGATGATACCTTTTATACCATTGTCTGTCCATTTAATTCATTGCACTTGTATGCATATCCTTTTCAGACTTGAGGCTATATATTGTCACCCAATTATCGGGAAGCACAACAAACGACAGCTGAGTAAGGGACCAGAGGCCGCGCCACAGCCACCCCATTTGTCTCCTGTCACTAACTGAAGGGATGATTAGGAGAGGGATTGCGGGCCACTGTGCCATCTCTTTACCCTCCCCCTAGGTTCTCAAACGTGCGGGGTGTTTCGTCTAATCCGGAAACTTCTAGATTGGCCAGCTGGTCTTATATAAGCGACGCGCCGGCCCGGAGTCAGTCAGTCAGTTCTTGGTGAGCAGCTGTGAGGAGCGCCCAGCGAGGGGACGGACTGCGTACGTGCGTCAGAGGAGTTTACGTAATTGCGAGTGAGTGTGGAACCTTAACGGACGAACTGGTGAATCGTAATTGTGTACATTACGTAATTCTGTGTAACTGGCAAGTGTTCAACTGTAAATCGGTGGAAATAAATAACATTTTTGAGTGGTGCAATTGGACTTTTCATTTCACGAACCCACAAAGTCACACTGGTGTCAGGAAGCGGGACGACAACATCTCCGAACATTACGGCCATGGACGCGGCATTGGAAACGATTTTGGAGAAGATGATGGAAATCAAGACGGAACTGGCAGAAATAAAGACGGCCAACGACAACATCACCGAGGAAATGGTAAAGAAGTTGGAGACGGCAAATAACAACTTGGCCGCGAAGATGAACGAGTTAATAACAAAAACAGAAGCGGCAAATAACAACCTGGCCGCAGAGTTGAAACAAATGAAGACGGCCAACGACAACATCACCGAGAAGATGGAAGAAATGAAGATCGAATTAACAGCGAAGACGGAAACGGCAAACAACTTGGCCACGACAATGACCGCAAAGATGGCCGCACTGACCACGAAAATGAAGGTGGCGAACGAGGCTCTCGCCGCCAAATTTGAAGAACAGTTGGCCGGCGTGAGGGATAACGTGACGGAGCTGGGCAACCGGATGGGCCAAGTGGACGAGCGCGTCGAGGACCTGGCAACCGCTTCAATGACCTGAAGGAAAAGGCCGACAATAACGCCAAGTACCTGAACGCCATGGTTGAAGACGTCGAAACCTCGCGAACCGCGTAAACCTGGAAGGAAAGGCCGACAACAGCGTCAAGTACCTGAGCGCCATTAGGAGGACGTCGTCGTCAGGAGGTTGAAGGATTTGAAGGCCGACGCACCGGGACGCGACACAACATCGGCGCGCATCAAACCTCCGAAATATGACGGCGCGTCAACGTTTGAAGTCTTCCGCCGCCAGTTCAACACAGTGACCATCATCAGACCTGACGTGGCGAAGGGCTTGCCGACGAGGAAGCCGAGCCGACCATACGAGCTTGTCACGGCATCGGGCGACACCTTGCCTGTGAAGAAGGAGGCCCTGCTGGAGCTGACGTTGGGGCGGAGTGCCGTGCGTCTGTGGGTGTTCGTCGCGAAGGTGGCTGAGGAGGTGATTCTGGGACTGGATGCCCTCAGGAGCCACGAGGCGACGGTCGACGTCGGCAGCAAGGTCCTGCGGCTCAACGGAGAAGAGGTTATACTCCGTCAACCCGAAGAGCGCCTTGGAATCTGCAGGGCCGTCTTGAACGAAGACGTGGTTGTCCCCGCGAGGAGCGAGGTGATGGTGACGGCGCGACCAGAAGGCCAGACAGCAGGTTGGGTCCAGAGGCTACAGGAGTGCGACTTCACCTCGGAACATCGTAGAGGGAAGAGCCATGGTAACGCTGACGCCATGTCCCGACGACCCTGTCCAGAAGAGTGCGGCCAGTGCACAAGAGTGGGAGAGAAGGAGCGTGCCGCAGCAGTCCGAGTAGTCATGGCAGTGCATGCGGATGGCTTGGATAGCGCAGGCCTGAGGAGGGAGCAGCTGGCGGACGCAGACTTGGGGCCACTCTTGAGGGAAGTGGAGGCAGGGACGTGACCAACCTGGGAGGACATCGCACCGAGGAGCGCCACCTACAAATCGTACTGGGCCCAATGGGACTCGTTGAAGACCATAGAGGGCGTGCTCTTCCGGGTATGGGAGTCACCCGATGGGAAGACGCAGAGAGAACAGTTTGTACTTCCCCGGAGTAAGGTCCCGGAAGTCTTGGAGGAAGTGCACGCCGGTACTTCGGGAGGACAACTGGGAGCGAACCGAACGATGGACAAACTACGGCAGCGCTACTACTGGCTGAGACTCCGAGCAGATGCTGAGAGATGGTGCCGTCAGTGTCACGTGTGCGCGGCGAGTCGTGGCCCCCAGACTAGGAGCCGGGGTCGCATGCAGCAGTACAACGTCGGAGCGCTATTCGAACGGATCGCCGTTGACATTGCTGGACCGTTTCCAGTTTCCGACCGAGGCAACAAGTACCTAATGGTGGTCGCGGACTACTTCACCAAGTGGCCGGAGGTGTATGCCATCCCAAACCAAGAGGCAAAGACAATCAAAGACTGCCTCGTGGAGCAAGTGTTCTGTCGATTTGGGGTGCCGTTAGAGCTACACAGTGACCAGGGTACCAACTTTGAGTCCAACCTAATAAAGGAGGCACTACAAAGGCTTGGGGTGAACAAGACCCACACGACGCCTCTACATCCCCAGTCGGATGGCATGGTCGAAAGATATATCAAGACCTTAGAGGAACACCTGAGGAAGGTCGTGGCCAGCCACCAGCGAGACCGGGACGTCAAGGTGCCACTGTTCTTGCTGGCCTACCGCTCGTCTACACCCGACACAACTGGAATGACGCCAGCCAGCTTAATGTTTGGCCGAGAGTTACGCCTCCCTTGTGACCTGGCTTTTGGAAGCCCTCCGGAGGCAAAGCAGCCGGTGACCGAGTATGTGGAGAACCTGGTGGACCACCTCCGCGACATGCACGAGATGGCTCGCCAGAACATCCAGAAGGCGAGCGACCGCATGAAGACCAGGTATGACAGGCGAGCCAACAGCCAAGGGTTCCAGCAAGGTGACCTGGTCTGGTTGTACCATCCTACCCGGACCAAGGGACGCTGCCCGAAGCTCCAGCAGCCATGGCAAGTACCGTATCGGGTGGTGAAGAGGATTAACGACGTGGTCTACTGCATCCGGAAGATTCCCCGAGGGAAGATGTTGGTGGTACACCTGGATCGTCTAGCCCGCTACGATGGTGCTGTTCGGGACGACCAGCTTTGAGGAGGGGGCAGTATCACCCAATTATCGGGAAGCACAACAAACAACAGCTGAGTAAGGGACCAGAGGCCGCGCCACATCCACCCCATTTGTCTCCTGTCACTAATTTAAGGGATGATTAGGAGAGGGATTGCGGGCCACTGTGCCGTCTCTTTACCCTCCCCCTAGGTTCTCGAACATGCGGGGTGTTTCGTCTAATCCGGAAACTTCTAGATTGGACAGCTGGTCATATATAAGCGATGCGCCGGCCCGGAGTCAGTCAGTCAGTTCTTGGTGAGCAGCTGTGAGGAGCGCCCAGCGAGGGGACGGACTGCGTACATGCATAAGAGGAGTTTATGTAATTGCGAGTGCATGTGGAACCACAACGGACGAACTGGTGAATCGTAATTGTGTGCATTACGTAATTCTGTGTAACTGGCAAGTGTTCAACTGTAAGTCGGTGGAAATAAATAACATTTTTGAGTGGTGCAATTGGACTTTTCATTTCACGAACCCACAAAGTCATAATATGGTTAATTTTGTTTTACAGCATAAACCAAATTTAAAGCAAAGGAACCTACACATTCAGCATTGGAATATATGCTACCAATTCTTTATACAGTTGATTAAGAAACATTCATCATGCCACAACCCTAATACAGTTGCTGTCAGTAATTTAATAGATGCTTGAACTAGATGGCACACATCTAGTTCTTTTTCATCTGTGTTCTCCTTATAGACATTATTATGGCCTGGGTTTATATGACCTTCTATCTTGATGTTACAGTGAACTATGTGGAATATATACATGGCTCAAAATATTTTGAGTGAAATTAAATGATTTTTAAAGGTAATTATTCTGCATTTTTATATATATTTATCTGATAGGACATTTTCTATGCACTATAAGTCATTTTCTAATCATTTTTAATCATTTAATGATTTTTTAATGATTTTCTAATCATTTCATTTCATTTTTAAGAGCAAATCCAAGTTTGGTTTAGTAGAATAAAGTTGTGGGAAGTAACATCTGTACTTCAGGAAGATTGGGATAAACATATAACTCTTAATTCTTGCAGGAATTGAATAGTTATACAGGCAAGAGACAAAAAGTAACTATAAAAGCAGAAACACTAGATAAATGTGCAATGCCAACACTACTCTATTTTTGTCAAATATGGTCCTTGACAGAAAGGCTGAAAAGCAGCTATAGGTGTGTCAAAGAAGAAAGGAGTGTAAAATCCTAAACATTTCACTAAGGCACAGAATTAGGAATGAAGAATTAAGAAGTAGAACAAAAATGCATGATGTGGTAGAAAGAGCAGATAGCCCAAAACGGAAATGGGGTAGATGCATATTGCAAATGATTCATTAGAAATGGACACACTGGACCACAATGTGGGACCCAAGCGAAGAATGAAGAAATGTGGGGCGCCAAAGAACCAGATGGGTGGACTATTTCAGAACTAACGCAGGAAGTCAATGGACAAGAGTAGCAAGAAACAGGGAAGTATGGAGACAACTGGCACCAAAGAAGAATCAATGAGTGACAAGCGGGACGAAAATATGATAGTGAGTGCAGTGTATGTAAAGTGTAGTGCAAAATATTTGGGGAATAAGTAGAGTGCTAATGATACAAGGGTGGAAAATAGGAGTACATAAATGAAGAAGCAGTAACAATATGACAAAGCTCCCACAGAGCTCACCTTTGGAGGCCTTTGCCCATATGGGCTTAAGTTTTATCACCATCACCATCATCATCATCATCATCATCATCATCATCATCATCATCATCATCATCATCATCATCATCATCATCATCATCATCATCATCATCATCATCATCATCATCATCATCATCATCATCATCATCATCATCATCATCATCATCATCATCATCATCATCATCATCATCATCATCATCATCATCATCATCACCATCATCATCGCCATCATCATCATCGCCATCATCATCGTTATTATTATGATTATTATTATTATTATTATTATTATTATTATTATTATTATTATTATTATTATTATTATTATTATTATTATTATTATTATTATTATTATTATTATTATTATTATTATTATTATTATTATTATTATTATTATTATTATTATTATTATTATTATTATTATTATTATTATTATTATTATTATTATTATTATTATTATTATTATTATTATTATTATTATTATTATTATTATTATTATTATTATTATTATTATTATTATTATTATTATTATTATTATTATTATTATTATTATTATTATTATTATTATTATTATTATTATTATTATTATTATTATTATTATTATTATTATTATTATTATTATTATTATTATTATTATTATTATTATTATTATTATTATTATTATTATTATTATTATTATTATTATTATTATTATTATTATTATTATTATTATTATTATTATTATTATTATTATTATTATTATTATTATTATTATTATTATTATTATTATTATTATTATTATTATTATTATTATTATTATTATTATTATTATTATTATTATTATTATTATTATTATTATTATTATTATTATTATTATTATTATTATTATTATTATTATTATTATTATTATTATTATTATTATTATTATTATTATTATTATTATTATTATTATTATTATTATTATTATTATTATTATTATTATTATTATTATTATTATTATTATTATTATTATTATTATTATTATTATTATTATTATTATTATTATTATTATTATTATTATTATTATTATTATTATTATTATTATTATTATTATTATTATTATTATTATTATTATTATTATTATTATTATTATTATTATTATTATTATTATTATTATTATTATTATTATTATTATTATTATTATTATTATTATTATTATTATTATTATTATTATTATTATTATTATTATTATTATTATTATTATTATTATTATTATTATTATTATTATTATTATTATTATTATTATTATTATTATTATTATTATTATTATTATTATTATTATTATTATTATTATTATTATTATTATTATTATTATTATTATTATTATTATTATTATTATTATTATTATTATTATTATTATTATTATTATTATTATTATTATTTGCAGTGTGGTCAGAAGCATTATTGTTGGCAACAGGATTCTTTATAAACCAGATTTAGGGCCTCAGGACCTCACTCTGTTGAAAACTTGGGCAAAGGTTTTGCACTATACCATCCAGCAATATGCACTTCAAATGGAACAATCTCAATACGACTGCTAGGCTGAAAACAAAGAACAGGTCATGTACTTGCCAACACTTCTTGCTCATATAATTTTTATTTGGGATCCTCTCTTGAGAACACCCAGATAAATGACAGATGCTTAGATTTTGAAGCAAATTGCTATTACCAATTTTGATCAATGGTTATGATATTGAGTACGTATTTTTATCTTACTTTATTAAATGTTTCTAACATTTTCTGATACCAAACATATGCGCTATTTTCTTGGGTGATCTTTGAAGTATTAGGGTGTCTAGGAACAATATAGCTTCTTAAAGTCTAGTTCTTATTTGGAGATTATTGTTATCACTACTGGCAATCCAATATAGCTTCTTGCATCTGATAATATTTATAGGAATGATCTTCCTACAGAATGTATGCAACTTTCATCACATTTTAGTTCGCTTCATTGTAATGCTTTCTATTGATGAAATTGCGTTTCACTTCTAAAATCCTGAAACCATTAGTATGTAGTGGATTGTAAAGCTAAAATAACCCAATATGCATCATGTAATTTTTCAAGATATTTAGTCTCCTCTAAGCTAAAAATAGAGTCATCTTTCAAGATATTTACTTTCCTGTAAGCTATCATTAGTCATAAAAATCATGTTACACGGATGTTCTTAGGTGATATCCATTCTAGCATCTAGCATAGCAACACCTTATATATTTGTGGAGCACACATTTGCACATATTGCTAGCTAACTTAAATCTAGAGCTAGGAAAACATCTATCACATAATGAAAGCTCACTTACCAGTTTTCAAATATTTGGCCTTATGAAACATATCCTGCCCGCCTCGGTAGCATATATGGTAGCATGTCTGTCTCACGTTCAAGAGGTCCCGAGTTCAAATCTTGGTCAGGGTGAGTTACCTGGATAAGGTTTTTCCGGGGATTTCCCTTATCTTAAAAGATGAATGCAAGGTAATTCTAAGCTCAATGGACCCTGGGCCCATTTGAGCATCATTTCATGCATTCCATTCATGTCTGATGTGACTTAAAAAGTTAAAGGCCTAAATTATAAAAAAAAAAAAAAAATTATATTTATCCTAAGATAATCAAATAGAACTATGGGAACTTTTTGAAAAAATGTAATGAAATGCCCCAAAGGTTTTATTCTAAAACTCCCTACTTATATGTAAAAAATATTCTAAAAGTTAAACAACAATGAAAATAGTAGGTACCTTTTGGACTGACAACATAGTCAAACACTGTTGCCTCAGGCTCTGTACTTAACTTGGGTAAGTCCAATACTGTGGAAAGTTTATCATACAAGAAAGCACTGAAGCGCTGACGATCACTTAGGTCCAAGAATGCTCCCATACCCCATACAAGGGAGAAAACATATAAGCGCTGCAAATGTTGAGTACTTAGACGCTTTCCTATTAGTGCAGCATTGTCAGCACCTTCTTCTTCATCTGGCTCTGCTGCTTCTTCAACAGCTTTCCCTCCAGTGGTAGCAGTGCCTCCTTCTTCAGAACCCTCTGATTCTGCTGATTGCAGAGGAACTAGTCCTTCTAGTAATTTCAACATCTACAAAATACATTTTCTTTATAATTAAATGATTATTAAATATAATTTGAAAAACTAATTCAATAACTTTACTATAAGGTGAAGGCTATGTATTTGTTTAAGAAAAAAAAATTATTTATTTAAAGTAAGTCTATTACAAAATTGATGTGTAAATCAGGTTCTGTAAAATATCAGTTTCTCATAATTTCCTGCATAATTCAAAAGTTTGCATACAATTTCTTCTACAACCTAGATCACAGAAATACATAGTGCATAGTATAGAGCTGTCAAGGACAGACATTTTAGTAACTTCCTTTAATTTTGCATGGTACATAATGAAACTCGCTTATTTCTTTGTGTCTAACTCGTGCAAAAAGCAGCAAATAATATACTATGACTGGGCTACTGCTTCCCATGTACTCTCCTAGAAAATCGCATTTACTTGTTCAATAGTTCACCTCATAGAATTGCTGTCACAATATTGTTTTAAAGCATTAACGCACATGAATGCACAATGTCATATACCATATTGTTATTTTATTTTTTTTTATTTACTTTATTTCTTCTTATGGCTATAGTCAAAATTTCTTTCACTATATATGATACCCAAATTCCATTTTGACATATTTTCCACTGTCATTACCCCAAAGTAATAATAATTAAAAGATGTTATAAAATAAATATAATCATATTTTCATTAACAATTTTGTAAAAGATAAAGCTACTCAGCATCATGTGTATAAACATTTAACTAAATAAACTTTATAAATTGTTTATATTGTGACTTTGTGGGTTCATGAAATAATAAAACGAGGTTACCAAACACGAAAACTACACTTTATTTTCCTAGCAAATACATTCGTCACCATTAGAGTTTGCTAGCTAACCTTAAACTGTTTATTTTCTCTCACTCTACCCTCAACTGTCACTCACTTCCGGTAACGATCGGCCATCATTTTTCATCGGCTTCGCGAGCCTACCACCAGGGTGACACTGCTCCCTCCTCAAGGCTGGTCGTCCCGAACAGCGCCTTCATAGCGGGCCAGGCGATCCAGGTGTACCACCAACATCTTTCCTCGGGGCACCTTCTGGATGCGGTAGACCACGTCGTTAATCCTTTTCACCACCCGGTACGGTCCTTGCCATGGCTGCTGAAGCTTCGGGCAGCGTCCCTTGGTCCGGGTCAAGCGGTACAACCAGACCAGGTCACCTTGCTGGATTCCTTGGCTGTTGGCTTGCCTGTCGTATCGGGTTTTCATGCGGTCGCTCGCCTTCTGGATGTTCTGGCGAGCGATCTCGTGCATGTCGTGGAGGTGGTCCACCAGGTTCTCCACATACTCGGTCACCGGCTGCTTCGCCTCCGGAGGGCTTCCAAAAGCCAGGTCACAAGGGAGGCGTAACTCTCGACCGAACATTAAGCTGGCTGGCGTCATCCCAGTTGTGTCGTGTGTAGACGAGCGGTAGGTCAGCAAGAACAGTGGCACATTGACGTCCCAGTCTCGCTAATGGCTGGCCACGACCTTCCTCAGGTGTTCCTCTAAGGTCTTGATGTATCTTTCGACCACGCCATCCGACTGGGGATGTAGAGGCGTCGTGCGGGTCTTGTTCACCCCAAGCCTTTGTAATGCCTCCTTCATTAGGTTGGACTCAAAGTTGGTACCCTGGTCACTGTGTAGCTCCAACGGCACCCCAAATCGACAGAACACTTGCTCCACGAGGCAGTCTGTGATTGTCTTTACCTCTTGGTTTGGGATGGCATACACCTCCGGCCACTTGGTGAAGTAGTCCACGACCACCATTAGATACTTGTTGCCTCGGTCGGAAACTGGGAACGGTCCAGCAATGTCAACGGCGATTCGTTCGAATGGCGCTCCGACGTCGTACTGCTACATGCGACCCCGGCTCCTAGTCTGGGGGCCACGACTCGCCGCGCACACGTGACACTGACGGCACCATCTCTCAGCATCTGCTCGGAGTCTCAGCCAGTAGTAGCGCTGCCGAAGTTTGTCGATCGTTCGGTTCGCTCCCAGGTGTCCTCCCGAAGTACCGGCGTGCACTTCCTCCAAGACTTCCGGGACCTTACTCCGGGGAAGTACCAACTGTTCTCTCTGCGTCTTCCCATCGGGTGAATCCCATATCCGGAACAGCACGCCCTCTCTGGTCTTCAACGAGTCCCATTGGGCCCAGTACGACTTGTAGGTGGCGCTCCTCGGTGCGATGTCCTCCCAGGTTGGTCTCGTCCCTGCCTCCACTTCCCTCAAGAGTGGCCCCAAGTCTGCGTCCGCCAGCTCCTCCCTCCTCAGGCCTGCGCTATCCCAGCCATCCGCAGGCACTGCCGTGACTACTCGGACTGATGCGGCACGCTCCTTCTCCTCTACTCTTGTGCACTGGCCGCACTCTTCTGGACAGGGTCTTCGGGACATGGCGTCAGCGTTACCGTGGCTCTTCCCTCTACGATGTTCCGAGGTGAAGTCGTACTCCTGCAGCCTCTGGACCCAACGTGCTGTCTGGCCTTCCAGGTTCTTAAAGCTCAATAGCCAGGTTAGGGCGGAGTGGTCAGTCCTCAGGTGGAATGGCTGACCGTACAGGTACTTGTGGAAGTGCTCCAAGGTCTTTACTACCGCCAATAATTCTCGTCGGGTGACGCAGTAGTTCTTCTCTGCCTTGGATAGCGTCTTGCTGTAATAGGCTATCACCCACTCATGGTCGTCCTGGATCTGCGATAGGACATCTCCAATCCAATGGTCGCTGGCGTCGGTGTCCACAATGAAGGCGCCACCCGGTTGTGGAAATCCCAAAATTGGAGCGCTGCACAGGGTCTCCTTTAGGTGCTGGAAATCGTTTTCTGCGTCCTCCGTCCACACATAAGGCCGGTGTTCCTCTGTCAGGCGGGTGAGGGGTTTTGCGATGTTGGAGAACCTCTTTATCAAGCGCCGGTAATAACTGCACAGCCCCAGGAAACTGCGCAATTCTTTCTTATCCTTTGGGCGAGGCCAATGTCTCACAGCCTGTGTCTTCTCCGAGTCTGTGGTCACTCCGGTTGCTGAGACTATGTGGCCTAAGTAGTTCACTTCCTTGCGGAAGAGCTGGCACTTCTTCGCGTTCAGCTTCAAGTTGGTCGCCTGCAGTCTCTGTAGCACCTTACTCAGATTCTTGAGGTGATCTTCAAAAGTCTTCCCGACGATGATGATGTCGTCCAGGTATAGCAGGCAGGCGTCGTAAGTAAGGCCTCTCATCACTGACTCCATGAGGCGTTGGAAGGTAGCTGGTGCGTTACAGAGGCCAAAGGGCATAACTGTGAACTGCCAGAGCCCTTGGCCTGTCGAGAATGCGGTCTTCCCTTTGTCTCTCGGATCTAGAGCTACCTGCCAGTAGCCCGACTTCAGGTCCAGGGTCGAGAACCACTGCGCACCAGCTAGCGTGTCCAGGGTGTCGTCAATCCGGGGTAAGGGGAAGCAGTCCTTCCGGGTGACAGCATTCAGCTTCCTGTAGTCCACGCAGAAGCGTAGCTCGCCGTTCTTCTTCGTCACCAAAACTACAGGGGAACACCAAGGGCTGTCAGACTCTTCAATCACCCCCCTGGATCTCATGTCCTCCAGCATGTCTTCTGTCTCCGGCGTAGCGGACACTCCTCGTTCTCGACGTCGGGATAGATGCTACCTTGGCCGCCTCCATCCTTAATGCCGCTGTCAGCGCCTCGTGGATGGTTTTATAATCGCCGAGCATTAGGCGCTGACGAATCTCCGTGTCCCGTACCCCGTCGACAAAATTGTAGGCGGCTTCCCGGGATACGAACTCCAGTGGCAGGTCAACCAAGGCCTTGCTAGCCAGCTGCTCGATCGCTATGGCGAACTCCTGCAGCGTCTCCCCCGGCTGCTGCGACCTTGCCTTTAGCTGGCTGCGGTATGCTGCGGCTAAGCGGTGGTTCCCGAAGCGATTCTCCAGGGCCTCCCAGATGTCCTTGGGCGCCGCCGTCGTCTGCACCGCGTTTAGGATTTCCGCGGCCCGTCCCTGGAGGCTGGCTATTAACTGTGTGGCCTCCTCCTCCGGTGACCATCTGTTGTGCTTGGCCACTGTGTCGAACTGGCGGCGGAAGACCTGGAATGTTGACGCGCCGTCATATTTCGGAGGTTTGACGCGCGCCGATGTGTCGCGTCCCGGTGCGTCAGCCTTCAAATCCTTCAGTCTCCTGCCGACGACGTCCTCCAGGGTTCAGGGACTTGACGCTGCTATCGGCCTTTCCCTCCAGGTTGTTTACGCGGTTCGCGAGGTCTTCGACGTCTTCAACCATGGCGTTCAGGGACTTGGCGTTATTGTCGGCCTTTTCCTCTAGGTCATTGAAGCGGTTCGCCAGGTTCTCGACGTGCTCGTCCACTTGGCCCATCCGCTTGCCCAGCTCCGTCACGTCATCCCTCACGCCGGCCAACTGTTCCTCAAATTTGGCGGCGAGGAGCTCGTTCGCCTCCTTCATTTCCGTGGCCAGACTGTCGATCGCTGCCTTCATTTCTGTGGTCAATTCGGTCTTTATTTCTTTCAACTCTGCGGCCAGGTTTTAATTTGCCGCTTCTGTTTTTGTTGTGAACTCGTTCATCTTCGCGGCCAAGTTGTTATTTGCCGCTTCCGACTTCGCTGTTAATTCGTTCATCTTCTGCAAAAGCATTTCCAATGCCGATTCCATGGCCATAATGTTCCGTGATGTTGTTATCCCACTTCTGACACCAGTGTGGCTTTGTGGGTTCGTGAAATAATAAAACGAGGTTACGAAACACAAAAACTACACAGTTTGCTAGCTAACATTGAACTGTTTATTTTCTCTCACTCTACCCTCAACTGTCTCTCACTTCCGGTAACGATCGCCATCATTTTTCATCGGCTTCGCGAGCCTACCACCAGGGTGACACTATCCAATAAATTAAATAATGTTTATTTTTTAAACTAAAGAAACAGCATAGGTTTATTGAAGTAAATCATACTAATTATCAAACTTTAACATAAATTATGGCTAATCATTCCAAAAGTTGTAATTTACATTAATGCTATATGCAATTATGTACACCACCAAGAAAATGTTGTATTTTAAATTTCATTTTGTTTTAACAGGGCATATACAAATCAACAAACCAGAGAATAAACTTAGTAATGACAAAAATCTTTCAAGGAAAACCATTGATACCTGAGAGTACCTTACATTTTTGCAATATGAAATTTCTAACAGTATACCAATACAACCAAAGTTTCAGAAGAGGGAGATAGACCTCACCAAGACTTCAATCTCATAAACCATAAGCTAATGGTAGAGAAACTAGAAGAAACGCTAGGCAGAGAAAACAAATGTACACAAATTATAACAGCAATACTTCAGTGGAAGAAGGTAAAAATATCAGACAACCCCTCCCTCTCAGAACTGATTATCCATACAAATGGAGTACTACAGGGTGATCTACTAGGATCTATACTTTTCATTCTGGCAACAGAAGAAATTATGAGAATAGCTCAAAAGAGTGACATAGTAGCATACATGTATGCTGAAGATATAGCTGTCGGTTCAAAAGACATCAAAAAGCTTCAAAATGCAATAAACAATAATGGAACAGTGGTGCCACAAACACAAATTTGAAATAAACGCATGAAAGACAGAAAAGAAGGTGTTTAGGCAAGGAGGGAGGCCCCTTGCTTTGGCAAATACCTGGGAATCACATTTCAAACAAATGCCAAATATTTTACAAAGCATGTGACGGGAAAGTGGGAAACTATAAAGGCAATGCATTAAATTAGCTACATTAGAACCCTCAAATAAGAGACAGCAATAATGCTATTCAGAACAAAAACCATGTCAATCCTAACGTATGGGACAAAAGCCATATGGTTACACCTTAGCAAGAATATGTATCTATCTATCTTTACTTGAAAGAGTAAAAGCTCTGTATATCAAAAGGGCTATCAGAGTTTCAAAGACCATCAGATCCAGATTCATCTACTCCCTATGGACAGGGGGGTTCCATAGACCTCGTCTATGATAGACCAGACATGGATAGCAGCCAACTTCAATATGAGTCATGTGCTAACTAGAATGGCAGTACATGGTTTTCACCATATAATATGTAACAACAAAGATTTCACGAACCATCTGAAACATATGTATGTAAACTATGTGGACAGATTTGTAAATGCTACCACTTAGAACTATGCAGCAAAAGGCAACTATCTATCAGATAATATGTAAATATGTAATTTATATGTATATAATGTATTTAAATGTAAATCTACCTCTCTTTAATGGCTATTTAGCTGCAATAAAAGTATTAATTAATAAAACCAAAGAGAGTTTTCATTAAAGTAAGTCCAAGAACACTTCCTCTTCCTCCTCCTCTTCCTCCTCCTCCTCATCACCATCATCATCGTCATCATGGTCATTGTCATCATCGGAAAGAAGAGTGGGAGAGGAAAAGAGTGAGGGAGATAGGTGTGTAGTTGAGTGTGCTTTGACATGTATATAAATGAGAACCGAGTGACAATTTACAGTCTAAGAATAGTAATATGAAAATATGTCTTTTAGGTCAAAACTTCCAATATGACAAGTTAAAGGAAGTATACAAATGAAAAATATTTATACATAACCTGAAGCTTTCAGGTATCACATCAAGACTTAGACATCACTGAAGATGCCAATATCATAGACAGAAACAACATGTCTATAAAGTAACACTTTTCTACTACACCATATCCATATACAGAGTGTCCCAAATTGATGTATACACTCTTTGAACTGTTATTTCTTCACAACAAAATGAAACAGAAATACAGTTTTTGTTGTGTTTTATTTCTTAAGCTTGTAAATGTTAAAATTGTCTGGAAAATATTCCCTTTTGTCACATTTCTACAGGAACCACTCACAAAATTGTAGTCGCCTATCTGGAGTGCCTCATTTAGTGCGTGAAGAAGTTTCGGAATGTAAGGTTTCCTTTTATGGCCCTGCAAAATTCGTTGAACACTGCTTTTGTTGATACCAACCTCACAAGAATTGCCTCTCTAACTTCTTTGGAAATCATGCAAAAACCTGCATGACTGCAACAGTACTCTTGTTATCAGTGGAACTTCTCTTTCTTCCACACCGACCTTTCAACACATCTTGCATCATTCCATCATCTTCAAACTTGTCTTGAATTCTTGTTATTATTACCCTTGTTGGTAGTGGTTGCCAAATCCAACCATCCAACGTTGTTGCACTTCAACAATATTCTCCACTTTCCACTTACGTTCCTCGAATGATAATCTCACCACCATTGTTGTTCATAAAGATGTGAAGATCTATGAATGTGCTGCTATGCTTTTCCAGTACCTTATGGATCATACATAACAAAATCTGTATTTCTGTCTCATTTTGTTGCAGAGAAACAACAGTTCAAAAAATGTATACATTAATTTGGGATACTCTATATATAAATTCCCTGTATTCTCCTTATACTGTATGTAGCTGATCTAAGTATCCTAGAACTTATATTGTCCTCTTAGTAACACACCTTCCAATAAACATTCACGTATAGGAAATGCTGCTGTAGTCTATTGTACAATCACAAAATATTCTTAAAGCAATTCATAAGTTTCTGTCATTATATGTACACTGACATCTACAAAAAGTGGGCCATTTCCCTAAACTTCATTGTGCTTTCTCCTCCATAAGGTTTCCCCCTTTACATAATGAAATATGGACTCCATCCAGCCAGTATTAGCTCTCTATGTGACTGGCCTAAAAAAGTTTCAGGGATACAAAAAAAGAATGTTATAATTAATATGAAATTTAGGAACAATTAGACTCCACCTCTACAAAATATTTCATTGTAACTGTCATACAGCGAAAGCCTTAATTAATATAACATAATTCAGGCTTCTAGAGGAAGGGGTGAAGAATTAGAGGTTTCATTAGAAACAATATTTTTACATATATCGAGATTTAACTGTATTGGAACACCACAGTGAAGCGAAAAATTATTAAATTTTAGATGAGTCGTATTTTTTACACATCTGCTTCAATCTCGATATACGAAAGTGAAGCAGATGTGTAAAAAATACGACTCATCTAAAATTTAATAATTTTTCGCTTCACAGTGGTGTTCCAATACAGTTAAATTTCGATATATTGAAGTGACGTTAAGTCAAGAGGAACACGCGAAAGTTAGATCCAGCCAACTTTAAAAACCGGACAACATGGAGGTAAGATCGTTCACATTTGAAATTTTACGAAAGTGAAGCAGATGTGTAAAAAATACGACTCATCTAAAATTTAATAATATTTTTACATATTATATTTATATATGGAAATTTAATGAAGCATTATTGTGATAGTATCATGCTTTGAGAATGTTATTAACTAGCTTATGATACTAATCGTACCAATTAATATACATAAATGCAAAGACTCTGTTTTCTTCCAGACTTTATTCTAATGCTCTAACATAACCTAACTGATTTTCATTGTTCATTTCATTAATAGCTTGCAAGCCAAGATATTAAACAACTGATCTAAACCTGAACAGACTTGTACAAAATTGCTCATACTAATGATGCATGTATCTCATTAAGATTGGAGCACAAGTGCACTATCATCATTTCTGGGACTGCATTTGATCCATCAACAAATATTCATATTCATCTTTATTCATCCTTGATATCTTGTACAAGATAATGGACATGTCAAGCACAATATAAAGAATAACATTAACATAGTAACAGGTAAAAAATATACAAAAGAATATGTGAGTACAAGAAATAGATAATATAATAATTTAAAAAACAAAAATGTATAAGAACGTAATATACAGCAGAAGAGAAAACTAACTAAAAAACTCTTGTACAGAATAAAATCATTCTTCAATTAAGAATTTTGATCCTCAAACTGTTCCTAAAACGTCTGATCACAATTGCTAAGACTAGGCTTATGACTAAAAAATACCTGGGCTATAATGTTGGCTTGTAGCACTTTCATAGTGAGAGTAAGGTTCTGAGTGCTCCAGCTGTACATTGTGCTAAATGATTCGTTGAAAAGTGTATGGAATATTTCTTTTTCTTTAGCACTGCGAGTGATTAGCCATGCATTCATCACTGGTTTCCAGTTTAGACCAGAGGAACTCATGTACACCTGGAAGGTGAAAAGAAATAAAATGTCAGCAAATAATGTGAGCATAAAGTACTCATGATCCATGTGTTACTGCTTCTTCATAGAAGGGTAAATCAACGAACAAGTCCAGACAGGTATCCCATTATGAGAATTAAAAACTTTCATTTTATTCTGAGAGGTGCAAAGATATTCTTAAAAATTGACCTATTTAAAGCTTATTTTCAAATTCCAATAGGAGAGAAAGACAAGAATAAAGCAGCTA
This sequence comes from Mantis religiosa, assembly GCA_030765055.1. Taxonomy (NCBI): domain Eukaryota; kingdom Metazoa; phylum Arthropoda; class Insecta; order Mantodea; family Mantidae; genus Mantis; species Mantis religiosa. The sequence goes on along the minus strand of CM060952.1, from coordinate 141,113,756 downwards.
TAATTTCAACTTTTGGGTTGTTTGAACTCAACATGCAACTCAACAAAGGAAAATGTAGTGCTTACAATAAAGAATTGCTTGTGATTTATTCATCTGTAAAACTTAAGAAACTTTTTCAAAGGAGTATATTTCATGATATTTAAAGATCACAAACTGATTACTTAAGCATTTCAACAAAAGAATGAAAAATGTTTCACTTCGTTGGTTAACTCAGTAAATTATTTCATAATTCACAACTGACATACAACATATACGTCCCCAAGATAACATTACAAACCTCATACATCATCAAAACAATAAAATTGCTATTACTATTATGAACTTATTGCCAGACACCAGGGAGATGAACTGAAAAGAATTACAATGGCACAAACATCTTTAAAGTTTAAATGATACCAGTTAGGAGTCCAACAACAATTGTGATGTGACATGTTCACCCACAATATTTACCTTACATTTCAAAGCCATTTTGCACCCAAATCTGAATTAAAATTTATAATATGTCACATCCATGAGTTCTAGCTATGATAAAACAATTTATTTCTAAGTACATATGAACAGATATTAAGAAGGATTCATGTAAATTAATTGTTCCTTCATACTATCTGTGTATAGGCTAAGGCCAAAACCTTAGCCTATATATGACTAATATGGAGAAACAAGTAATTTCCATCAATTATCTATAATAATAAGAGTTAAATGATGAAGCCTGGTACTGAAGTACTTACAATAGTAAGTTGCCACAAACGGGTATCTCAAATATGAGAGCCCCTAGAGGTTTACCAGGAAAATATATTAGTCAATTAGAGAACTTAATGGAAATTAATTGTTCTTTCACACTAGCTGTGTGTAGGACGCACTATGAAAGGGTAGAGCCAGAGCTGGACGGAGACCAGAAGATCCGTGGTTCAAATCCTGGCTATGGCATTGAATTTTTCAGTCTGGCTCTACCGTTTCATAGTGCATCCTACACACAGTTTGTGTGAAAGAACAATTAATTTCCATTAATTGTACCTAATAGTGGTCCGAACTATAAAGCCTGGGCCTTAAAGTACTTACAGCATAGTAAGTCGCCGTTAAGATAGTTGTCTCATGTGTTTATGAGAACCCCTAGTGGTTTACCGGGAAAAACATGAGTCAGTTGGAGAATTTAATGTCATGTTGGCACGTTGGCCATAGTAGTTTTATGGTTTAGAGTGACTGGACGGAGACCAGAAGATCCGTGGTTCAAATCCCGGCTATGGCATTGAATTTTTCAGTCTGGCTCTACCCTTTCAGAGAACTTAATGTCATGACAGCACTTTTGTGTGTGTGTGTGTGTGTGTGTGTGTGTGTGTGTGTGTGTGTGTGTGTGTGTGTGTGTGTGTGTGTGTGTGTGTGTGTGTGTGTGTGTGTGTGTGTGTGTGTGTGTGTGTGTGTGTGTGTGTGTGTGTGTGTGTGTGTGTGTGTGTGTGTGTGTGTGTGTGTGTGTGTGTGTGTGTGTGTGTGTGTGTGTGTGTGTGTGTGTGTGTGTGTGTGTG